>NW_010584817.1:336175-418985 GCF_000705375.1 Tinamus guttatus | reverse complement strand
GTCCCCAGCCTGTACTGGTGTCTGGGGTTATTCCTCCCCAGGTGCAGGACCTTGCACTTGGCCTTGTTGAATTTCATGAGGTTTTTCACTGCCCAGTTGTCCAGTCTGTCCAGGTCCCTCTGGATGGCAGCGCAGCCCTCTGGGGTATCAGCTACTCCTCCCAGTTTCGTGTCATCAGCAAACTTGCTGAGGGAGCACTCTGTGCCTTCATCCAGGTCATTGATGAATAAATTGAACAGGACTGGACCAAGGACTGACCCCTGGGGGACCCCACTAGCCACAGGCCTCCAACTAGACTCGGCACCACTGATCATCACCCTCTGAGACCTGCCATCCAGCCAGTTCCTAATCCATCTCACTGTCCACTCATCTATCCCACACCTCCAGAGCTTGCCCAGGAGGATGTTTTGAGGGACGGTGTCAAAGCCTTGGTGAAGTTGAGATAGACGACATCCACCGCTCTCCCCTCGTCTATCCAGCCGGTCATTTCATCATAGAAGGCTATCAGGTTAGTCAGGCAAGATTTCCCCTTGGTGAATCCATGCTGACTACTCTTGAGCACCTTCTTGTCCTCCATGTGCCTGGAGACAACGGCCAGTATGAGCCGTTCTACCACTTTTCCAGGGACGGAGGTGAGGCTGACTGGCCTGTAGTTGCCTGGGTCCTCCTTCTTGCCTTTTCTGAAGACTGATGTGACATTGGCTTTGTTCCAGTCCTCTGGCACCTCCCTCGTTCTCCAGGATCTTTCAGAGATGACGGAGAACGTCTTAGCTATGACCTCTGCCAGCTCCCACAGCACTCTGGGGTGCATCCCATCAGGGCCCATGGATTTGTGGGTATCGGGTTGCCTTAGGTGCTCTCTGATCCAATCTTCCTCTACCCAGGGTGAGTCTTCCTCTCTCCAGGCTTCTTCTCTTGTCCCTAGGGCCTGGGGCTCTAGAGGGCTGTGTTATTCATAACGGGGTCCTGGTTACGAAGAACACAGAAAAAGTAGAGTTTCTGAATGCCTTCTTTGCTTCGATGTTTACCAAGGGCAGCCCTTTAGAGTCCCCACTTATGTCTTTGTTTCAGAATGAGGAAAAAAAATTGGGGGAGAAAATATGTTAATCCTTTGTTATGCAGAAATTTTACTTGAGAGCTTCAACTGTGGTCTCAATCATTCAGGCTGGAATTAGCTATATAAAAGTCATGTGTCCAGTGAAAGATGGTCAGTGAAACTTTTTGTATAGAGAAGTGCTACCTAATCTTCCAAGAATTATCCACGCTTTTCTAAAATATTCATATAAAGAAGGTGATCTGAATTATGCCAATTGATGTGTCAATTGATTATGTAAATTGATCTGTGTCTATGTAGGGAGAGCTAAAATGACTAGTGAGGTACATCTCTACCTCGAGGTAATTAATTCTCAGTTAGATGACTTTCATCCTATTGGGGGTCACTGGTTCATGAATTACTGCAACAAGTATAGCAGGACACATTATCACACAAAGGTGGATGAGGATTAAATTATGGCCAATGCTCTGAACAGGGGGATGTCATTACTTTTGGCAAAATCCTGACCAGGGTGCAGTACCCTCTCACCATTATCTACTTTTTATATCCTCCCCCAGGGCTTATTTAGGAAAGTATAAACTAACAAAAAAGTAACCCAGTGATCAAATCCTAGATCACACCCCCAAATAAAGCAGCTAATATACCCAGGAAAAAAGAAAGGATCATTTTACCACGAAAGCATACAAGGCAGACCAGCACTGGAATAGACTTAGCATGGAGAGTTTCCAGTATGCATACTGATAGAACAGAAACTATAAAACCTGATTTTTCTGTATTATTGCATGACAGAATATTAGCTGACAGACTCAACAGCAAGTCTCATATATTTACAACATTTTCAAATTGCTCTGATTAGTGGACACATGTGAAGTGTGAGGGAATTGATATTTTGAGTGAGAGACAATCACTGGAACAAAGAGATTCAGGCAGTACTGAAAGTAATGTTAAATTCCTAGTAAAGAAAGGACATACAGAACGAGCTTATGCAGATTGCGTTAGGGAAAATAACTAAAAGAAAAAAAAACAGCAAAACCATGTACATTAGAAAAAATCATAAATTGTAAAACGTTTCATCAGCTCATTGTGTCTAAAATGTATAATTTCAAACCTTTTTATGTAAAAGACACTATTTCAGCAAAACTGGAAAATTGTGGACAGCTATGGTGTTCATATTTTAAACAGGGCAGTGAAAAAAATGAAGGTAATTCTGAAAAGAATCGTAGAAACCATTCAAGAGCTGCAGAAAAAAAGTTGCAAACTTGCTAAAATGCTCAGTCTATTTAAATTATCTACAAGAATACTGAGAGGTGGCTTGATCATACTGTGTATGTGCCTTCAAAGGGAGATGTTGAAGAAATCTTTAATGTAGGAGTCATAACAAAAGCCAATCGCTTTAAACTAAATACTTGTAATTTCAAATGAAATGCATGTTTATAATGCGAATGAGTGACCGAAATTTATGACTTTCTCAGAGCTTATTTTGCGTTCGACAGGGATTTGGATGCTGAGGAAATAAACCTAAAATTACTGTCCTCTGAGGGGAGGCGGGGGGGGGGGGAAAGTCTCACCAAAGTTAAATGGAAGCAGATCAGCAACTACAGTGAGACAATCACCACCTTCCTCACGCTTTCCTTCCCCAAAAGAGAAACAGCAAAAAGTGATAGCAACGTGGAACAACTTGATGCATTTCTTATGTGTGAAAGATGAAGTTAGCTGAATTTCTCTCCATTCAGCACCTCTGAAGATATCTTAGCACCATAATGGCAGAATGCCAATTCATAACATCCTGAATAGGAATGAATTGTTTGCTGAACATTCCTCCTCTTCTCTTCAAGTGGCTAAAATTAGCTGTCCTGGTTTTAAAAAAGCTGAAATAAGAGGGGATAAATCCCATCATAAAAGAATTCAGAGGAAGACAATTCATACAGAGTATGCTTTGTGGAAAAAAAAAAAAAAAAAAAAAAAGACTTTCATGCATTTGGTGTAATTATACTCAGCTTTTCAAAATATAATAATTGGTGGTTTATATAAATAGTAGGCTATATAAATAGTCATGTAGTTACATGACTAATTCAGTTATTGTTATTCTCCTTGGCATTAATTTTGATATATATAGTGTAAAAATCTTGGCATTTTAACTGCATTGTATTTGCATCTTTGGTTAGGTGGCTAGTTCTCTTACAGCGCTTTATTGCATTTGGCAATTTTCATGCTTGGAGACATCCACTGCAAAAATTACCTCTCCTTGTCTAATATTTTTGTCTGTGATCCCACTTCTTAGTATCCAAAACCCCAGAAAAAGTTGTATGATGGGGCCATGCTTGCAAAGCCTCCTCTGAGGGAGGATTATATAAGGATATAGGCGCATGTGGGAAGAAGCAGCAGCAAGAACATGCAACTATTCTGCTCCTTCTTCCCAAACATGAGGACATGGCCAAGGGGTAGGCCCAGTCGGACTATGCAGAAAAGATTGGCTTTGGGGGGCACAATTCTTTTAAACAGTTGGCAGTTAAAGTGTTTAACACAAAGAGGGAATAAAATGATTTTTTTGCACAACCCCCAAGCTGGGGTAAGAGCTAAGAGAAATGCCCTGACTTCAGCACATCTGGCCTGTGCTCGTGGGAGACGTCTTGGTTTTGAACTGGGAGAGCATGCGTGGGAGCTTGAGAAATGATGTGTTGAGAATGGGCGGATGGGAAGAAAAGGGAAGAATGAGAGCTTGATACAATTCTGATACTATTTACCTACTTGATTTTAGTGTAAAAGATGCTGAATACTAGAACATCTGTTAATATTATTTGGTGTAGATGGAAAAGCTTTTCTTTCATCTTTTTCACTACTTGGGATTCTAGCTGTAAATATTTAAGAAACTTTTGTTCTATAAATACTTGTTGTCTTAACTAAAATTCTCATAGTTCTTTTCTGCTGTTTTGTAACAATTTGTGAGACTATCATAATTCTGTGGCTGTATGTTTGATTACGCTGCACTGGAGACCTCTGCAAGATGCTTTTGAACCATTTACTTTCTAGCATTGTGTTATGGCTAACACAAAGCTTGCTGTAGGCTTCAAAACACATTCTTAAGATGGGAAGGAGGACAGCAAAGTAAACTTTGACCACCCTCCAGGTTTGGGTTTGAGTGAATATTAATTAATCTGTTGATACATTTGTATTTTTCTAGTGTCACTTTTAATCCTTATTTAAACATTCAAGATGGAATGAGCTGGATTTCCTCCCGTAGCCCTTGAAATATAATGCCATCATTTGTAAATTTAAGTTGTCAGTAATATAGTATATATTACCAACTGTTGTTTGCCATATTACCCCACATGAAGTCTCAACCCATCTCTTCAGACTCGTCCTCATACACTAATAAAAACTGCCTCAGGGAAGTTATTTTGTCACCTGCTGATTTATTCATCAGTTTCCAATGAGCAGTAAGGAGCTGCATTTTTGGACCACATGGAAACGGTTCCTCTTTCATGAGTAGTGCTGCTTCCATAATTTGGGAACCTCTTCACTGAGGACATGATGCCTCTCTTCCTCTTTTTCATCATCCTCCTCTTTTTTCTGACTGCTTTAGGCTCCTTTACTTTTTAGGGTAAAGTGGAGTTAAACTAAAGTCTCTCTTATGTGATAAAGAAAGAAATAATTCTAAATGTTAAAATAGGTTGTCAGAAACGTTGACAAGTGTAGATAGAATGTGATTTATGGACCTTTAACTTTTTAAATTAAAATCTTATATCCTTAGGTAATACAGTAGTGCTGGTGTGCATTGAATGCTTGCACTGCATTCCAAATTATCTATAGCACATTAATTTACCATAGATCTGTTTCAGTTGTTTGAGTAAAATGGACAAGATAAATTGAATTAGTCTGAAGTATAAGATTGTGGGGAAAATGAAAGTCCATGAAGACTGTCAGATGTAAGGAATTAGCTGTTACCACTTTAAATATTACTTGTAAAACAGAGACTTTAGAAGTCATTTGTATTTGGATATTCTTTTGCTTGCTGATAGAGTGGATATGCTGTTCAGGGGCATACAGATAAAGGACATGTATAGCATAGATTTTCTTTCATTATATATCAAGTTAGAAATGGAAATCTGAGAACTTGACAGAAGTCATATAACATCAGTCCAATAGTCCATTAAACCTGAGTCTTGTAAACATCATACACTTCAGTGTTGCAGGTAAAAAACCTTAGGAAAGTCAAATTACATAATGACTTAAACACAAGGGTTGTTTCTTACTTATCAATATTAATTCTGCCTTGACTCTTCTGAAATCACCTACTTTTCAAAACTCTTGATTCTTTTAAATCCTTATTGTATTCTATTCCAGTACTAATAAATGAATTTAAATTTCATTTTCAAATGTTCTTGGGTCATGGAGTCTGTATTTAGATATTGCAAATAATACAAGAGGCTGTTCTGTTCCGTTCCTGTTTTTTTTTTTTTTTTCCCTTCAATGTGTCAATAGAAATCATTTGAAGTCTTAAAGTACTCTGGAAGGCCCTTTTGCAAAACAGTTTTTGCCTTCTTAAAGAGGATCAGTAATCCTGGAAAGGAGTGTCTCTTGGAAGTAGAGGGCAGCCAAAATTATTTCAGGACTTGAGACATTTTCTGAAATTAAATGAACAATAGGAATTTAAAATACATGGAACAGTAAGAATAGCATACTTCTGCTATTTATTTACTGCTATTATACCTAAGAGATCTACTGAAATTTCTACTGAAATTTCTACTGAAATCTCGATATTGAAGATAAGACTATATTATTGAATGTATTACTATTACCAACCTGGAAAACCTTGTCCCTTAGGCTCCCTTTACAGGGGCACTTACAAGGGCATTTCAGACCATAGATGTGTGAAATGGCTTTCCAGAAGTGCTTGTCTGTTTACATGTCTAGAGAAGAAATCTGGGTGATTAGACTGCTGGCATTACCACACTGGTGTGGAATGATGAGCTTAGGTTTGGGTTACTTTACTGAACTGATCTTATAGTTTAATTGGTTTGATCCTTCCCATCTTTTTGCTTTAGAACAGCTACTCTGGAAGTTCCATAAGAAAGAGAGACCTAGAATGTCAAGTGCTTTGTTTTCTCCAAAGAGAGGTAAGAAAAACATAAGCATGAAGAGGAATTTTTGTGATATTTCTGTGTTTTAGCAGGATGAAGGCAAAACAATAAGAACCCTTGCTGAAAGAACCCCAGAATATCCAGAAATAGGGCATGTCCAGTACTTAGTATTTTTGACAGCTATCCCAAACGATGAATGTAAAGCTTTTCATTGCAAAACTCATGCTCAGCCAACCCAAGGCATCCCAGACATAGGGATGTTCACGCAAACAAAAATTAATTTAGGAGTGTCTTTGTGAGCTACTGATCACTGAGTTCATGCAACGTGCTAGTGTAACCTCTGAATTCCCGTATGTGTCCCGTCAGTGTCATTTATTAGGGAGCTTTCTGTTATGTCAGTGCTTGTCTCTTTGATGTGTTTAAGGGAGAGTGGAAATGTTTGTAATCTAAATTAACTGCAGAGACTAAAACTTCTGGAGCTCTATTAACTAATTTCTTTTAGTTTCCCCCTCAGTTATGAGAAAAGAGCTAGGTAAATAATATTTGTGCACTCTCATCTGCCTTTTTCAGAGTTAAATAGAGAGAGCTTCTACCTTGTGGAGTATGACTTTTATATAGTCTCTAAAGATGCACATATTAGATCTCAGTCTCTCCATGTGCATTACTTTGGATGCCTATTTGGGTACAAAATGTGGTTTTATGAGTAGTTTGTTATTCATTCAAAAGAGATTCTGCCACTCATGACCACTCTATGACTGAAGTGCTGGGGAAGGATATCTTCTCAAACTACACAAAAGAGCACGAAAACATAAATGGGCTCTCTGAACAAAGATACATATTTAGGTTCTGGATATTTATGTGAATATGAGGTTGAAACTACATATACTTACATGCATACACAAACATGCAACATCAACAAACAAAAGACTTGTGTAACAGCAATAAAAAATGGAAGTCTGTATAAGGAATCTCAGGGGGTCTGCTGTATAGAATTTATTTTAAGTTCAGTCCCCAGATTCAGACAGACAGGGTCTTCAAAGGCATTTATGTTCCTCTCTGATATTCCAAGGAACTTGGCCTTTAGATCAGCAGTAAATATAGGCCTAAAATTTAGGTATAATTCTAAACTGGATGAACTATTTATTATGTGAACTAAGCTCTAACCGTATATTGCTTTCTGAAAAATGTGAAAGAAGAAGCACTTGGTTGTGCTTCAGCAACCACACAAACAGAGGTGTAAGAATTGCCATAGGTATGAATAAATATTATCTCAAGGTCCCTATGTCACATTTCATTTGCTGTATAGCGTTAACAATGTAAGCAATTAAAAGTATCATTTTCATTAGAAATTTCTTCCTAAACATGTATTATTCCCGCTCCTTTTCAATTGCTCATTCTCACATGAATGAACCTACATTTTCTGTGAGAAAACTTGGGTTTGGGCTTGGAATAAGCTGGAATAATTTCCTGCAGGAGTAGACAAGTTATCTCTCTCTGAGAGATGTTTTGCCTGAGCTGGTTGGCAAAACATAAGTGCATCTGCCAAGGTGGTCTAGGTTGTGGGAGCAGGAAATAAGTTCGGGGCAGCTCTGCCCTGTTACACTCTCCTTCCTCTTGCAAAATATCTTTTTTACTGCATGTTTATTGGCACAGAGCTTGCCATCACATCACTCTGTCAGAATGGCATCTCCCTCTGTCTGTTTGCATTCAGAGTCTATCCCTTTTACATGGCCAAAGTAGCACGAAAGGACCACATCTCAGTAGAAAATTTGGCTGCTTGTCTGTTCAGGTAGTTCAAGCCTACATGCTTGGAATTTTAATTTCCATTTCCAGCCAAGGTTAGGCACATTTTTTCTCTTCATCTAAACCTAAAACTGCTGAAAACATCTTGAGAAATGTTTTGCTATTTTACTTTTGGTTCACAAATTATGCATTGCTTGGGTTTGTATACCAACAGATAATGAGGGAACATCACACAATATATGATAACAATAACACTGAAGTAATGTGAGAAAGTCATTTATCTTTCTGTTTCCACTCTGCCTGTGAGAATCTGAAAATCACTACCATTCCCATTTGAATAAATATTTTGGTGGGAAACATTCATTTGAATATAAAGGACTGAAGGGTTCAACCATTGACTATATATATATATAAGTTAGAAGAGGAGTGAAGAAGGAGATGAAGTACTGCTACTTATCAGCAATATGAACTGCAGCTTTTGAATGTCGTGCTAGTATTAAAATACCTTCTGTTTATTGATAATCTCTTTGCCAGACATAGGTTGTAAGCCTAGTGCTCAGAAATGTTATCTCTTATTTTCCATGTCTCTATCTTTTCCTTCTCTAAGTTCTTTTAAACTGCTTAGCACACTGGAAAATTCATTAAAGTTTCAATATTTGTCTTTACAGGTAGAACTAATTAAGTTTAAAAGAATTATTAGAAAAGTATATTTTCCTTTTGTCCTTCCTAATGTTGATATTGGAATTAAGAGTAATTGATTACAACCTGTGCCCCAATTAATCAAAAAAGTCTAACTGGCGTAGTGCAATTAACTCAAGCACTTAAAGAAGATGCTAATGGAAACAGACCTTAGGAGCCTCTGTGAATGATCAGAAATAATAGACAAAACATATCTGTCCTTGCATTAGGCCTAGACTTTGCCTAACCTCTCTATGGATATGTATATTATAGAAGAAGAAGAAGAATGTCTGGGGTCTTCCTCTTTTATATTAATCTGGGATTCTTCTATAGTCTGGAACTTCTGTTCTCAGGGAAAAAGCTAAAAAGACTCTTAGTGATTTATCCCAGCAACCTCCAGTCTGCTAATAAGAGTTAGACCTAGTGAAGTCAAGCATGCTCTTTGAAGCTTATGGCAATTACACCCTTAGAGTACAAAACACCAAGCAGCTGGACATTTCACTAAAATTTTTTCAGCACTTTCTAGTCTTTTTTAGACCTTTTTTAAAATAAATATATGTGTTTTGATTTTCAAGGACTCCTTGTATTGACACTGAGAGATGCAATTACCCTGGTATGTGCCTTGCCTAGCTCATGTATCACTGGACAACTGCAAAGGCATAAGTAAAATTGCATTCTAAAGAAAACTCTTAGCTGGAGCCCAAGCTAACTATAGGTAGACATGCAAATGAATTCTGGAAACCTCACTTTTCTTCTTATAAGAGGGAGGCAGAGGACTGAATTTTCATTCATAAATTCCAATAAGAGAAAGCTATTGACTTGTGACAAAGAATTTTCCAGGCAGAGTTTTAAAATGAACAATTTTCTCACAAAAACAAACTCCTGTTTTCTCACAAAAACTGTGCTTGTGTCCAGCTTCCTCTAAACGTGCAACTTGATCTGGTGCTTTGAAGAACTTACGTTTCACAGATGAGGCAAGATGAAACTAGCTGGAGCAAAGAACTGAATAAAGTGGTGCTGGTGGTTCAGTAGTTAATGATTTTACCACTAAATCAGTATTCGTGACTCAGCATGAGGTATAGTCTTTTAGATAAAACATGGAGATCCCTGACCATTTTGTTTCATTAAACATCCAATAGTAGTTTTAACCAGAACAGATGAAGTTAATTTTGATGTTCTTACCAAGTTTCTAGTTGGGTAATTACATTCTGCTTCACTAAACTTCTTCTTGAGAAAATTTAATTAAAATGAGTTCATGTCTCTCTGGTACAGAGTAGACAGGTGTCTGTATCACAAAAGCCACCAGCACAATTGACATAAATTGCTGCTTTTACGTACAGGGAAAGAAAGGATAGAGGAGTTATTTTCTCCTTACCAGAACTGGACATCCCATTCTAGGAAGTGATTTTAACCACATTTTACATGTGAAAACAAAGACCTGAAGTTTTTCAATACTCATCCAGAACTTCTGTTAAGCAGTAGAAATGGAATTCATAGCTCACAGTCTTTCGGTGGTTAGTTAGTTTTTTAGTAAGGTTTATTAATGTTGTAAATAGTATATGCAGGAGAGAAGGATGGCATGTACAGGTGGTAATACAGGATTACCACCTGTGTTGCAGGTGGTAAGTTGCTGTGCAGATACTGCACAAGTCTTAGCAATTAGTAAGTAGTAATTTCAGAATCACAGAGAATCACACAATTACTGGGGTGGGAAGGGACCTCCAGAGATCATTTGACCCAGATCCCCTGCAGGCAGGGTCCTCCAGAGGTTGCTCAGGACTGCAGCTAGCTGCATGCAGTCTCCAAGGATGGAGACTTCACAACCATTCGCTCAACCTTTAATAGTATCTGACTGCCCTTACAGTATATGTATCAGTATATATATATGTGTGTATATAAGAAAAAGCTTTTATATATGTCATTTATAAACCTGCTATATAAAAGCTTTTTCTTATGTTAAAACACAATTTCCTATATTTGAACATGTGTGCATTACCTTTTGTGCATTGCTATCACTGAGTACCCCTGAGAAGATTCTGACTCCGACTTCTTATCTCCCTACTATCAAGTCTTTATACACATTTATAAGACTCACCTGAGACCTCTCTTCTCCAGGCTGAACAGTGGACAGCTGCACTCCCCTGTATGACAGGTGTCATCTTCATGGCCTTTCGCTTTATTTTCTTCAGTAGCTCCATGATTCTCTTCTACTGGAGAACCCAGCATTATCCCCCCAAGCTCCAGATATGGCCTCACTAGGGCTGAGCAGAGGGGAAAGATTACTGCCTTTGGCTTGGTGGCAGTGCTTTTCATAATATGACCCAGGGTCCTAATTGCCTTCCTTGCCCAAGGGCACATCTCTGACATGTTCAATGCTAGCTCATCCTATGGAGATGGACAGTTTCTGCTGGTAACTTTGTCTTCACTTCAGCACCCCATTTATCTGTGCAGATATGGACAAAATCAATTTTATTTTATTTTATTTTTAATTTTATATTTAGACTTCATCTTATATCCAAACCCTACTGCTAAATTTGGCCACTGAGCGTGGTTGAGGAGATATACTTTGTCTTCCAAGGTAAAGCTGGGTTTACTGCTTCATTATTTCAATTCATTAAAAGGATCTACTTCCAACCCGCCACTTGATGATCCCTTATGTGCTGAACACTTTAGCATCAAGTAACAGCAAGTGGTTTGAGAGCTAACAGTGCCTTCTCTGGAAAAAGCTGAGAAACTCAAGGACTAGAAGGGAACATTCCCTGAACCTCAAATATCTTGCAAATATTTTTTTGTGGATCCACTTTCTTATGACTGTCATTCTTTAGCAGCTCTTAGCAAAAACTCAATCTTATAAAGCTATAATTAAACTGTCTCACTAATGGACGGTTAATGATTTAAAAGGAAACAACCCACCAATGTCATGTCCCTCCATTATACAGTACACATTTTAATGGTTTGTACTGAATCAGTTGCTTATTAAGACCTTGAATATCTGAACAATTGTACTACATTTTCTCAAAATAACATAACATGATACAATGCGGTTAAAGTAGAGAGACAGCAAGAGCTGTGACTTGAATGCAGATGCTGTATTGTACCATGAAAAAAAAAAAAGTTCCATGTCTAGTGAGTCATATGTAGCCTTGAGTTTGGATGATATTCAGCATAATGACATGGTTCAGAACTAATTTCCAAACAGCCCCTCATCACTCACAGAGCCTACTTAGTCGTCTAGAGCCTGTGCAAGCAAAACTTCCAGTGACTTCGACAAAACAATGCCCTAAAAATGAATACAGCTTACTTCAGGGAAAAAAAAAAAAAAGTTACATAAAATAAGAACACAATCACTCTACAAAGTATATAGCTGCTATCATCATAATATCTGCGCACTTCACAATCTTTCCTCACAATACTATTAAAGTATTCACACAGTGGGCATTTCATAAATGAGGATGCAATGTGTCCAAGGTCATGAAGAGAACTGGCAAACTGCAGTAGCTCAGATAACTCTAGGAGATGTATCCTTGCTTCACCATAATAGAGGAACTCCCAGCAGAAACGTGGATGTGTGGTACCATCTAGGGTGTGCTGTTATGCCAGTTTCTACAATAAATCTTCATCTTGGAAAAACAATCCTTAAAATTCTGACGTGGTGTGGATATTCAAACTGATTTCTTCATTGTTATTGACAGCTGATTCCATTCTGAGATAAAAACATTCCTAAATTTCTCATTCCTTCTAAACATCCTCATGCATGTAAAATGCCTTGCTGCAGCCCAAGATCACTTGTCACACTTTTCTAATTAATTACAATAATTGATTCTATTGATCTTATGTTTTGTTTGTTTGTTTGGCTGGGCTTTTTTTGTTTTCTGAATATGCAGGAATAACTCAATAACAAAGAGAACCACTCTTGCAAACTGAAACTTCACAGAAGAAAATGGCTAGAGATTTATGTACTTATGTTAGCCTTATGTACTAACAAATAGCAAGATGACATAGGCCTCATTCACCAGCAAACGAGTCATTCTGGGGCCTCTTCTCTGGCTCTGAGATCCCATTCAAGCAAGCAAATTATCTTAATATCTAAACTGGGATGGCTGCAGCCTTACCATCTGCTGGAAGTGGGTAGTCAGCTTCTGAGCGGTGCCTCGCAATACTTGGATAATGCTACTGGGGTAAAAAACAAGCCTGGAATTGCTCAAATATCTTAACAGTATGGATGATCGTATTTCTGGGTCTGTGATTATAAAATGTTGCAATTTGAAAGCTGTACTTGTGGTGGGGAGTGGGGTGGGGAAGGAGATATCAAATACTATGTTAGTTGTACACCTGACTGGCAGTATCGGATTCACAAACAGTCCGTGGACTGTAGGTCCGATCGCCTTCCTAGGAGCAAATTGAGTTCCCAAATAGTGTGATCAACTATAAGCTCAACCCTGGCAGTATCAGATTCATGAACAACCCTGGCAACTGCAGGTCCGATCGCCCCCCAAACAAGTAGTCGAGTTCACAAACTGTATGATTTATTCGAATGCCACATTTACAAAACAGGTTTCGGACGTCAGTACAGGAAATTCTGTACTACAGCATTAGGTTTTTAGCTAGTTCTGATGTACAAATGTGCAATCATCACTCACCCCAGAAGATGGGAGAGGGCTCTCAGTCTCGAGTCTCCTCAGGCAGCGTCCTGATCTGAGGGGAGGGAAGGGGGATCAGCCTGTTGACTGACCCAGGAGTTGAGATGGTTTCTACCCCCAGAATTTTCATCCTTAGTTCACCTTTTATACTTTTCTTTACGTTCAGGTGGAGCTTGAGTGACTAGAGTCATACTTAATAGTGTTATTGATTGGTGAAAAAGTTTCTCGTTTTCAGTCAATCGGTACAGTCAATCAAAAATCTAGAGCGCATGCTTGGTGAGGGGTGGTCGTACCTCGGAGGCGGGTAACTTTTGGGATTGAGGTATGGTTTTCACATTATAATGAGCAAAGTTCAAGCAAAGTTCATCTGAAAGGAGTAATTTGCCACTTTGCTGGCTCAGCACCAGACTTGTTATCGTATATCTCCCATTAGACAGCCACTGTGCGGCTTAGCAGCAGCCCAGCACAGGGAGTGCAACAGAGTTTGGCCGCGGTGTCTTCACTTCGCTCCATCCTCCATTACACCCCTCTGTAGCTGCCAGGAGGGCAGATTCTGCTTCCTGGGGAACTGTGGAGGAGCAGAGTCCATGCATACCAACCATCCTGGAAGTGGCAGCTGTGCCCCAAGCAAGTTTCTGTAATGCCAAAACTTCTGTTAGGCCATAGTCTTTCTCTAACTTGCCCTTTTCAAGCATTTCTTCTACTGTGATATAGCAGTGTTTAATTTCTTGCTATAGGAGCCTGAGAATGACATATACACATTAGCCATTAATAAAATGCATGATCTAGTCATTAACAAGGAATCCTCCCCTTCCCATTCCCCCATCCTCAAATCTTGCACTATCCACTCATCCATTTCCCTCCTCACCACCTCTTCCTACAGATATTATCATATACATTTTTGGAAACTTTTTGGGTGATCACTATTTTTTTTTTGAATAGGGGAATTTTAAATTCAGAGCATTTATTATTTCACATTTTAATTTCAGACTTTTAAATTATAGGAAATTGAAGTTAGGTCTTAATTTCTCCCCCAAACTGATAATATTTGACTACAAATTGTTTGAATTTAATACATTCTTTTTCTGCTATAATAGTTTCCCAGTTTTATTACCAGGCCAAATAAATTTTAGCTATTGCTGTAGGGGACTTTTAGTAAAGGATGGTCACATCCCTCACTTTGTAAACAAATTGACTTTATTCCTCTCTTCTGTTTTGCTTGGCAGAGTAATTGTTGCTGTCTTGTAGCAGTTCTCCTGGTTGCAAAGCCTTGTTTCACTGTTTTAAATAAAATTGGCGGACTGACCTTTTTGTCTATGCCCACATCTTTATTTCCTTTTAAATTGAGAGTGAACTCCTACATAGGTGAGAGTAATCAAGTAGCAGAGTTTTATTTATTAGCATTGATTCTGCAAATTGCCCGATGCAACGAACAAACTATACAGGCAATACAATAATTTGGTAATTCGTTTGAATCTCAAAGTCTGTCTTCTGATTCTTGCTGGTGGAACAAGTAAAGTGAGACAAAACACTGAGTAACAATCAGTGTTTTTTACCCCTTTGCTCCTTTATGGCTCGCCACACAATAATGTAATTTACTGCAGGCAGGGAGATCCTCAGGGAATCCTTTTAGAAACAGATCTGGCCTTACGCTTTTATGTTGTTTTAGGAGTATATTTTTCATGGAAGGAAATTACTGTTGTCTTGTTATCATCCCTCCTTATCTTTCACCTTCTCCCCACCAAATTAACATCCCAGCACCATAATCATAGCATTGTTCTTGCTTTGTGGACTCTGGACTTCTGCCTGTTACAGCTTAAGATGAGTTTAAATTCCTATGTGCCATCTAAGACGGTGACCTACTTGCTTGTACACTGGGCTTGAATAGTCTCCATTCCTCATGCTGAGGTCAGACCACCGTGCAGAAAGACTGTATGGTCCACATATGCAGAAAAGAGTCTGCTTCTTTTTTATTCCACTAATGGATCTGTTGCCTTGGGAGAGGAAATACTCCTCTTAGTCTCCTTCAAATTCTTTTATAGTCAGTGGAGAAAGACAAAATCCTTTGAGAATTTATTCAAAGTTGGAGTTCAAAAGAGAAAGGACTATAATGAGGTATATCTTGATGGGATCAGAACTACCCATAAATTCAAAACTGAATCGCACCTAAAATGCATCCTTCAAATAGAAAAAAATAAGATTATTTCCCAAAACGTATCATTAAAAGCACATAAATATTGCTGCATCAGTCAGACTCGAGAGATATGAAGAGCATCTAATCCACTTAAGTCAGAAATGGAGATGTCAGGAAAAAAAAGGAACAAAAAAGTAATGGTAGAAGTCAAAAAGTCAAATTCCATTGCCTACAGGTCTATATGGCACTGAAAAGATGGAAGAATCATACAAATAAACAAATGGTTGTGGCAGAAAAGGACAAAAGGCCCTGGAGAGCTTCTGAAAAACTTTTCTTCTTAAGCAGTAGCACTGACAAGTAGCATTATGTTTGGATGTTTTCAGCCCTTTGACTATGAGACAGGCAATATACTGGACATCCAGCTGACATCCTCATTTTGGCAACTTACTCTCCCTTCCTCTTCTTCCTCTTTTCCCTTACACTGTATTCCCTTACATTTAGAAACTCTAAACAGAAGGTGAGGATGGTGGCAAGCAAGTGGCAAATAGAATGAAGACATGGGCTGTTAGGCTCTGGGAAAAGGTGTTTCTAAGTCCTATGTGTACTATAATCAAAGAAGTACTTCCTCTAGTCTTCCTTCCCCTTATGCTTGCACTGTCTTCTCGCACACCTCTTGATGGTCCCATATAAGAGTTCTTCATGACAAGATAGTCATGATGATATGACACTAGATTCTGTCCGGCTGGATTAGTTGAAAACAGGCATTTCAACATTCCCTTTGAAAGGCAACACTTGAAGACCCTGCTCTTAGATACTTCACATGCAAAAGAGAGATTCTACATAATGGGACAATAAATTTAGAAATAGTTACAGGAGATACAGTTTTCAAATATCTGACAATACCAGAGATGGGCCTAACTAAAAGTGAACATATTACTTGTAAAAGTAGAGAATATAACCTAAACCTGAAACACAGCCAAACCAATAGAGAACGAAAGATTTAATTTCAGGACACCTTAAGGGAAAAACAAAAGGCATCAGATCTGAGTCAGACAATTGAAAGTGAAAATGTACTTTAAAGACATGAACCTCCCATGAAGAACTAGAAACTAGAGCAGAACAGATGAACCTTTTGCATAGCTGTAGATTAAAGTTGGTAGAATTCACATTGTCCCCGTAAGAACAACTTTTGCAACAGTAAAATGAGTGGCATGTATGGGTTGTCCTAACCCTGAAAACAGAAGTGTTGCACATTGAAGAAGAGAAATAACATGGAGCAGCAATGTTTTCCAAGCGGCGGGCAGGCTTTTTTTTTTTTTTTTTTCCTGCTAGAAGAAACAAAAATATTGTGTGGATCAGAAATGTTTATTATAGAAGAAAATGAATTATTTATCACTTCTACAGAGTGTCAAAGGTGTTCTCAAAACAGTATGGTTGCGCTATTACAGTTGAAACAGAGCCCAAACACAGTGTCCTTGTGACAAGCTTTTTGCCCTGAACACCACCATAATGTCCTGTTATGTATTCCATAGTTTTGAATGTGCAATATGAGAAGCTTATAAATAGAGAAAACCTTGTAGCAGTTCCTTCTTATCTGTGCCATTTTGAGGATGACAAGGATGGCAGAAAGATTTGAAGCTACAAAGACACTTTTGCTATAATCCTTGCCTGTTTGTGGAAACGAACTAGGACAACTGCTGTTTGGAATAGGGATCTTAAAATGACAAAACCTCTTTTTTTAAAGAAAAAAAGATAATGCCAGAAAGGCTGGCACAGAACCTTTTTCCCTTTCCTATATGAGATTTTAGAAATGAGAAGAGTAGTCTGTGAAGAGTAGACTCTCCTGAAAGAGAAAACCATTCATTCTAAAAAAAAATATAACAGTTGTCAGAAGACTGAGAAAAGATTAATCGCCATTGTACTTGAGAGAGAGAGAATTTGCTAACTGAACAGGAATGCACATGAGAAATGTTTAGTATTTGTTTAATTGTGCAAAATCCCAGAGACAGTACTGCAGGGAACTTAAGTCATCATTCATGATGTGTCTGGCAGAACCTGGCGGCAAAAGATAACAGGATTGCAAGCATAGCATACACAGTCCTAAGATGATGCTATGGCTCTGTTTACTTTAGAGGAAGCATGCCATCCCACTTATGGGAGAAGATTCAAAGAAAAGTGTAGAAGAGGCGGAAGGAATAGCCCCTTGTCACCACACAGGAGAGGGAGGGACTGGTTAAGATAATTCTGTGGAAGAAGGACTGAGGATCCTAGTGGGCTTCAAGTTCCATGAACCAGCAGTGCAACCTAACAGAAAGGAAGGCCAATGACATCCTGGGCTGTGTTAACAGGAGCACAGACAGGAGATTGGGAGAAGTGATTATTGCCCTCTGCTGAGCACTCATTAGACTGCATCTGAAATGCTGCATCCAGCTCTGGGCCCTCCAATACAAAAAGAAAAATGTTGACAAAATGGATTGATTTTGATGAAGGGCCACCAGGATAGCGAAGGGACTTTGCTGGAGGGCTGTAGGGTTAAGGTTGAGGGAACTGAACTTGCGCAGCCTGGAGTTGAGAAGGCTTCAAGGCGGCCTATGTGGGTGGGACCACGAAGATGGAGCCAGGCTCTTCACTGTGGTGCATGGTGAGAAGACAGGAAACAATAGACATAAGCTGAAAAAAGAGAGGTTCACAAGGGATTTTTAAAAATCTTTTTCTTTATTTATTTACTGAGGAGAAGAATGGGATTCATGCATGATTAGTTCTCCATATATTGCTTGGCTGAGGAACTGAAAGCAGGATGTTTCTGAAAAGTTTTGCTAACCAAAGCCTATTTAGTATATTCTATATATGGCTTCTTCTACCAGGAAGTCTTAAATGGGTCAATGGAAGTGACTTTGCTCAGGTAGTTTAACTCACCATGACTTGCTTGTAACTGGCTAGCAGAACATCACCTAGCAGTGTTTTGATCCCAGTGGATTTGCTAATGATAAATCAGGCAAATCTTTTTTCATGCTCCACATACCACAATAAACACAATAAATGAGAGCAAAATTAGGGATTGTTTGAAATGGTTTAGCAGAGATGCTACATCATCATTATACTCACCTACTCTAAAATCACAGTTGTCTCTCACAGCAGCAATATCTTCTTGATTATATAAGGAAAAAACAGACCAGCAAACAAGACAAGCTGAAACGGCCTTCAAATTATATGGCATAACTTATTTATGCTTTTCTTTCCTTAGTTAGCCCAAGTATGACTGGAGAAGAGACATTTTCCTGGACAGTCTGTCACTGTGGAAAAATCAGGTTAGTGCTGGCTACAGTGCTTGGCAAAAAAAAAAAAAAAAGGAGGGAGGAAGAAGGGTAAGTAAACCAGGAAAGCAAGATCTATCAGTGGAGAAAAATAAATAAGAGATAAGGAAAAAAATAAGGAAGGAGAAGGAGGTCATGAGGAATTTATGGCAAATAAGGAAATGGGTAAAATGAGTTAAAGAGAGAGATGTATCGGGAGTGCACAGGGAGGGAAAATACCAAATACCTACAAATAAATAATAAAATGCAATATTCCAAGCAGATTCACAGAGCTTACCTTATTGCATGTGTGTAGAAAATGCGCAGCAGGTATTTCCACTCTATGTAATTACCGATTTAAGCCAAGAGCATTATTATACAAAGGACAGAGATTAAAAATGCTCAAGCTTGCATTTTAGGCAACTTTCTTTGAGACACATTTCTAAGCAGTACTGCTAACCTGAGGGCAAGCTAAGTACAGACAGACTGAGGTTTGCTTTTGATTCACTGCTGACTTAAGTCTGGTGAAGCAACCTCCTGAAGGCAGTCTAAAATACAGCCAGCCACAAACATGGGTTAAATTAATCTGGTTCAGCTAAAATGTAGGGCATGAAATAAGAGGCAGTCTAGTCAGTGTATAAAAATATATTATAAACTTTTATGACTTAAAATTACTTGACCCAACTATAACTCAAACGAGGAGCCTGCAAGAGATTTTTTTGTGCCCTGAGAAAAGTGACAGAGATGTGACGCTGTGGCTTTAGCTGTATTCTTCCTCCTGTTATTTTTAAAACGTGAAGTCCTCAACTCTTGGCTATCACTTTCTGAGTGACAGTGAGGAAGATGGCTGAGGTATCCCTTCTCCTCCCCCTGCGTCATTTATATGCACGTAATGAGCATAGCCTTCATAGAGAGGAAACACAGCATTGGTCAATATTTGTGACATGCAGCATGACTCTTAGGCATGAAAGTCCACCACCGGTGCCAGGGAGCACAGCTGGAACCTGCTGTGGTCACAGAAAGCTTTCAAAGCCAGGAGAGACTTTGGTGACCCTCACATAGCTTTTTCCTTCATAGATTAGTTTTGTCTCCCCAGAAGCCCTGTTTGGGGAGAAATGCACAGTTTTAATGAGGCAGAGTCCTGCCTTTTGATTTGTGTCAGTCTGTAGGTCTGTTCAGTTGGCAGCCTCTATTTCTAGGGTAGCAGGAAACCGTTGCTGTTTTTACATTAAGAAACAGAGAGAATGGAGGCTAGGAAAGTAGAAAGTGTTTATTCTTCCAAGGAGGGCAAGAGGGAGCAGAGGATTTAGAGAAATTTGTTTATGGAGAGATTATACAACAGGATGTGGCAGCATTCACAAAGGAAAGAAGAACAATTTCATATAAAGACTAAACTTCAGAATACTAAGGAGAAAGCAACAGACTATGAGAAAGGAGGGCTTGAAATGAAAACCAGTTGTTCCATGAACTCCAATTTTACAGTGCTCCAAAAGGCACTGAGCTGTACCAACTGGCACATCATCAAATCTGGGAATAACATAAAACTGCCCACCCTTGAAGCATGACATGAGGAAATTTTGCAATTATGGAATACTGAATATATTCCAACAAGCAAAATGTCAGGCAGCACTTCTCCACCTACTTCCCATGCTCAGAATATAAATGGAAACAGGAACATTAGCAAAAAATGTGGTTGGATACTTTGTCATTGAAGACTTTTTAAGCAACTGAAGATTAATTATCCTTCTAATCAGAAGAAGATTGAAGACTAAGGACTTATCACCAAACAACTTACTTGGGTAAATTACTCAAAGCACCTAATTAAATTGATATACTGGCTTACCAGGATGCAAAGTTTAAATGTCTGAAACCCTGTAAACAGCACAAAGGTGCCTTCCCATTATTCATGATTCACTTCTTTATTAGAGGAATGGATAACAATAACTTTCTGATAGCACCATAAAAATTATTTTAAAGAGTGGTGTAGCCACATAAAGACCCTTTCCTTTTCCCTTGCACATCATAAATTGCTACATAAGGCACAGGGATTTTTATTAGATATGAAACTGTAAAATAACAGCAATATTTACAGCATTGAACATCTTTTTAGAAACATGCCTTGAGCTCTTTTAAGATTTGTAATACAGTTGTTATTGCTTAAGAAATAATTGTTTCTGCTTCAAAGTTTGCTCAGCTTTCCCTATATATACAAAAAAAAAAAAGAGTAGAATATGATTAGAATATGATTAAGACCTTGGATCTGAGTTCATCTCATGCAACTTTATGTTATTCACTGTGTAGGAAGCCTGACTCCAATGGCTTTCTCTTCTGCTAATGGAAAACAACTGGTTCCAGGCAGCTGTTCAGAGTGCAGGTGAAATAGTCTGCAAGGTGGTGCTGTCTTCACTTATTGATACTGCACAGGACTTAGGAAATTAACATGCTGTCTTAGGCCTTTCAGTTAAGATGTAAATCTGGATGGTTTGAATTCAGGTCTTCAGTTACATCCTTTCTAGACATCCCAAGTAGGAAATCTTAGGCCAGATAATGAGAATATTTTTTTCCCATTTTGCTTTGTGAAAGGGCTTAGCCGCTCTTGCAGCCAAAGTATGCCAAATGCTTGTGGTATGTAGAAATTATTCATACACTAATCATAATATAATCAATACTAATTTGCTTTGAACCTGAATATAGGCATACTAAATTAGCATAACAAACAGCAGTATAAAATATTTTTTACACTATAATTGTATGGACATATACAATATATACACATTTTACTTAAGTATGAAAGCAATGTGACTACTTGAAGAGTCAGAGAAAGGTGGCTATAGTTGCAGGACACATCCAAATCATAAGGTGCCAGATAAAGGACAAGATAAGCATAAGAAATTGCACATTGAACATCCTGCTAGATGAAGGAAAGATCAGTGGCAAAATCAAAAAACAAGATAAGCAGTATCAGCAGTATCAGGAGCAGATGCTCTTTTTGGGAGGAAGGCAACTGCGTAAAAATATCAAGTAGAAAATTGGAGAAGAAAGATAAGCCTCTTCAGTTCTGACTTCTCAGGGAAGGAGTTCCTCAAGACTGATCTAGGCTACCAGGACCACTGAGGGCCATAGCCATCAGTACTAATTATATGACACCAACTCTATGGTATTGTATACTCATCTCTAATTGAAGATATAAATGTTAAAGATTAACAGCTTTGCAGCTATAGTGACAGTGATTATGAATGTGTTAGAAGTAACCACTGGCATGGATTATGCTATTAGTGTTTTAAAGTTTAAAACAGGCCTTGATTTATCAGTCTTCTGAACATTCTCATCAGAGTTGTCTCTGATTCCCTGACTTGTATTAAAATTGTGTACTCCTACATTGCAAAACTCCCTTTCCTGCCCTGAGTAATAGCAGAGAATTTCATAGGAAAAGGTCTTGGTATATGTTCTGTAGCTGAGCGTGCAATCCTCCTTCTCCACCTAACTGCTGGGGCTCCGTTCTTCTTGCCACTTTATGGAGCTAAACAAAGATACCACAATGCTGTTTTTAAGGGATTTCTCCTGGTGTTACACAAACAGTAAAGAAGAGCAGCAGTTGTTGATTCTCATTCACACTTATCCAACCAGAGATAAATAGTTCCATGAAGGATAAACAATTGCAACCAGACAACTATAGCTGGAATCTGGGAATTTGTGCATAGGCTATCAGTGAGGAAATGACTGCGCTAGCCAGTTTACTTTCATATTGGAGGGCAGCAGGAAGGTTGGGGGAAAAGACTAGACTTAACAAAAGGTATCTACCCTAATAATGAAGACCTGCTGAGGGTTATTTTTGGAAAAACAAAAACAAATAAACAAAAAAAAAATCATTAAGCAGAAGAGAAATAGCAAGATTTTCCTGGCTGTGCTATACCCTGAGGTAATAGCAGAGCCCCCGCAGGAAATTGCACATCACCAATGACTTTTACAACTGGATTGGAAAAAAAACACTGGACAATATATTCTGGAAAAAGTTTGTCTTGAGAGAACAGCTAAGTATGTTTATTCCATCCTTAACTTGTAAAATACTAGAAAAACCCAGTGATTTCATGCTGATTTCACTAGTTCTATAAAGCTGAATTTTGAGTTTGCTGTTTTAGGAAGTGTGATCTTGAACAGATTCAAAGACAGATTCTAATGTTGCTGTATCATTATATAAAGCTCCACATTGTCTGGTCTAGAACAGAGCAAAAATTGTGATACATACTTTATGATTTTTTGCTAACAGTTGTGAAAGGAAGAAGGAAGTGTTTTCTTTGCTTTCCTCCAAGAAGGAAGATGAAGGCTTATAGACTTGTTGACAGATTACTTTTTGCTGCCCAGAACCATATTAACATTATAGTAAATATGGTTAATTGATTCAGGATCACTGTTTTGACAGTTTCATCTCTCTGCAAAAATATTTTTTGGTTATAAATGTTGCAATGAGGAAGGGAAAGGTAGTGGCTAAGGACAGAGATGATTGATAAAGAAAAGACCAGAGAGATTTACAAGGTAGATTTACTTTAGGATAGACAAGATCAAATTAAAGTACAGTAAGAAGAACTGCACCTTTCCAGACCATCTGGACCATTAATACCATGCATTCAAAAACTATAGTCTGCAGCAAATCTATAAGCTTCTGTTTGCGACGTTACACTCTGTTAGAACCAATTCGCATCATGATGTTGCAAGTCAATCTCAACCCCATTCAAGACTTGACTGTGGGATAGTCAGGAAAAGAAAATGGAGTATAGAAAATCTGAAAATTAGATGTCTAGATTATGTTTTTCTGCACTCTTCTGGGGGTAGTACTTGAAGAACATCTGCATTACTTTCAGTCCAGTCTTCATAAACTAACCTAGATTCATTTAGGGTTAGCTTAGAAAAGATGGAAAATGATGAAAGACCCATAAAATGTGCCTGGAACTATGATGAAAACTGATCTATTTTTCAAGTTTACCACTTAATGGACGGAAATAGTTGCATTTATGTTGATGATATTACAAATGAAATTTTGTCAAGGCAAACAAGCTCCTGTCTGAGTAGTGAGATAATTTCACTCTTCAGGCCCTACTGATGTTCCATAAATGAACACACACATACATACACACACACGCAAAAGGCTTCATCTTTGAAGCCTATTTCAGGATACAAGGGAGTGTGTGGACAAGAAGGCTAAGCAAGAAACAAGATTAGCTTTTAAAATAATCTTCTCAAAAACTCTGTAATCTAATACTGTAAAAGAGCTCTGAAAAACTTTTCTAACGTCTGAAAATACCCAGGAAAATTGAAGCAGCTGCACTTCAGAGAGAATCTCTTTCCTGGTCTTGTTGAAAATAGGAACAACTAAGCACCTCTGTATATGCTGCAGTGGAAGAAGATGGTAAAGCAATGGGCCAGTTTATCATTTGTTATTTTTTCAACATAATGACTGTAGATTCTCTGCCCACCAAAAAAAGAGCTTGTTTATTTTTTTAATGATGAGCTGTTACCCACAAGAAACAAAGTGGCATTCTGTTGACACCATATGGTGGCTGAAAAATGGATTCCATAGTGTTCTATTTGTTAGAATGTCTTCTGAGTTTCTGCATCCATAATTTATGTTGGGGCCTTCTCTGATTGCCAAAATATTCAAACGGCTTTCTCTGCACAGGGTAGCCTGCGTGGGGGGAAGAAGGTTTTCAAAACAGCAGGACCCGAACAATCTCCTACTGCTCAGAGGAGAAATCATTTCCAAGCTTCTGTCCTTCTGGCTGCTTTCATTGTAATAATAATTTACATCCTGTGTGAAGAGACTGTTTGCATTCAGAAAAAAAATCTAAAGTAATAAATAAAAATAAGAAAAAAAGCACAGCTTATGTTCCTGCATGCTAATACAAGAATTTGTGAATATTAAGCATTAAATTAAAGTTACATTGACTCCTGGGCTCTGACGTAAGTGGATAGCTTTCATATCTTAATGGGAAGTGATATGCAGAGGTTATTGAACAGTGCAGTTTCCAAGTGATTGCCTCTGCAGCTGGCTTTCATAGAGACCCAGAGTCGTTATGGACGAGTTAAAATAATTAAGACATATTTCTCCTGGTGTCTAGTTGGCTATTACTCACTTTTTAAGAGGTCATATTTTAAGCAATGGTTTAAGTGTAACTGTGTGATTTATACATAGATACTTCATATGCATTTAATATGGTATAGGAGGCACCTTGCATTATGTGGTATGACAAGCCTGTTGTGAACAGCAGGGCTGCTGGCATCACCTTAAATGACCAAGCTGGAGGAAGAATGTCCCTCTTCTCTTACCTCTCTCTTCTCCTTAGATCTTTTGCAGCTTAACACCTGCTGCTGTTTGGCCAGCCTGGTCTCCCTCCTACCTCTGGGATGTTGACAGTAGCACACAGAATGATGGATGACCACCAGAGTGTGGGGAGAAGGGGAGAACTACAAAGACCAACTGCAGCTGCATTTTTAACACTTAGCGGAATGGAACTGTAGGAGCAGGATCTCATCTGTCATAGGGGTCTTCTAAAACATTAGATTGGACTTATGTGACCCTGAGATATACTAGTCTCAGAGGTTTATTTCTCCTCAGGACATGCACAGAGGTTCTATTGCCATTCCTCAGCTGAGAGAAGAACTCCTCCCTTCTTGACCCTTCATCCATCCTGGGCACATGGCTCAGTTCCTCCAGCTGAGGTCTGGCATAGCAATATAGCCAGTAGCAAACTTAGATGCCATAAAATTGCAGTTTTTATAAAGAAATAAAAGGAAAACCAGATATTTTTCCAGCCCATCTGGCAAAATGCTGTTGACAGCTTTGCTTATACTGAGGATGTACTGGTTTAAAAATGGCTTCATTCTTATAGAGAAATTAATATATTTTTTCTTTGGGGAAATGACTATGTATTTTCTTATAGTAATATGTTTAGTGTCATACTCTTGGAAGTTATGTCAGCATCTAAATCTGAGATAGTCTCTTCCAATATCTAATAAAGAAGTGTTAGGTTTTGTGTTTGAAAAGAAAACAAAAGCCTTGTGACCAAGTGAACTTATCTTAATTTGCAGATGACACAAATATGGCATATTTAATTTTTGGAAATCTTTAAAATCTTAAAAGGACTGTTTAAATTTTAAGAGAATAAAAAATAAAATATTTCTGAAGAGTTATCTTTATTTTTGACATTCCAGATAAAAATTGTTAGTACTAAGGATAGTTTAAAATACAGGCCAGAACCCCCATCTATAGCACCATCTCACAGGTAGAAACATGCATATTATTCTCTTGCCTATATGTAAGCACCCAATGTCATTTGAACTGTTGCATATCCTGTTTATTGATCCTGAATATTTCCTATACACAAATAGCTCAGATGCTGCACCATATCTCAGTTGGCTGCAGGCACCTACACAAGAAGGCATTATTCTGTCATTTAAAAACCTTTCTCCATATGATCCTAGTCCTCTGATCCTTTTAAGTTCTTAGAGACACACTTACCTTCCTCCACATTTATAGCTTCATGGTTATGACACCTACTCCACAAATCTGTTTCCTGGCCTATCCTGGAGAATATGACTTGGGGGGGGCGGGTTTAAATATGTCGTTAATTCAGTGTTTAGGGTTCTCCAAAGAAAATGCTATGAAACATGAAAACTGAATGGGCATGTGCTAGACAACAAGAAACAAAAATATTTGTCATATCAAAAAAGTGAAGGTTAATAACTAGTATTAATGTGTGTGTGTGTGTGTCTGAAAACTTTGATAAGTAGCTGCAGGAAGTCAATTGACTTTTGACTGTTTTTCAACAAAGCTGATTCTCTGAAGAAAAGAATAAGAAACAGCTTTATTCAGGAACATCTACTTTAAATACATAAATATTTTAGCAGAATGAAATGAATTGGGTTATTTTGAAACACTTGCTATTGGAAAAATGTTTTGGTTTCATTTTTGCCTCAAGGTCCCTGCAGTAGGAAAAGATAGATCACCCCTCCCCACACTACCTTCCTCTTCCTTCTATCTCATGTGTATGGGTAAGATATTGTGCCTCAGCTTCTTATAATCGAGACATATCAACATGAGACTTCATTAGGAGCTATGCCCATTTTGTCTTGAGCTTCCAGGAAGCAAACACCTTTTAAATAGACTGCATCTCAGTCTTCATATTTTCTGCTGTTTTGTAAAACAAAATGATAACATACATTTCCAGATAATGATAGTAAATGGAGTTTATCACCAAATTATTCCAGGTACCATTTGCATCTCCTCAGCAGAACTTCCAAAACTTTTCTCATATAAAGTATTGTTGTTTTTGTTCTCTAGCAAAAGCTGCAGTAATCTATTATAAAAGATACTTATTTTCTTTTTGCTTTGTTTTCTGCCTTCCTTTCCTTTCCTTTTTTTTTTTTTTTTTTTTTTTCTCTTTTATTCCTTTCACTTCTGTTTCAGGCTGCACCAAGAATAGATAATATTCTTTAAGTACCTTGCAAAGCTTTCTTCATGTAGTTGGAGAAGTTGAGCCCCTTTTTTCAGGGCAAGACTAAATTTGGCACTAACCCCTAACTCCTTTGGTGCTTATAACTTTCAAGGTTATGTGCACAAGTACTTCAGTGTCATTGAAAGTGCTCCTTGGACCTTGGTGGGGGATAGAAATGTTTTTTCCTTTTCTTCTCCTGAATAAAATGATTTAATGAAGGGGCTGAGAAATTTAAGAATTCTTCATCTGAGGTTATAGAGATGAGGGTGGTAATGCACAAGTGGCCATGTGACCCATTGTGATCTCAGTAGGTTGGTAAGAGAAGACTTTTAGAACTCAATTTGCAAGCACCCCATGTCAAAACTCAACTTAGAATTAGAAAATAGCATAAGACTGCAGAGTGATGGAGAGAGAAGTCTTTTCCTACAACTACAGCTACAGAGTAGGTGTTGTTATAACCAAGCTGTGTTAGAGGATAAAGCAGAGACTGAACTAAGTGTTTTATTAAAACATCAGTTCTTGTGCAAACAGGATACTGAAAACGGGATACTTATATTAGACCAATTGATATTGCTGTGATCTTTCAAACTTGAAGCCCTTCTGACACTTGGCTCTGGAGAGCTATTGGGCTGAGCCTACCTTGATTTGCAACATGTGCAACATGATGTTCCATGTCCTCACTCTTCATCAGGGAGCTGGATGGAGCTCACCAAAGCTCCTGCCTCCCCAGTGCACTGCTTTTCAAAAAAACACACGAGGGAAGTGGAGAAGAGAGATATGTCCTTTGACTTTGCCTTAAAATGTCATAATGTCAATCAAGACCTAAGCAGCCTAGATACTAAGATAAGATGTTGCACAAGGAGCTCTGACCCATAATGCCCATACTATTTTTTTTCAGCCATATATGTTTTATGTCAAAGATTACATCACCCTACAGAAGCTGACTTGATTATAGCTGTAGACCATTATACCTACAACACCACTATGCTCGAAAATGTGATACATTCTTTCTATCAGATGAAAATAAACAGTTTTATTCAGAGCAAATGACATCATTGCTTAAAAGAAAAGACACTGAGGATTATGAGAGTATACAAGTAAATCCTGACCAAAACGAAAGAGGATGTTTGTCGCAGGAGGGGGGGTCACTGGTAAATCTGCAGTATACATAAAGTTCTGAAGGAGCAGTTGTGGCAGCTTTATTTGTTTATTTATTCCCTCAGAGGGCTGGATTATGAATTTCTCAACACTATTTTAATATGAAGGTACTTGCCTTTAATCTAGTGAAGCTGCAACAAAATGAAGAATGATTTTCAATAATATTAATTTCTCTTATCTATTCCTGCTTGCCATCTGGGAAGATTAGGAAACAAAATGATGACTAATTTCTAATAATGTTGATCCAGGATACAAATATTTGCCTGCATTATAATTTATGTATTTTGAAAATAAACATTCTAAGCTATTATTAATAACTCTAATTTATATGTGAAAAAGACCATTGCTTGTGGAATCCTGCCCCCTGACAGCAAAATTGTTACTTGCTTCAAGAGAAGGATACTTTCTGGCATTGCCTTAAATTTAAAATAGCCTTCCTTCATTATTTAGACAGAAATAAAACTCTGAACCAGAAAAAAAAAAAAAAAACCTACAGTAAACCCTTCTCCCACAAGGAACGCATATAAAGACCACACTCTCTTACTCTCAGAACACATAATCAAATTATACAGACTTGGAGGATACCTGAAGCTGGATAAATATTTTGTGCTTGGATACTGGACACAGAAAGACACATTTACCACAGTATAGTCTTCTCCAGGCTAGAGCGATGGCATAGAGCCTGCACAAAAAAAGCATTGGTGCTTTTATTGTTCTTTATGTACTTCAAACCAGGCTGAATGCAAGAAATATCTGAAACAGTGCAAGAGAACCTGCTTATGCACCATTTCTACACAAATGTTTCCATTTCAATAAGTTCAGAAGTTCAGACTTTGGATGAAATTCAGATACATTTCCAAGCTTTTAGGTAAGTCTCAAAACCACCACATTCATCTGTCACTCTGGCAAGCTATGATAGCTTGAAACATAAATAATAACATTCTTAGTATTAGTGTTTGCGCCAGAATGCTATACATACTAGACCTGACAGAATGTTTAATATATCTTGATTTGTAAAACAGGTAAATATTATTATCTCCCATTACACAGAGACAGGAACATTTCCAACGATTTGCTTGTAGAAATGCTATTTTTCATTCGCACGCATACACTTATGTGTAGCTATAAACATATAAACTGGATCCATCTGCTATTCTAAATGGAAGAAGAAAGATTACCTGTGTGTTTTAAAACATGAGTTTCTCCAGCAGTGTAAGAAATATACTCTCCCACAGCACAGTCCTTTATTATATGTATGCAAAATCATGGTGTTCTGGACAGTGCACGAAAACACAGACTCATGAAAATTTAGGATTTTATTTCAGGTGTCTGACTTCAAAGTCTAGTTACACTAATCATTTCTAGTAATCAATAGAGAGAGAGATGAACGGAGGTAAAGTTCCTCTTCTAAGGTCTATTTTAGTCAACAGTAAAAGAGGATACAGAGGATGATACAGAAAGAAAGAGAAAATAATCACAGTGATCTACTGGCAGCAGTCTCTACAACTCTTTCAATGCGCAGGAGTGAAGCAGGACTGAGAAGTATCACTCAGAAAGACCCCAGTTCATTGATCTCACCTACAGATCAAGTTCATCCTACTTGCAATATAAACTAAGTACTCCACATATAACATCTCAGCGTCTCAGTCAATTTCATTTCAGAGGAATGAATATGAACCTTTGTTAGTGATTTAGCTAATTGTCAATAATTTAGTGTTGATGTCTTCTTTTCTGTCTTATCTGGTTTGCACACATTTCCTTAATTGATATTCCTGCATCATTCTCACTTGTTTTCCTTTTATTTAATTTCCCAAACCCGGCTGACCCCCCCCCTGAACCCCTAGGGGCCAGAAGCCACATTCCCTCCCCTGCCCCTTTCTCATCATTTTTTTTTCATTCTTATTCCACTATCTTCACCTTGCACACACAGGTCAGTATGCCTTGAGCCTCGTCATGCCTAAACTTTAGTTTCTTTGTAATGTTGTCAAGTTCTCCATGCCTCCGACGCTGGTTATCGATGGTGTTGAACTGAATGGTAAGAGAGTATAGGGAAATAAGGAACAGGATTTTCTATGTAAAATAATGCTCTCACTTAACGAACGAAAGGGTGGGTAGACATAATTTCACCTGGTTAATGTAGCTCCTGGGAAGTCAACAGGTCCACATGACTTTACACCAGTTGAACATACCGTTTGAGGTCTGTATGCACTGCACTAAAGACAGGTGACAGGCTAGTGTGGTGCTGAAAGTGGTATGATCCCATCCATGGCCTGAAATAACACAGGTGGGAGAAGAAACCCTGTGAGACTGCAGCATCATTGGGAATCCCAGTTCCTGCTAGGGGTGTGCTATTCAACAAGAAGGTTGAGACTGGAAGGGATATTAGTTCATCTGATGACTGTTGATGCCATTTTTCTAGAAACAGAAACAAGTGGAAAGTCAGGAAAAGACATTGCTATTTTCTGAGATGTGATCCAAGGACACAATTCAAAGCTGATCACTCAGTCTCTAACTGAAAATACAAGTAACATGATTATTATGACTAAAATCACAGTGATATGAAAATAGATGCTGCCTTTTTATTGCCGATAGGAATAGATTTTCATTTGCTTCCTGAATTGGTTTAAGCCAAACCCTTGGAGCTACTTAACCCAGGCTGTCATCTGTGTTTCACTTTCCTTTGGAGTCTGCTGGTCATGATGAATTTGTTTTCTACCTCATCATTCTGGTCTGAGAACAGCATCACATATTTTAAAGAAAAAAAAATGTCTACTTTAAAAGATGTTAACTGCTACACGAATACACATTGCAGTTTAAGAATGGAGATGCTCATAAATATATACTTCAAATTTTTACCCTTATGATAACAGACAGCTAATTGAAATATATACTCTGAATGAAAAATGAAAGTAATGATTTTACTTTTTAAAATAGATTTATGAGATGCCAAATATTTTGACCGTGTGATAATGAATGACAAAATTAGGGAATAGCCCATAACACATAATAATTAGATAGACAAATTCGTATTACTCGTATTGCTGAGTAGCTTTAGAAAAATATTTTTTATGATGTATTTAAGCTCTAAAATAAACACAGTTTTATTCTTTTTAATCACCATGCAATGTCTGGCATTGATTGTCACTATAAAGATATGCCAGGCCTCAGGCCATTCTTGCATATCAGTCAACCTGCATTCTGCTGAAGACATCAGTTGTGAAACATTAGATTCTTTAGACAAAAAAATCAAACTTCACAGGCATCACAGCAGAACTGTGAACAAAGGAAGTCAACAGTTGGGTAAAGTCATATGAATTCATATGGAACTCTATGCCTCTACCTTTCTTTTTCTGCTTGTATCATCCTTCTCCTTCCAACCCTCAACATCTCATCCTTCTCCTCAGTCCTCTTCCTCAATATTCCCTTTGCACATCATCCTTAGGAGGTCTACACACACTCAACATTTTTAGGTAACCAGGACAAAAATAATTTTCACGGGAAGAAATCCTATAATTTCTGATCACTATAAAATGGATCGCATTATAATCCCTGAGTCAGCCCCAAGGGGAAGCTGCAGATGACCCCTTCCTCTGCCACCTACTTCAATGCCAGCACATATGGTCAGATCTTGCTAGGTTCTCCCAGGGATTTTTCCATGCCTCCATGCCTGAGAGTTATCCCCCTCAGCTTGCAGTAGCAAGCTACCCTGTTCAGAGATTCACATGGAAAGCAAAGGTACTGTTCTTTACTAGAGTTCACACACACACACACAAATTAGCTGTCCCAGGCTCTAGACACTAAAAATCTTGTGAGTACCATTATATATGATTTTGACACTGTCCATCACCACATCCTCTTGGGCAAGCTCTGGAAGTGTGGGATAGATGAGTGGACAGTGAGGTGGATTAACAACTCTCTGGATGGCAGAAATCAGAGGGTTGTGATTAGTGGTGCAGAGTGTAGTTGGAGGCCTGTAGCTAGTGGTGTCCCCCAGGGGTCAGTCCTTGGTCCAGTCCTGTTCAATTTATTCATCAATGACCTGGATGAAGGCACAGAGTGCTCTCTCAGCAAGTTTGCTGATGATACCAAACTGGGAGGAGTAGCCGATACCCCAGAGGGCTGCGCTGCCATCCAGAGGGACCTGGACAGACTGGACAACTGGGCAGCGAAAAACCTCATGCAATTCAACAAGGCCAAGTGCAAGGTCCTGCACCTGGGGAGGAATAACCCCAGACACCAGTACAGGCTGGGGACCAACAGCAGGTCGAGGGAGGTGATCCTGCCCCTCTACTCAGCCCTGGTGAGGCCATAACTGGAGTACTGTGTCCAGGGGCCTGGAAAATCTCCCCTTTGAGGAAAGGCTGAGAGGGCTGGGCATGCTCAGCCTGAAGAGAAGGCTGAGAGGGGACCTGATCAGTGTGTATAAATACCTTAAGGGAGGGAGTGTAGAGGATGGGGACAGCCTCTTTTCAGGGGTGGCCACCAACATGACAAGAGCCCACCACTCTGTGGCCGCACCACAATGGCCACAAACCGAAATACCAAAAGTTCCACAGGAACTTAAGGAAAAATTTCTGGATGGTCAGGGTGATGGAGCACTGGACTAGATGATCTCTAAAGGTCCCTTCCTACCTTAATGATTCTATGATTCTCTGATCTAAATTTTGGGCTGGGTTAAATAAGTAAAGAATAGACTGATGGCAAGACTGCTATGGTATTGATTTCAGCTTAAGTTGTTTGAGCTTGCTACAATGCAATATCAGACATTAAGGGTGTACCAAAGCCTTTCAAAGATACTGAGACTGTAAAATCAAATATGTTTCAATTCAGATATGCACTCAGTTTATATCAAAATTTTCGCATGTCACCTGAAGTTTATCAGTACTAAAATTGCTCTGGAAGTTTTGTGATGTCTACTGGTGTCAAGAGATTCCCAGCGCTCAAAGCTGGAAGAAAGAATATTTCCAGCAACAAGGTGACATGCTTGTAATCAAAAAGACAAACATTTTAAAGACAAAAAGATGATGTCATATGAATATTTTAGCATCTCTAATAAACATTTATTTGAAAACAACTCTAACCCTGGGCAGTGATTCTTCCTTTCCTTAATGTACCTATGGGAAAAGAAACATCACAGACAATATGACAACAGTGGGTTAAAGGAGCAATATTTGGACATCTGGTGTGGGATACTTTCTGATACTTTTTTTTTTTTTATTGCAGGTCAAACTCCGGATGCTTTTTGGAGCAGACTTTAAAAATATTGATGTTAATTTAGCACAGATGTTATCTGCCTGGTTCCTAAAGGTTTTGAATTTACAAACGAATAAATTCAGAAAAGTACTTCTAAAATTTCATCTGATAGGTAAACAAAACAGATGATGACCAAAAATGGCTTGACTACTGGAATGTCCTTCATCTAACTGGCTATCACATTTTTTTTTCACTTTAATGTTCTTATTCTGAACATAGCTATTTGTTGAGTTGCACATCTTTGTTCTAAGACATGCTACAAGATTAGCGAGATGCTTGAATTGCAAAACTCTAAAGGAAATCAATCTTAAAGAAACAATGAAAATAATAAGGGCTGAAATGTCCTTAAAAAGGATTTTTGCTCTATTATTATACATACATCATGTTTACTACAGGCTGCCTGACCAGGATGAGGAAGTAGAACAGGCAGCTGCAAGTAGCCTCAAGATCACAGGCCCCTATGGGGGACTTCAACTGCCCTGATGTCTACCGGGATAACCACACAGCTGGGAAGAGACTGTCTAGAAGGTTCCTGCAGAACATGATAGATAACTTTTTGATGCAGGTGATGGAGAAGGCCAATGAGGAGAAGGGTGCAGCTCTACCTGATACTAACAAACAGAGATAGTCTAGTTGGAAATGTGAAGGTTGGGGGCAGTGTTGGCTGCAGTGACCATGAGATGCTGAACTTCGCGATCCTGAAAGGAGTAAGCTGGGCAAGAAGAAGGATTGCAACCCTGGACTTCAAGAGAGCTAACTTTGACCTCTTCAGAGACCTCCTTGGAGGAATTCCCTGGGCTAGTATGCTAGAAGGAAAGGAGTCCAGGAGATTTGGTTAATATTCAAGCACCACTTTCTCCAAGCTCAGGATTGTGCATTCCTACAAGAAAGAAGTCAAGCAACAGGGGCAGGAGACCTGCGTGAATGGGCAAGGAGCTCTTGGGAAAAGTTAAAGAGAAGAAGAGAACATTCGTAATGTGGAAGAAGGGTCAGACCACATGGCAACAATGTAGGAACATTGTCAGAGAATGCAGGGATGTGTCGAAGGCCGAGGCCTGTTTGGAATTAGGTTTAGTAAGAGATGTCAGGGACAACAGGAAGAGCTTCTATAAATACATCAGGAGCAAGAGGAAAACCAGGGAAAGTGTTTGCCAGCTGTTGAATTGGGTTTGTGCCTTGGTGATGGAGGATAAAAAAATGGAAGTGTTACTAAAGGGCTTCTTTGCTTCAGTCTTTGCTGTTAAGGCTAGTCCCCATGAACTACAGAGCCCAGAGACAAGAAAGAATACTGGGAGAGAGGAAGATTTTCTGCTGGTTGAGGAGGATTGGATTAGAGATTATTTAGGCAAACTGGACACCCATAAATCTATGGATGCACCCAAGAGTGCTGAGAGAACTGGCAGGGGTTATTGCTCAGCCGCTCTCCATCATCTTCCAGAGGTCATGGAGGGTGGGGGAGGTGCCAGAGGACTGGCAAAAAGCCAACCTCACTCCAGTCTTGAAAAAGGGCAAGAGGGAGGACCCTGGAAACTACAGGCCAATCAGCTTCACCTCCATCCCTGGAAAGTAATCCCTGGAAAAGTAATGGAGCAGCTCATCCTAGAGACCATCTCTAGGCATGTCAAGGAAAAGAAGGTCAAGAGTAGTCAGCATGGATTCACCAAGGGGAAGTCATGTTTGATCAACCTGACAGCCTTCTACAATGAGGTGGCTGACTGGAAGGATGATGGGAGAACAATGGATGTTGTCTACCTTGATTTCAGCAAGGTTTTCGACACAGTCTCCCATAACATCTTCATAGGAAAGCTCCAGAAGTGTGGGTTGGATGAGTGAACAGTGAGGTGGACTGAGAACTGGCTGGATGACAGAGCTCAGAGGGTGGAGATAAATGGGGGCCTGTGGCCTGTGGTGTTCCTCAGGGATCAGTAGTGGGCCCAGTACTGTTCAACTTGTTCATCAGTGACTTGGATGCAAGTTTGTGGACGATACCAAACTGGGAGGAACTCTAGATCTCTAGAGGTCCCTTCCAACTGTAACCATACTGTGATTCTGTGATTCTATGATACAGAGTAGGATTACTCCAGTGATATCAGCTAATAGCTCAGAGAATTTCAAATTCAAGAGACTAAAGTGTCTTCAGATGATCAGTTCTCTTTTTCTTTTCTTTTTTCTTTTTTTTGTATTTGCATAAAAAAAACCAGATCTTTTTATCACTTTTTTTTGCTGTATCAGACAATTAATTTTTTGAAAGTATTTCCAGTGGTGGTAAATTAGCCTATTTTAACATTAACAAACACCTATTATAACAATGTGTGTCCAGCCAATATGTCTCATGCTGTTGGATTTGTATTGTTATTATGTGCTTATATTTATTCATTGGAGTACAATCAAGAAACAACACACTAAGGTCACAGAGTTCTAGCAGAAATAAAGACAAAAGTGTCACTTCTTGTTGTAAAGAGCACACACCTGAATTGTGATATTTAGCCAGAGTTTGGAGCATACACATGAATTAGCATGGGGTGGAGAGGACAGTATAAGATAACTTGAGGGTGGTATATCACCTAGGTGAATGGGGAGAAAGTAGTGGATGTTGTCTATCTTAATGTCTGAAACTGTCTCCCATAGAAAAACTGATGAAGTATAACCTAAATAAGTAAACAGGGAGGAGAACTGAAAACTGGCCAAACTGGTGGGCTTAAAGCACTATGGTCAGTGTAATGAAGTTCAGCTGAAATCCTGTGACCAGTGGTGTCTTGTAGGGTCAATACCAGGGTCAATACTGTTTAACATCTTAATTAACCTGGATAATGGGATAGAGGACACCCTGAACAAGTTTGCAAATGGCACAAAATGGAGAGGAGTTTTTGATAGACCAGTCAGTTGTGCAACCATTCAGAGTGATGCCAAAAGTCTGAAGAATTGAGTAGAGAAAAATCTCAGAAATTCAATAAAGGGAAGCACCAGTATATTCTGGGGACTAAGCAGCTGAAAATCAGCTTTGTAGAATCTCTTCTGGGGGTCCTGGTGGAAAACAGATTGAACATGGGACCGTAATGTGCCCTTGTGACAAAGAAGGCCAATGAGCTGCATGAAGGAAGGAGGTGATCCTCTCTACTCGGCACTGATGTGGCCATATCTGGATCCTGTATTCAGTGCTGCCCAGCACAGGAGTGATATGGGCATAGTGGAAAATGAAAGTACTAGGTCACCTTTCATGACAGAAGAACTTGAAAGAGCTGGAATTGTTCAGCTTGGAGAAGAGAAGGCTCAGGATGATCTTATCAATGTGTATAAATGTCTGATGGAGGAAAGTAAAGAAGACTGAGCCAGATTCTCCTCAATGGAATCTAATGGCAGAACAAGAATAAATGGCTGCATACAAGAAAGGCATTTTTTGAACATGCTCCAATTTTCAACCACTGTAGGGGTGGTTGAACCGTGATTGGGTTGAACCGTGAGGTTTTGGAATTTCTAACCTTACAGACATCCAAAATGTGATCTAAGCAATCCACCTTAGATGACTATGTTCTCAGAGGGTGCCTTGGACTAGGCAGTATCTACAGGTCCCTTCCAATCTCAGCTATTCTGTGATTCTTATTCTGTGATGTGGTGCTATTATGCTTGATGGCTTATTCCCCTTAAACTGTAAGTAGTTATAAGTTCTTTGACTAGAAGAATTATGAAATAATGATCTACTCACTCAAAGATTCAAGAAACTGACATCAGTAAAACTATTTCAAATGATATTATCAAATGGAAGTGCTAAATTTCAAGGAGTTACATTTTTGAGATCATGATTCAAATTGTGTTAGATTTTCATTTTTTTAAAAAAAGTTGTCTTTGCTGATGTAGATGTGATGGCTATGTTGTAGTGAATAATATTTTGGGGGATAATTGTGCCTAAATTTTTTATCGTATATATGACTCAGGAAATTACTACTTGAATACATGAGAAACATCATTCTTTATCACGAATATCATTACTTTCTTATTTGTTTTGTTTTCTTTTTGACTTTACAAATTTAACCTTGTTTTTTGATACCTTTTGTAAAGAAGACTCTAATTATTGTAGGATTAAATATATACCGAAAATAGTATCCTAAAGAATTTAAATCTCATGTGTTTGCAGGACTAAATTTGACTGAGACAAAATATTCCTGTGTAGAATTCCATGCTTGAATGAGTTCTACATAGCTCTATTTAATGAGAATTATTGAAACATTTCTCATTTCAAAAAGTGAATGCATTTTTGGGACTGAAGAGATCTCAACGGTAGCTGGCTTGGTGATGTTTAGAAATACCTAGACACCAAAACAGAAAAACAGCATTTGGAGTGTAGCTAAATTCTCTTTCCTCTTTTTAAGGAAAAAGGTTTACAGAAAGATTAAATTAATAATTTCCAGGACATTTTTTTCCTGGAGGATAAGCACTCACATCTCTGTTCAATATTTATGAAAGTTGTTAGTTGTAGAGTTAAATCAAGCTGACTTCCTCTTCACATGCTGGGAAAAGGGAAAGTTTCCCAACAAACTGGTCTTTAGACAAAGATAAATGCCTTTATTTGACGACTGTTTCTGTGATGTCTGTAGATTAAGCGGTGTAGAAAGAAAATTTACACTTGGCTATATTAACTGCTTCCTGTAACTTAGGCTCTGCTGTTATAAGCCCAATTTTATAGGTGAGTTTGTATCATTCATAGCAATCTTTCGCTGTGCCTGTTTGGTAGGCCAAGTCAAGCTTTCAGGCTCTACAGATGGCAATCTCACACCTTTCTCAAGCATTTTAGGTCCTCTAAGGCAAACTATAAGAAAGATTTTGCACAGCCATGAACTTTTTAACCATAGTGGCTTCCATCACTGGATAGTGCTCAAATCCCAGAGCAATGGACAGATGGGAGATGGTAGTGAACTTTCATTAAACCCTCATCCTCCAGATTGAAGGGTAAATTTTTAGAATTTGTATTCTGGGCAGAGCAATTCCCCTACCATGTTGAATGATTAAAAAATGAAAAACAGAAAGATTATCTCCACAGCATCAATGCTGATGCATTTTTTCCATTACTATTATTAGTTTAGTAGCATTTTCATCACTGCTGATTCCAAGGTTTCATCTCTAAAATCTTTAGCATGCTTCACATATTACTTAAGGGATTAGAAAAGAAGTTTGTAATTGATTCTTTCTTTTAGGGAGTGCAAAGCAGAAGGAAAATCCTCACAAAATACCAGACTTTTCAGCATATGAAGTTCTCCAGAATGCTCTGCATGTGTACTTATGAGTGTACAATTGGGTTTTAAAAATTTTAAGATGGGAAATATTTTATTTATTTATTTTTTAATACAAAACTCATCTTAATATGGGATTAGACTGTGGCATTAGGTGGGGAGAGAGTATTGCCATTAGACAAATAATAAGCAAAAAAACAGTGGATGCAAAAAAATAATATGTTGTGGACAGTTTTTCTGAGGATGAGCCTTAAAATATTAATTCTTTCAGATAAATTAATGTTTTTTGTCTTTGTTTTTAATCAAGCCATTTTCTCATGTTTTAAGTCAATTCCTATTCAGATATTTTTCCTTGATTGTCTTGTTTACCACCTGTAAAACTATAGAAGAGTTCACCTGAATTTTAGCAAGCAAAATGTGCTTATAAGACAGGGAGTTACAGGTTATCACAGAATCCCAGAATGCTTAAGGTTGGAAGGGACCTCTAGAGGTCATCAAGTCCAATCCCCCTGCTCCATCAGGGACACCCAGAGCACAGGGCACAGGGTGGCATCCAGGTGGCTTTGGAAGATCTCCAGAGAAGGAGACTCCACAGCCTCTCTGGGCAGCCAGAGCCAGGGCTCTGTCAGCCTCACAAGAAAGAAGTTTTTCCTCACATGGAGGTGGAACTTACCCTGTTTCAGCTTGTGCCCATTATCCTTTGTCCTGTCACTGGCCACCACTGAGAAGAGTTTAGCCCAATCCTCCCTACATTTTCCCCTTAGGTACTTGTACATATTGATCAGCATGTCCAAAATCTAGTCTGCTTTCTCCCAGCTATATCGGCTCTTCTAAGAAAAGATGCAACTTCCCTTGCAGCACATTCCTCATAAGATCACTGAAATGTTATAAAAAAGAAAAGAAAAAAAAAAAGTGGCTAACTTAATAGAAACAGTCATAGAGTCTCAGATCAGTGACAGGATAAGCAAGTACCAAATCCTTGGTTAACAACCTTGACAGTGAGGCAATTAATCAAACAAGATGGACAAGGATATGTGACAATGCCCTTTTCAAACAGGATTGTAAATGCAAATACAATTACCATGTATAATCATGACAGGAACTAAAGGTAGGTTTCTGTACACTGACAGTAAATCTGAGTCTAAGTGTTTAATGTCTTCCTCCTTGAGAACTTTTATTATTATTTATGGAATCTTCATTTTTTTTCTTTTTTTTTTTTTTTTTAATATGAAGCCAAATAGCTATAAGTTAATGTATGTATAATAGAGAGGAGAGCTAATTAAAGTTACTCAGGCTACTCCATTTTACAAAACTAATCAGAATGAAAGTTCATGCATTTGGGCCTGAGTCCACAGGCATAGCATTATACAATCTCTCCAAAACATTCAAACTGCCTGGTGACAGTGGTCTCCGAGCTAGGCTTACTGCAAAGCTATGCCTAAGCACTGTTCGAGAGACCGTTTTAGCTCAGGCCAAAACAAGCCCACCTGAATAATTTAACAACATAGACAATTAAGTTCTAGTACACAGAGCTGAGCTCTAACATTTTAAAATTTACTAGAGCTGTTTTTAAACTAATATTCTCAAGTCTCAAGTCTAATATTACTTTTCTTTCTTGGTGCTTTTCCTTCAAATTCCCTCTTCTGTAAGGTAGCAAATCTTCTTAAGTTGTTCCCTTATTTATAGAAATATAGAGAGATGTAAACAATGTAACATGACCTGGAGGACCCAGTCACACAGCTCGATTATTCAGTTACTAGGGGAGTTGCAATAGTATGACAGTGGTGACTGTGGTGAAGAGAAAATGCTAAAAAGGGGAGAACCCCACCACAAAGAATAAGACATGTAGATATGCAATACAGATTAAGGGCACTCTTTATATCTTTGCAGGTTGCAGCTGTGCCAGCTTTCATTGCTTTGTTGCTTATAGATGGCTCACATCAGAGTCAAATCTCAGAAGATGACTAAATGCAAACAAAACAGAAAAAAAAATCAAATATACAAATAACAGTAATATAGCTGAGCAACAAAGATGGGTGGGAAGAGATATATCTACTTCAGCATATGAAATAAGACCATCCTGAATCAATTCCAGAGCTTTGCCTAATTGATTGCAAAACTCCTGGATGATACCAACCAATAGATACAGTTCCTTGCAATCTTTCCACTTTGGCAAGTTAAGTATCTCCTTGCAAAATGCTCCTGGTGAGCCTGAAAAGAAGAGACATTTTCATGTGAGACATTCGTTTTTTGAATTCATCATCAGGGTATGAATTCACGGAGCACCACAAGAGTAGTGCAGAGCCATACTGATAAACCTCTGCCAAGTGACTTTGGCCACACACCTATGCACAGTCTTGAAAAAGTCTGAATGTAGCTGTGCTGAGCACAGTTCTGCAGTGTTCAAGGAGGGCCTGATCAAAAACCCATGGATGCCAATTAAAGTCATTCCCTTGTCTTCCACAGGATTTTAGTAAGATCTCTTTATAGTGAACCTTCCTGGAGCATATATTGCCAATTAAGCAAGCAGTTCAAAATAGGAAGTAGCTGCTGGGAAAGGAAACTAGTGATGGTGATTTACGATGCGAATTTTCACTAAAGACTGTATATGCATCCTAAGTGTACTTCAAGTGTGTTTGGGGCTGGAAATCCGTCAAACTGGAAGCCGTTTATTTAAGTTTATCTCCTTCTAACTAACCTTGAGACCTCTGCAATGTTACTAAATAAGTGAAGCTATTCACAAAGTGAACCTTGGCACCTGCAGCAAAGCCAGAAAGAGAAGAGATACTTCAGAATTCAATTTACTTTGTATTAAGTTGAGATCTGATACTCATCATCGGCTTTAACTGTGTGTTTTATCTAAACTGCTAGAGTCACATGAGCAGGAAAGAAAATTAAGAGATTTCAAATTTGTTGCTCTAAGCAAAATGACTTTCTTATCTAATCTAATAAGAGGTTGGATGAGTTTCCCTGTTTTAATAATCACTGTGTTCCAAATTTCCCTTCCATTAAAAAATTAACATAAATTGTCTGGAGAATTTATCTTACTATAATCAACAAAGTTTTTCTCAATACCACCCTAAAAACTAAACATGATGTCAGGCTGATAAAGTTTTGCTAAAGGCTTTTTTTCTAACACAGTAGAACTTAATGACATATTTGATGCTTTAGAATAATAAATATCATATTTATGAAGAGCAGGTGTATATGGACACCTTGATGTCAGTAGCTCATGTGAGCTTGGGTGTGGTTATGCTAGTGCAAAGACAGGACTCTTTTGAAGAAAATCTATAAAACATAGTGTTGTTGATTTAGAGGGTGGTATTTGACTGCTAGCTAGGCATATTATGATGGAGAATTGAGATATAAAATTGATGTGTTTAATATTCCTGTGGTCCTTATTATGATCTCAGGGTTACCAGTCTGAATCCTAAGAGACTCTATTTGACTTCAGCTCTTATTCTAGAGTCCCTGAGATTTAAAACCTTTATGTCACCCTGCTGAGTTTTAATCAGCTTTGTTTTTTAAAGTTAACAAGAGTCTATCATTCACAGAAGAGAATTCATAAGAAAGATGATTAAGGGTAGAGAGGTCACATCCTTAGGAGGAGGAAGAAATCATATATCTCATGAGTTTCTGAGCTGATTATTTTATTGGTACTCAATTCCCTTGTCCTGGATTTGTGACTGAGAAAGATACAAATACTTTATAAAGGACTGAAAAGTAGGTCACAGCTTTATTTAGCATACATATAAATATACCTATAAACTTTGCCAAGCATAAGCAGTGTTTGTTGTGAGTACAGGGGTGTCCTTACAAATTCTGCTTTCAGGACACGTCAAATTCTGTAGGTCTGTTTTTGGGGGTAAGCAGGATAACTGGTGTGGAAGATCCAGTGACTAAGGTCAGTCACTCTGTCCGCTTGACGTCACATCTTTCACCACAGTTTAAAAACACTGAGACCTTTATCTCTGAAAGTTGGCCTTACCTCCCTGACTGCAGGACCTTCTTGTGACCAGACTGCTGCGAGGAATCGATGAAGGATGAAGCGTCTTCTTTTGGTAGAGCAGTTTCTGTTCTTTATTCTGTAAAGAAGACAAAGAACCTGAGTTAATCACTCTCTCTTCCACCAGAAATCTCACTCTTGATCTCTCTTGCTTCAGTCAACACCTCAGGACAATTGGTTCTGCCCAGTGAATGCAGGCAAAAATAGATCACCATTTTCTCAGCTAGTTCCAAGAACCAAAGGGCTAGGGTATTTTTCCTGTTACATTACTCACTCTGATAGTCACATAGGATTCACATAGGATTTTGTTCCAGTGGACCTCTTCCTAGCTACAAAGAAGGTTTCATACCTTCAAGTTTTTGCTGCCTCTTTAGCCTGAAAACTTCCAGAGTCATGAGTTCCATAGTATTTAGAGCAGATACCTTTTCCCTCACTGAAGCCTTTATTTTTTTTTTCCTGAATCATTTAGTGATATTTAATGACTAAAGCTTTTTTATTATTATTTTATTTTTTAATTTTAGAATGAATGGTTTCGCCATCCTATTCCCAAAATGGGAATTAAAATTTGTAAAGATATCTTTTTACCATTTGTATCTAACATCCCTTCCTTTGATGTCCTAACAGTTTTTCAGTGTTGCTAAGCGTCAGATAGTGATCAGAAGAATGATTTGTGTAATGAGACTGCTGCTGTGATCTTTGGTCAAACGAAGGCTAGATTTTATATCTGTGGCCATCTAAAGGGGCCTGAGACCCCTTTAGAAGAAAAAAATGAAGTTGGGCTGACCAAATTGTCCATTATATTGCCATGAAATGTAAAATGGCTTGTGCATAGTTAAGAAACCGATCTCTCTTGATTTTTAGAAGTGAAAAATACTTTATAATTATAAGATGATGCATTATCTTCAGAAGTAATGCACTGCAGAGAGTGTTGAAAATCCTAAAGTTCAAAACTCGGGAGTAAATGTTAATATGTTAATCTTATCACACACACATAAGTATATATCATTTGACACACATACACACACAAAAATACACATATATAGATATATATTCCTCCTTCTGACCCTTTTGGAAGTCATCTCGTGATGACATTTTCAAACTGAACTACAAAATCATGAAGGTTGCAAAATTCCCTAAAGATACAGAAGACTGTGTCACATAATTGTTTGTTTCCAGAATAATACCTTTTAGGCTATTACCAATTACTGTGAGACTTGTGAGAAAACTGCAATTATTAGCAATGCTGATTCATACTCACAGGAGTGTGGAATCTACTCACCAGAGCCTTTTGAAACTAAAGCAATTATGTAAAGATGCATCTTGGTGGTGTAAAGGAAAATACTTTCAGGAATTGAACATCTATGTTCAGTAACTGTCTGGAATAGATCCAAATTTGCTTTGAAAAATTAAAAAAAAAAGCTAAGAGAATGACTAAAGAGTAATTTGAAAGTCTGCTGGAGACATTTTAGCATAAAAGAAAGAATTCAACACCATTCTGGTTCAAGTGTCAAGAATGAAGCAAGTGTATAACTGATATGAAAACTCTAAACTTGCACTGTTTTTTACTTTTTCTGCCTTCTTTATTATTAAATTAATTTTAAGGGTAAGGGGACAGTTGTATTTTCCTTTATTCTCAAAAGTTCACTGCTAAAGTTTTATCTCTTTATATGTTCATCAAATCCCAGCTCACTAATACAGACATTTGAATTCAAAATCTAGGTACTCCATTTCCTGTTAAATTTTGTTCAAGTTGTCGTTCAGATGCATAATATCACTTGGAAAATGTTAAAGCTTCTGAGCTATGCACACACAAAGTAAATATTGAAAAGGTTAAAAACACCATGTTTTGAATTCTTTATTCTTTATGGCTGGTTAATAACAAACATTAGCACAGCATGGATCACCTTCACCAGAAGAGGACAAGACAGCTCACATGTTTGATGTTTAATGGTGACTGGCCCCATATTTCACTAAAGTCCAAATGTTATTTATGCTGGCTAGTTCATACTATCTCTGCTTTCTAAAAACATGTAATCTCCCTTCAGTAAAGGGCTGTCCTTTTCACATATACACAATCATTCCATGATGGAAATAGTGGGAGATAAAAGACCATGTTGTAAAGGATGTACACAGAGAAACTTATACCCCTGCCCCTTTTTTCTATCCTCCTCCAGCCTATTATGAGGTTATTCTTGTATCTACTGAGACTCCAAATGCACAAAGATAGACTTAGGGGACCATCATCTGATCACCCAGTCTTGAAATACTATGGCTTCCTGGCAGGATATACTTATGCACTACTATTCTATACTTCCTAGTATACAATAACACCTACAGTATGTGTTTTGGATTCATCTCTCAAAGTGTATTTCCTAAAAGCTTTTTATACCTTCCTTTATACCTTCCTTTTCCGTTTCCCTGTAAAGGGAAACTTTCCCCAACTCTCTTTCATTCTGTTATTATTTTCTCCTTATTACCTTGAGGGAGAAATAGACTAAGTCTATTTCTTCTTCTTTTGTTTCTCTCTGTGACAGATCTTATGTCTGTTGTTCAGCCTGGCTTTAACTACTACTTCATATCACTATTGTATGGACATATGTTATTTTTTGTTTTCAGTCTTGATGCAGTCTTTGGCTTTCTAAGGTCCATGGACAAAAACTGTCAGAACTTCTGTTTCTGTCTTTCTCTTACACAGAATTTTTCTGTTACTATCTTGTATGGAATGACAGAATTTAAATTTGCCTTTCACAGTCTCTTAAATTACACAATTTTATGATCTAAAAGGTGCATGGGGAACCAGAGCAGGTGGGGAAACCCCAGTAATCTAATTAGAGCAATGAGTCCTCTACCTGGCCCTCTCAGGGGAGGATGTTCATCTCCTGAGATGAGCCCAGGAGAGCAGCTCTCTGGGGCACCTTGCACACTGAGGGGCAGTTGCTGTCCAGGGTATGGGAACTATTATGGGATGGAAGAAAATAACATTTTGGGATTGAGCAAGACTTGTTATGGGTTGTTTAGGACAGGAAACAAAGACAAAGAAAGGAAGGGATCTAGATGGTTTATTGAGGAACAAGTGTGGGAAATAAATAACAGGATAAAAAGGGCTGATTGCAATTAACAGGCAGCTGTCCTGTACACTTGTGTGGTCATACCCACACCTGATCAAAGTGGTCTAGCCACTCTTCTTACTAAATTCCATTCCATTCCTGGGCAAGGGGCTCACCTTTTTGTGTGCATGTGCATGTATGTAGGTCTAGGTGCCACATGGGTAGTGGGAGTGGGACTGCAAGTAATAGGGGCCCATGTGCATGCATTTTGTGCAGCTATGTATGTCAGTGTGTGACTTTTAGCCAATATCAAGGCACACTAAACTTATCAAGTATGATAAGACACTTGGGAGTGAGATATAGAAGAGGTCATAGATCTGAACCAGACACTAGAGAGATCAGAGTTTCTGTGCATTGGCTATTGGATGGACCAGGAGATCCAAGCCAGTTCCCGAAGAGACTGTGGGGTCTGGGGATGGACTGAAAGACCCATTTGCATTTGGGTCTCTGTTTAGGAGGCAACTGGAGATAGGAAGATACATGCACCAGCTATTGCGTAGAGTGTTTAAAGCCAGATGATGGATAGTGTGTGCGTTTCTGTAAGTCTTTGCTCACTGGAGCAGGACTTTGACCCTCAGGAGGGTTATATGTCCAAGTGTCCACCTGGGGAAACCTAGAATCAAGTGGTCAGCTACCGCATAATGTAAATCTCAGCTAGTGGAGGGATACCACGTTGTATAATATAATGGCTTTTATCCTGATCAGCGAGACAAGAGAACAGTCACTGGTGAAGTCATGGGTTCTGTTTGTGTCTGCACGAATACAGCCTGTGCTTATGTCTGTATTAATCTGTTTGGTAGGCTGTGTGGGTCTGTCTGTCATTTGGGATACATGCTTAGCTTAGTATCCCATGGTTCGACCTGGGAAGGTGGAACTCTTGGGAGCAACCTCAGGAGGACTCTAGTCCCGTGTCCTTCTGAAAGCAGGGTGAACTACGAAATCAGACCAGGTTGCTCAGGGATTTCTCCAGTCAAGTTTTGAAAACCATTCTAAGCAATCTGTTCCAAAACTCGACCTCAAGGTGAATAAGTTTGGCAGCACCCCAGAACCTTGGCCCTCCCTTCCTCTCCCGTGCCAAACTGGATATTCTCCTTATCAGATTTCTTATCAAGTTTCTTTCCAACATTAGAATATCTTGAAGTAAATTCCAACAGTTGAATGTTGTGACATGTGCCTAGGCCTTTCCTTTTGGCTATGGTAAGAATAATAGCAAAAAATATGCTGTCTGCTACACTGGCAGAGCTTCCTGTAGAGCTTAGTATTTTAAGTCATGATAACCAGCATCCAAGGACTTCAATGAACATTCAGATCTCTTCCATATATTCAGTTAAACAGCAGTTTCTCTCATGCTTTACAGATTACAGAGACATCCACAACCTTGGCAGAGCTGGGTTCAACACAAATTCTTACATTCAAAGCCATGATATGTACTTACAGTTTCAGAGAGAGAAGGAGACTTCTTCCACTTGTATTGGAGGTTTTGGGAACAAGAATGCAATGACCATAAATTTGCATTTAGTAAATTTCGAAAAAGGATCCAGTAAAGAACTCTGTTAAAGTTTCCCATTTGAGTCCTGTACTTGCTATACCTATTATTTTTCTGTAATCCGCTTTAGTAGGCAAAAATAATAGAGGCCATTAATACTGCTTCAAAGTAAATCCTTGATCAGCAATTCCTATAAGCCCTGGTCTATAGAAATTGTGTTTATAAGATGAATGATGCACTATTAACAGAATTTTTTCTTTCAGATTTCCCAACCTAGCAGGCAATACCTTTGTACAATAAAAGCTGACTTCAAATCCATTTTTCTCCTTTTTTTTTTTTTTTTTTTCAGTTACCTAACAAATTACCTAACAAGTTACTTCAGTATTGTTTCCCTGATACCTGTATGGCTTCATCCACTCTTCAGTATTGACAATTGAAAATATAAACTTACAGTGATGACTCAAGTATGTTTAGATGTAGAACAAATTTAGACGTTTGATTTCCAGCTTTAAAAAAAGGAATGCCACAAGTTTTTGTAATTTACAAACAACTGAACAATTTAAAGGACTTACTTAGACCCTTTCCAAAGTAAAGTAGAAGGTAGAGGAAAAAAAAAAACACCTTGAAAGTCTGATGTAATCAGACTGTTTTGGCATTTTGTTTCTGTGCTTTATTTTGCAAGCTTTTTGATCATTGTCTGACTGTGTAGTATTTGTTTTCCTGAAAAAAAAAAATGGTCACATAAATATAGATATTATAATAAGCTATTAGATCACCTCATCCCTTTCCTTGTCATTGCAAGATCATTTCCCATGGTAAATTATCCAGTGCAGGCTTAGACAGAACACGACTCAATATTGTAAAAAAAAAAAAAAAAAAAAGAGGTTCCGTGTTTATTTTCATTCTGATTCAAAGCCAAAAGACCACTTGAAACTGTTGTGAGAGAACACAAAACCTAGAGAAATACCAAATCCCAAATAGTTTCACCAGTGTGAAAACTCACTGGCAGTTTGACAGTTTGGAACACTTGAAATTGTATTTCTTAGGGAGGAGGGATTTGAAGGTTCCTTTCCCACATCCTGGCCAAATTACGTCATAGGAAGGCTATTAGGTATTAGCTCTTCTGAAGAATATATATATCCCTTGAAAGACTATATACTATAGTTATTAGCTATTCTGAAGTGCCATGTCTTCCTTGGAATACAGCTGAAAAGAATGTACTGCTTAGGGTATTTGTCTAGCTTCTGGTTTAATTTTACTAACATTGATTTGCAGTGAATCTTATTTACTCTCGGTTATACACTCAGACCACCTTAAATAATTACTCTCTATCCTTGGTATTTATAGCATTCAAATATATAGAGACAGTTAACACGTCCCGTTCCCCCTTCCCCCCCTCCAGTCATTGCTTAGCAAGTTATACATATTTATTTCTTTTAATCTTTCACCGTAAGTCAATCCTTTCAGCCTCTTAATAATTTATGCTGTTTTTCCTTGAATTTCCTCCAATGTGTCAAGATTTTTTTTCTAATACTGAAAGGCCCTGCATACTTTATTCTAGGCATATATTCTACTGTTGACATGTGTAAAGATAGAAAGAGGGGAATATCAGTAGCTTATGTTTGCATCTTTATTTCACATGCTTGAAGTTTTTTTAGAATTATTGAAGCAAAACTTGTTATTTCTCTATTTACAGGGATTGTACATACTATATATATATATGTACACATATGCATAATGGAAATCTAAAAATGATTTCATGTCTTGGTCTTTGTAGGATCACCTGAATTCAAAAGAAAGACTGATAAAAGTCAAAGATATAAATGCAGTTTAATCAGTTATCTGACAGCAGCTGCATATGCAAACTTGCAGAACTCTCTTCTTCATATCACAGCTCTTATAATCATTCAAAGAGGTCCTTAGCTAAACTTGATATATTAGTTTTTGAACATGAGTTGAGGTATGCATACATAGCTATCTGAGGTGTACCAAACGAATCAAAAGAAGACATACATCCTTTACAGTATGTGGGTCTTCTTTACAGTATGTGGGTCTTTGATTATCTGAAGCATTAAAGATGGTGTTTATTTTCACAAACTAGCTGAGTAGGTTTTTTTATTTGCAAGTTGATGTCATTGCTGGTGGAAAAGGAGACTCTTGCATCTAAAAGGCTAGCAGGACCTTTGGCAGGCTTATGAAGTGAGCTTGCAGTGAGGACAAGATCAAGTTCTTCACCAGACAGGAGCTGATTATAGCTGATTACATTGCTGGAGCAGTGTCTGATTTGGTCATTTTGAGATAATGTATCTATTAGCTGAGGATATGCCTCTAGAGAACCTTTTGTTCCATGACATGATGAAGTGAAGAAATGCTACACTGTATTGGGTACCAAGGCTGACCAGAATGCATACTTTCAGAAGGTAACTCTCCTTCATTTTGTTTAGTGCCACAACTCTTAATTTATGCCCAACACCTTTTAGTGTATTAGTGCCATATCATTTTTCTAAGGCATTTCAATACATCTACAGTGTATACTATCTATAAAGCAGATAAATGTGCCTAGTACTGGTAGCTGTGATGCTCCACCAGTCAGTCCCTTCTCTACTCCAGTTTCCTCCTTGCAATCACAACTAACTTTGCTCTTAGTCTCAGAGTTTGTTCTTTTATGCACTTACTTAATCTATTCCTCTAGCAAATTTACTGACTAGAGAAATTTGCCATTTATGCATGAAAATCTCTCCTTAAACAATGTATCACCCTTACAGAACATCTTCCATTTTCTGAGGATTTTACATATATTAACTAATTAATCAAAGATATCTACAAAGAACAGAAAATAAAATTTTAGTTTCTGCATTTTAAAGAGAGAAAACTGAATGGAGACATTTAGGCAATATTGAAAATTAGCAGCAGATTCAGAATGAGTCTTCAGAATCTCAATATTTAATGGACAGCTTTTCTGCATTTAAACATTTGGGATGCATTTCTTCACTGTGCATCATTACAACACCTACTAGCTTTTTCCTGTAATTCATTATATGACTCTGAAAGACATACAATAAAATGATTTTTCTATTTGTCAATTTTTTTTAGAACTGTTAATAGATCATAGAATCATAGAATGCTTAAGGTTGAAAGGGACCTCTAGAGGTCATCTAGTCCAACCCTACTGCACAAGCAGCATCACCTAGAGTGTGTTACGCCTGTATGTTTCACATATCTATCTCCTTCATCTGTGGTATACAATACCTGTCGTTGTCTTTTCTTTTGTTTTGTGATGCATCCTGAGTAAGAGACAGTACCTCATTTTGTGCTTTGCCTGAAATATTCCTTGGATTGAGAAGAGCATGTGAATTTTATCAAAACAGAGGCACATTCCATCCTGTGATATCTAGTCCCTCTTGGTATGTGGGAGATACTCATCTTTCATGAAATTGGTCCCATTATCTGCCTCCCAGCCAGCTCTTTAGCTCTCTGCTGCCCACGTACATCCATGGAAACACAGACCCTGGGAACATCATCTGGAACTTACTCTACTTGTTTTATGGTTCTGGGGATTGGTCACCCCTACAGAACACCACCGCACTGTGGTCTTGACCACTGAATATTTAAGGTTGGATTATTCTGGAAATCTGACCACATTGAGCTGAAGTGAGAATACAATTCCTCTTATGCTCTGTATTGACCAAATACTCTTTGAGTACTGGATGTTTTTTTACTCTCCAAAAGTCTGACGTGGCATAAGCAATCTCTGCCCTACCAAAAAGGAAGCACAGCCATACTGTCGTCAGCTGCTGAGGTAGGCAACAAGCAAATAAAAAATGCCTTAGAAAAGACAAGAAGCAACAAAGAGGGTTGTCTGTGAGGCACAGTGTCCCTTGGGAGATTGTGAAGCTTGTCTAACCCTAATCAAGCCTATGAAAAATTCCAACTACATTATTTTAAAACCATGAAGAGAATCACTGTGTGATCTGATACCTTATAATCTCATAGTGGATGGATGACTTTATTAATTAATGCATTATATTTTTTCACACACTGAATGTTTCCAGGCAATTAACCACTGGGAAAAAAATAACAGCAATTGCCTTATTTTTGTTTGAGTGTGATTAACTGAAAAGACCACATAATATTCAGTATATTAACAAAAATATCCTATGAATATTTAGCAGACATTCTAATCCACTGAGAATGCATGTGATTCAGTGAATCCATGTTTTTGTTTTTTTTGTTGTTGTTGTTTGTTTGTTTTTCTGAAATCTTAGATATTCCTGGAATAATATACTGAAGCAGGCTGAACTACTGAAACACTTTGTTGGGTCAGCTATCAGTTTATTATAAAGTGTTAGGACCTACATGCGCATGACAGACAGTGAACTTTATGGTCTACTGAGTACATAAAACTCATTTGTAAATGCTGTAAACATGGTAGCTTTATAGAATGCCTTACAACCTGCTTAGTCTGGAATATAAGACAAGTCTACTTACTCCTCCCTACTCTAGTTGTAAATACCTATTCAGACACTAGGTCATCATATTTTCCAAACCTCCCATTACTTCCAGGATATTCAACAACACTTCCTAGTTACATATCTACATCTATCACAGAAAATTTTGGAATGTTACATGAACAGTAAACTCTGAATCTGATCACAGAGGTAACTTTGTGGTCACGGTCAGAAGGGGCAAAGGCAAGTTAGAATGCCCCTTGTATTCAAATATTTTCTAACGTGTAGCAGCTGTTTTCAGTCATTATAACAGTATAACCGATCTCCGCATTACAATTTGCTTGATCTTTGGCTTTGTTATTTACCACAGGTTGATGGGGGGAACAAAGTAAAAAAGATCCAGTTACAATTTCACATGAGCAAGAATTCCCCTACCTTAATAAATCTTTGTTTCCTTGATCAGGACAGCTTAGCTTTGAATAATTAAAGTATTTTTTAGCATAGGATGAGTTTTGGTCAAAGTTTGGTCTCTTTGCCTTAGCTTCCTCACTTATACTATCAACAATATGTATATCTTTAATATATCTTTGTAATACTGTTATATAATATTATGACTGATGGGTTTAAGATTGAGTTTATTAAACTGGGAAGTAAAGGAGCTGCCCCAGTGAGTACTTGCCTGGAGCAACAATAAATATTGATGACTTTCAGTCACAGTGTGATACATACATATGCACACTTAAATGTTTTCATCATAAATACCCATCAATACTGCTTTCTGGACATGAATTTCAAAACTGTATCTGTTTTCCTTTAGAGATAACATCCTAAATTGGAGTTGGAGTAAAGAAAGAAAGTGATTGAGAAAGAAAGGAAGAGGGGGAAAAAAAGTATTATCCTCTTTTGATGAGCTAGCTAAGAAGAAAAGAGTTTTGCGAGTTGTCAGATTGTATCATCACAGGTGCATAATAATTTCCATTGAACTCAGCTGAAAGTATTCAGAATGAATTCAGTTCATACGTGAGCTCAGAAGTGGACTTTTGTCAGAGTGCAGTTGTATTCTCCTGTGCTGAGGTAGACAATGAAACATGCAATCAATCCAAAACTACATAAAGAAGGAAATGAAAGAAGAAACTACTAAGACATTAGTATAAACCACCATTTATACTACCTGCAGTCAAGTGCACTTTTTTTTCATTCATGGCCATAATGAAATAAGCACATGATTCCTGATAGCTAATACTGTAACTCTAATTCTGACTTCCAGAATGAGCTTTCCTAATCTTAATTTGTTTAAGATTTTTTTCTACAGCTCTACTAGTCACAGATGATTACAGACATAGAAATCCTTTGATAATAGGATACTTGGGAAAAAAAAAAAAAAAAGAGAGAGATACTACAATTCCCACAGGAACTTTTAAATTAGCTTTATGAATTCAAAAATAGAATTAACCTTAATGACCCTTAGGTACTAAAAACTATGTGGTAATAAAGTGTCATTGTCTTTTGGAAAGCTTTCTCAAGTCATAGAATCACAAAAACAGAATTGAAAGTGAACTCAAGGTCTTATTCAGGGGAGGGAGAGGATGAAACAAAGCAGAGAGAAAATATTGCTCTTTCTTTTTCTTGGATTTTTTCGTTTGTTCTGAAAGACACGTAATGACAGATTCATGAGGAAATTTGTATTTTCATTAGACCGTTCCTCCTAATGTACCGACTGATTTTTTATTCATACTCCTTGTCTTAGCCTCCATAGATATTAAGCACAGATTATTCCCTTCATTGTTTCAACAGCCTGTTACTCAAAGGAAGAATCTCAATCTTCCTTTCCGTAGATTGAACAAATTTGTTTTTTTCTTGTTTTCCTACATGCTATGTTTTCTAGACATGTCACTGTTTTTCTCTTCAATTAGATCAATCTCTTGAAGTGTTATGCTGGAGCAAGTCTGGATGCTGAAGCCTGCTGGAGAAGTTAGGGCTCAGACTGAAGTGTTTTAAATACTACTTCCAGAGTTTTGCTCTATACTAGAAGCATACTGCAGTTTATACATGCTAACATAACATTTTCTTCCATACAGTTACTGCTTCCCACTTGTAACCCTTAGATGCTGCTTGAAGAATTGCTATTTTTTCGCCACTTCTATTTGCCCTCCTTCTCTGCTTGAAAGAAATACATCAAAATTCCACCATCCCATGCCCCTCCCCCATTTTTTTCAATTTAGAAAGGTAATTTCCCACTGTAATTTTTGTCTGACAGATGCTCATAGTCCCTCAGCTTTTTACATCTGCATACCCTGTTAGTGGGCTCTCTGTTCATTGTCATCCAGGTTGTTAATTCTGCACAGGGTTTAGGACAGATCCTTTAAAAATTCAGCCAAGAGTGATGTTAAGTCTCATATTGTCTGACTTATTCCATTTGTCCTCCATGGCCTCTGAGAAATATCAGGACCATGGAATCATGCATGCTAGTGCCTCCTATACTCCTATACTATACTCCTTCTCGAGCTGACTTTACAAATTTCTTTCACAGCCAAGTGATGTGGATGGATGAACTTGCAGCTGCTCTCATTTGTTGATCAAAGTTCTCTGCTTTGCCACAGACTTCTCCCATTTAATCAACTTCACATTTCCTTGGGGGATAATGAACATAGAGCATATGTATCTCTTAGAGCAATGAGGAGACTATCATCACTTTTGTTCACATGAGTGTTTTTTTCACTGAGGTGCTGGATGATGTATAGACGCATCCCAGATGTTCCATTTGGATTGGCTTTTTTTGTTTTGGTAATAACACAAGATACATCATGTTTTCTTGGCAATTATATGTCATTTGTTTAAACGGGGTCTTTTGTTTGCTTTCAAATAAGTCATTCCATAGCATTAATTTTAATGAACTTCTAAGTAGCCTTCACCTATGAGCACTATTTTGTACTTCTACTGACTGTTTCTACCGAAGTTTGATGAAAATAAAGAACATTAAATTAGGTGTTAGCATCATTGTGGTAAAAGACAACACTATCATCAAAAAGAAAAAAGAATGCCAATTCTGAAAAAGTATGTGCTTTAGTTAATATAGCTATATACTATACCATCTAGTTTGTGATTTATCTCTGCTCTTATTGGCAGTAATGCAGTAAATATTTATTTTCAGGAGATGAAGACTTTACATTTCTACTGTGTTCTCTCTTTAGAAAAGTATTAGCTCTTTAAGTATTAAATATAGCTATTTAAGTAAGCTATTTAAGTATTAAGTACAGAAATGTATTAGCTATTTTCCCTCAAGCTAAGGTAGAGGCAGCTTTTTGCTTTCCATGACTGTCTCTAAATTTTTATTCTGATGTGCTTTATTTGGTTATTCACTAAACATAAGGATATGCTAACATAAAAAGATATCCAGATTGCTCTTTTTATAGCAAATCTGGAAAAGGAGTAGAAGATACTTTCCAGGTTTCCATATATGAGGAATTATTATTTTTTAAAATATCTTTTCTTCCTAAAAGTTTATCATTCTTTTCCTTGCTAGTTTTTTAGATTAAAACTATATTTGATTTGATATTGGAGCTTTCTCTATATCATTTTTTTTTGCAAAAACAGGAGAATCTCAAAAATATTTTCACAAATTAATTGAAAAATAGATTGAATAATCTTTTTATGTTTAATCTTGAACCAGATATTTTTGATTTTTTTTTTTAAATTTATGTATATATATTTTTAAGGATAATTTATTTTAGATAACATGTTTGGTAAACACTGAGGTTGCTCCAGGAACATATTTCAAACCTATTCAGAGAAACTTGTGGAGGAAATATCCATTCAGATAATAGCTTCTACGGTAAGTTCATGGTAAATGGGCCTGTTACAGTTTTGTGATATAAATAGTGAGAGCTACAGCTTGCATAGGGACAACACATATTATTTGGGAAAAACAAAAACTCTGTTGCCACTAGTGTGTGATGGTATCCAGATGCTGGAGATCAATGGATTGCATTGTCCCTAAGGTCAGCACTATAATGCTTGGAAAACAAATAAGATAGAATTGGGACCCATATTAGGTTATTTTCATTATCTGTTTTAAGCAGTGTGATGATTCTTTGAATAGCACTGAACCTAGGAATTCACTTCATCAGTAGATCTTTACCTCAAAAACAACTATGAAATATTACTTCGGCAATACTGACAAACTCAGCTTTGTCAAAAATATATGTTGTGTTCCTCTGGTCTACCAGAGGAACTCCTTAAGTCAGAGAGTTTATTTGCTTAAGTGGAGACTACAAATTAGTCAGACTCAGTTTCATTCCTGGAAAAATGATGGAACAGCTCATCCTGGATGTCTAGATCTCTACATGCTCTAGGTGTCCCTGCTTAGGCAAAGGGGTTGGACTAGATGATCTCTAAAGGTCCTTTCCAACTTTAAGCATTCTGTGATTCTGTGATTCTGTGATGTCATTTAAGCAGATCTCCAGTGGACAGGAGAATTTTTTTTCATATTTTTTTGTAATACAAATGTACCAAAAATTCATAGGTAAATTACATATTCTTAAAAATATATATTCTTTATATATGTTCTTAAATATATATAGATATTGTATAGATAGGTATAGATATGTATACATATATACATTCTTAAAAAAGAAACTCATCTAATGATTTCTTTGAATCTTACTCAAGGCTTTAGAATATTCAATGTTGGCAATACTGTTGGCAGGTTTATTAGGAATTTGGGCACCATAATATTGATTACTTTGGAATCAACTTTTTTTTATCCAAGAAGTTTTCTAATAAGTAAGTGGAAGGTGATGTGTCTTCTCTGGGTGTTTTTGTGGGAAAAAGAAATACTTTTCCTTTTTTTTTTTTTTTAAATATAAAATAAAAAAAAAAAAAGAGGGTAAAACTCCCAACATTTTCAGTAAGAATTTCAAAACCTAAAAAAAAAAAAAAGTATCCAATATTTGAAGTCACTAGTCTACTGCAAGCCTATTGATGCATTAATTTTCCCCTTTGTTATTGCTTATACTAGACTTTGGATCTTTGTCTCACTCCACCAGCTGTTTCAAGTATGCAAATACTCATGTACTTGATTTCTTTTTAACATTCTATTTCAAACATAGAGGCACTAGGGTGAGTCACTGCAGATGGGATATCCCTGGATTTCATTCGCAGCAGAGGCTTTTATTAGAATTAGAGCTATAGTGGTTTATATCCCAAAGCTCATAGTTTGGGATGAGTTTTATCCACTGTGCTGTGTCATTCATACTAACAAAATATGTTTATTTCCTTTATTAAAAGAAGATATTTTGCTTGACAGGGACAAATAGCTATGCTATACTGGTATAATATTTTTGGCATTTTTGTATTGTTTTTATTAAGCTAATTTTTGATTTTATGGAAGGGAATATTAGTATAATGAAGAAATTATTCCTACAGGTTCAACGGATAAGATGAAGCATCTTACTATGAAGAGTCAGAAAGAGGAAGTTCTACTTTAATTATGTCTAGTTGAGGGCTCTGTGGAAATTTTAATAAGAAAATAGTATTGACTTCATTCTTATGGCAGAGTTCTGATCATTTGCATTCCCTTGAGCAAAATATAATTTTGGAAGGTACCATGGTGTATCAGAAGAGCATTTCTGGAATGCCATTCGCTTTAGGTTGGGGTGAAAGGACAGGGCCACATTTCTCACTGCCATGTAGCTAATTGCATCATTTCAAGGAGGATTTACTTTAGAGCTGGCAATGAAACCAGATTACCTCAAATACAGAAAGCGACTGTGCTGTCTTTCAAGTGAAGTCAATAGCAACAGAATAAGATGTTTGGGAAAAAATAATGTATTTTATTGCTTTTTTTTCTATGGTCAAGAATACTCACTCAATGAAAGTACTGAGTGTGGCAAGAATACTCTTAAATAGCATGAGGTCTAAAGGTGCCATAGTAGGTTTTATGTGTCTTTTCAAATAAATGATGGCTAAAAAAAACCTCTCATTTTTGGAATTTACTTGTTTGTTTGTTCAAATAGGAGCTGCAACTATAACTGTAAAAAAAAAAAATCCCTTTCCCATTAAAGTGTCTTAATTTTCATTCTCTTAAAGATAATTAATTGAACCACTTATACCACTTTAATAAACTGGCCATCAACAATATCTATTGCATGATTCACAATTGTAGAGAAGATGATAACCACTGAAAATTAATCAGTCATTGAATACTGAACTGAATGATTCTTCGAATTTTTAAAAAAGATCACCAGTCTATTAGGCTTATATGCTCTAATCGAGTTATATAGAACTGGATAACTTATAAGATTCAAATTAGATCAATCATCTATTAGACTTTATAAAAATGAAAATGTATTCATCAGAATAAAAAAGAATTAAAAAAAAAGAAAGAAAAAGAAATTAGCCACGTCTGCACCTTACCATGCCACTAAAAGGAGGAATTATGATTTTAGAGTTTCAGAAATAATGGGTTAAACTGGCATCATCCTCACTGTTTTTTCCAGTCTGTGCAATTGATTTGTCCTTTTCTAATTCCCTGATCATGTTCTGATCTCACAGTGATGTAAATCAAGAATAACTGTGGTTCATTTGAGTTGTTCCCTCTTCACACACATATGAACCAGCAGCTGAACCGGCTATAATGTTAATCTTTTCACACAAAACCAGAAAAAGAAGTCCAACACATAGCTTAAAGTATAAGATAAAATAAACAAACAAAAAAAAAAACTTTTGATTTTTAGGAATAAAACACTTTTCACTTTTGTCAAGTTAAAATCTGAATTTTCTGCCTGATTTTAGCTTTGTTTTTGAAGACACAGAGTTGATCTACCAATTATTCAAATATAAAGCTGGATTTCAAGGTAACTACAAAGTAGCAACTATTCCCCTATCAGCACAGCTAGGTGAATTTAACAGGTATATTCTGGATAATTTTATTTCTACCTTTTTGCTAATGTTACCTCCTAAAAATCATCCTGTGCTTAAGATGTCATTTGTGGTCCTGTGTGGATTTGTGATCACCTCAAATATCTCAAAATACCTAGCTGACTTAATAGTTTTATCTCTGGATTCATTGAATTTCTGTGACCCTGGTTCCTAGCAGGGGAACTTTTTTCATTTACAGAAGATAATACAACTCCATTTGGCAATCACCTCATTCTGATTCCCTGGGTCTCTCCAGAACAAACTCCAGGAAGTGAGGAGTAGTTGGATCTCTGTTCTCAAAAATCAAGAAAAGTCTGAAGTACTGAATGCAGTAGCTGTGACCAGAAGCGAGAAATGGCTTATTGGCCTCTGCCAACGCTGTGCCATCACATATGGCAAAGAGGCCAAAGTGTCCTCCTATGTGTGATGAGCCTTGAGGAGGGCCAACCAACACTGATATCAGCTGAATCTCCATCAGCATTAAATATTTAATATTCCGCTCTATACACACTTAAACTGCAGTGAGACACAAAATCCACCACAGTTAAATAAAAAATGTCTCTGGCTGGTGTCTATGACCAGTCCCTAAAAAAACTATATCATCTGGATAACACTAGATCCTTGTGGTGACAGCCAAAGAGCTGTTTCTGGATTGTTTTCCCTCTTACTTGTACTTTTCAGAATAAGGACACAGGCAGGATTCTTACATTAATCTAGCAAGTATGCACAGATTTTTCATTTTTACTTTTAGTTTTACAGAATTTATTTGAAAACAGTGCTGCAGTGCTGACAAGATAGTTCCTCATATACTTAAAACAGCCCGCGGGTAAACAACTTTGCTGTCTAAAAGATCACACATGCATATATTTCATGGGTTAGAAATTTTACGTTTAATCTCGAGAACTCATGTTGTTTTCACCTAAAATTGTCATGTGAATTTGAAATGTAACAGTCTATGTCAGCTTGGGATGTTTGCACTGGGATACTTTATTGAAACCCTGTGCTGACAAGGAACAGATGAAGTATTATTTTTGATTCATAGATTTTCAAGTCAGAAGGAATTCTATGATCAGCTAATGTGACTCCCTATGTATAACACAGGATTGGCATAGAAAGACCAGCTATACTTGGACAGGATGCCTTATTTGGCATTATTTAAACTTGGCAATGATCCAATCCTCTTGCAGCTGGACATTTTGTTGGAAATAATATAGACCTGTATTGTTCAGAGTATAAGCTGATGCTAGTCAATCACTTTTATGGCTGATGTAAAATAAAGCTAGTATTTTTGAAAATGATTATGTAACACTTAAATAACCCAATATTGTAAATATGTTTTACCCAGCACGACATTTAAGCTACTTTGGTGATTCAGTATTAACCATTATTCTTTATATTTCTTTATAAATGCTTTATGATTTTTCTAATAATATATGTTAGGTAATAAAATATCTAGAATAGCAAACCTATGTTTCCTAGGAGTTTCTGTGCAGAATAAAGTGTTTGGAATCTGACAGATCCCTGAAGCAAATAAGAAGGCAGTCTATGACTCACTGGGGACACATATAACTGTCCTTATAGGAATCCCATTACTTGAGAATGGAACTGGCATTTTAGAAGACAATGACTTTGTATTGATTACTTTTTCTAATGAGGAACAGGAACTGCAGACTACCCTGGGTATCTGTTCTCTGTTTAAAGCTTATAGTTTGTACAACATAGCACTCAACTGTTTTAAGTGACTTTTTGCTTTATTGAAGACCACATTCTTAATTCATTCCTTTTTAAATATTCTTATCCCTGGCTAAGATCTCTAAGCATTACTTCAACCATATTATATTCCATATAATCATCAGCAATATGCCAAAATATGAACAAGAAATGACTAAGCAATATAGCCCAATATTTTAAGAAGTATTTGTCACCTCTAATATGCACCTTTAATAGATACATACACATGCAAATAAACATTCCTATACAGTCTCCATCCTTGGAGGTATTCAAAACCAGACTGGTTAAAGCCCTGAGCAACCAGGTCTGACTCTGTAGCTGACCCTACTTTGAGCAGAGATTGACCTGGAGACCTCCTGAGTACCTTCCAGCCTGAATTATTTTTGGTTCTGTGTGTCCCATTCTAAATCCTGCCTGTGTCGTTCCATGGTGAAAACAAATGGGAAGAGATATTTCATATTTCTGATCTTCCATACCATTTATATCAAGTGAAAAGAACTGGCACCATCAGAGGCCAATTCATCCCATCATAAAATAAGTATCTATGATAAATGAGATGTATAAACTTTTGGAAAGGCTTATGTTTTTCTCTTGAGAGGCTTTCCTTATTGAACCTCTGGTATTGAAGGACTTATTTCTATGAGGTGATTAATTTTTGTACAGGGCAATATAATAACTTATTTTACAAATTATTTTATATATTCTGTCCTGTTTCCCCTTTGCTGCTGCTGTTATTTTTTTTCTTTTGTGTTTACTATGTCGTCTTTCTGCCTGATACCAATTATGAATCAGCTGTGTTTTATTATTCTGCTTTTTCCAAGACTGTTCTGTCTTCTTAGTGATTCTGCAGTATACATTATGATAGGATTATTATGATAATGTTGCGGCACTTTCTATTTATCTTTGTCCTTCCTCTTTTTCCCTGTTTTTTTTAATTATTATTATTTTTTCTTTCTAGCATATTTTGCTTTTCTGTATCGCTATCCTATATGGTCTTCTATGATTACATATTGTCTCCTATACAGTTTTTTTTAATTATGACTTTTTAAATTTATGGATTCTTTGTATTATCACTACGTTGCATCAGATATCACAGGATTGTAAGTCAGATATCACACAGTTATTGTAAGTATTAAATTTCTATATACTTAAACAGTATGTAATGACTGACATCTCCCTGCTCTCAAAGTTTTCCTTTTAGAGATCTTTGGGATACTTTTTCCATTATAATAATCTTCCAGATTTATATTAACATTTGGTAGGTCAGTCCAGGTGGACTCAAAATGCTCATTAGCAGACTTTTTAGCTTTCCCGTATAGTTTGAGTTCCTGCCTGTTTATTCGCATTACCATCATTTTGGTCATTTGCAGATTCTGATAGCCTTTACCTTATACTTTCTCTTCACTTCTCAGCTCATTATTCCAATAGGCCTATAGAAATAACAATAGTGAAAGTGTTAAGAAAAATAAAAGGTCATTATCTTCATGGACTGCTAATATTCAGAAAACTGTAATAAACCTTTGCCAGCTTCTACAAAGTCTTTTTTAATTTCTTCTTCCCCAACTCTGTCATTGGTGAGAAGTACTCATAGTGTGTACATCTAGACTTTAACCAGCCAGTTCAGACTCATTTTATAATCAGTAAAGAGAAATGGAAACTTCTATATTGTGATTTGTCTTGATCTTGTTTAGATATATGAAGGAGGAGGATGTGAATTATGCTCCAGCAATGCACATTACTCTCCTAGACTACACAGACAGTCTGGAGAATTAACTCAGTACACACTCTACACCACAGAGGCATAGCACTAGATGAGGTGAAAACCACTTCCAGGAAGTCTGAGTATTTCCATCTCCTTGAGAAAAATGTCTTGGATATGCAGCACACTTTGGTGGAGAATATTTTTAAGGAAAAAAAAAAAAAAAAAGATTTCTACCTTTCATTGTGTATGTTAAAATTTATACTCTTACTTCATACCTCTCCCAGGCAATAATCATTAAGGAGATGGACTGTTGGATATTTCCTTGTCATGTAGTTAAATGACTGCAGGTGACTTCTGAGATGGTGTTATCTGGCAAGGAAATGGGCTGTTAGTAAAATGCCAGTGCCTCTCATTTAACCAAAGGTGATGAAGGAAGGAGATTCCCATACATGTAGGGTATTTTATAGATGTCTCCTGCAATAACACAGTTTATTCACCACTCTGTATTGAGGTCAATATCTAAAAGCGTAATTAGGCTTCTGCATCTTCTTCCCCATTCAATAGCATTCATAAGAACCCTCAAGGTGATGAAATTGTTTTATCTCATCCTAGTAGTACTAATGTTTCTGAAGCTCTGTTGTTTGATCTCACTAATAATCAGTTATGTCCATTTAAAACTTTAAAATTTAGATAGTATATGCAAGTGCTTAAGCATGCATATTTGTGCATATGATATTGGTGTACATGGTATAGAGCCAGATGTCAAAAAGCTAAATTTAACCTTATGCATCACATATTTTCATTGGTTTGTTGTAAACCAGGATATTGAGTTCATTTTTTAAATGCACTATATATTTTTATACTTCGGGATTTAATAATTTTAATGCCAGAACGGGTAATTTTGATCATCTACTCTGACCTGCTGTCTAATGTCGAGAAAGAATTTAAATTAGAATTTCAGTATTTCAATATTTCAGAATTTGATGAGGAGCTTATTACTAGACAGATCATTTTGTTGCTCTATCTACTAATGTGCATATTCCAAAACAAAATGTAGTGAGCATATGAAGCTAGACCACTTATTCATGTTACCTCATTCAGCATCCATTCTCTGGCCCTGGTAAATGAAATCTTACCTATTTATAGCTTTCCAGAATTTTGCTGGAAAGAATATTTTCGTAGCACATGGATGAGTTCTTGCTATAGCTTTCCTGCTAACCCTTTGCATCTTAGACCAAGTCAACTTTCTCATTGAATACTTCATTGCTATGTCTCATATTGTTGAATATGCCTAAAAGATCTCCCCCCCAAAAAAAATTCATTATCATCCTTAAAACCTTTCAGACAGTCTAGCATGGTTGGTACAGAAAAAGAAAAAAAAATATTGACGATTGATACAACTCTTTCAGCTTTGGTGTTTCACAGTAAAGATTGTTTTATTCCACTCACCTTGCTTTCTATGTATATTGTTATCTGTTGGTAGTTGTTCTACATGTAGATCAGGGGCCCTTTGAAGCAAGGACTATCTTTTCTGCTTGTATTTGCCCAAAATCTACAAAGGAGGTATGAAGGAGAACCGGAACTCTCAAGCAGAATGGTGGTAAATAAATAAATAGTTCCTAGATTTTTAAAATAAACAGGTCTTCTTTATCACCAGTGTATTGCTATGCTGTCAGATCAAAGCTGCTTCCAAAGTAGGAGTAGTAATTTGTATGTCTGTGAGGAAGTTTTGAAAAAGCGTTAACCTACTTCTGATAGAATGACATTAATGCCACTCAGCACATTTACTGAAAACTTTATAAATACGTATATATAAACCTTAAGTTTTATGGAAGCGATCTGTGTTTGTTCAGTGTGTGTTATCATTAAGTCTTGGTCCATTAACAGCTATGCTAGTACAAATAAAAGAGAATGATAATACATTATTACGTTTTCACTGTCTTGAACTGTTGCACAACAATAAAAATATGAATACTTAGTACTGTGCAAATTTAGACTTATTTTTTATGCACCAATGTATGTATTAAAATAGTTTTGTTGCTGTTCTTAAAGATATAATAAGTGTTATACCTGTCATGTGAAAGCTACTCAGACTATAACCTGACTCATTTAGTTGTACAAGTAGGAAAATACTCCTGCCTAGTAGTTTTTCATGCAAAAATATTTGAATTAAAGTTGCTTCTAAAAAGACCTTGAGAGAGGAGTGGCAGCATTTTGTGAAATGTGAATGCTTCATTGAAATAATAGGCATGACACACTGCTGCTTCCAGAGAGGCAAGATACAGATAAAAAAAAAAAAATCCTGTAGTATGCCAATGATAGACTTGGCACAACATGCTGGATCTCTGATGGGTATATGTATCTATCTATACACATGATTATGTGTGTGTGTATATATATTTTACATATATATGTTTAAAAATACAGAAGCACTTTTTAAACAGCAACAAAAAACTTAATTGCTTTCTTTGCTATTATCTTGAATTTGTAGTCTGCCCTAAAGAAAAAGGAGTTGACCCTCACTGTATTGCTAATGATGATTGGAGTAGTTTTATGTATGAATGATATGGTACGTAAATTTTGCTATAGCTTTGATCTGCAAATGCTATTGTTTTTCTTCCCTGTGTTTTGGCAACAGCAAAGAGTCTAAGCAGATTATGATTTTGTCAGCTGCATTAATTGTTTAAAACTATTTGGCAAATACTTTCTGCAAAACATTTTCCTTTTTAAAAATACTGCATTTTTTTCTTGTAAATAGCCTGCATATGAAGAATGATTGTGATTAAGTTATTTTTTATTATTCTGACAATTCATGTGTTCTTTATTTTTTATTGTTTCTCATCTCTTACGGGATGATATATAATTTAGTGTATGATTAGAAGCCCCCTACATACAGAAAAGTGGATTTAAACTAGTATTCTTTTTTTGGAGGCTGTCCCCATTAATCTTACCTATGAAAACATAGGTATACTTGCTATATTCTTATATCTGTTCTCACATTGAGTAGCACTATACAACGCTGGCCTCACTCGCCTCAATGGGAATGCACATGAAATGAGACGCTATGCAGAATAAGTGAGTGTACTCCAGCTACTACAGCTGAAACCAGTAACCACCACATTTGTTGACCTGAATAGAAACTCTGGGAGCTCAACACTCTGAAGTCACATAATCAGGGGGTATTTGTGACAAGATGGTCAATATTCAAAGACAACTTCTGGTTTTGGATTCCTTGGTAGAATACTGAGGACAAGCTACCTGATTTTTTTCTGTTGTTTCAAATACAAAAAACTAATTGTTTTAAAAAATTTGCTTGGTGTATGCATATATCCATTTACAGCCCCCTAAACACATGCACATGCACCCACAGAGAGCAAATTGAAAGAATTGTACCGATGATCTTTGTCCTAATCATGCCATTCAATGCCATGAGTCGTGGGTTTTGAAACGAGCTTTATTTTATAGCTTTACTGACTTATAACAGAAATGGAAAAGTAGGAAATATCATAACATGTAAAAATATTTCTGAACTCAGTAGTAACCATATTGATTTAATTCATCTCATTGGGGTACTCCTATAACGGCACAAAAAGTGTTGGAAAGTTCAGAGGCATTAATCTTCTTATCTGTGCACTGAAACTCACTCTGAAAAGATAGATGAAGGAGGTCTGATGAATGCTGCTTCATTAGGAGAATTTTAAAATGTAATTTGTCTTCATGAAAACGAGGGACTACACATTTCCAGCTTTCTCCTGGGCCTGCTGAATATATTTTTAAGCAATAATCTCTGATGCAGAATAGTCTTTATGGTAGGAGAGTAATCATTACAGAAAAGAGGCATGTCCTGATCAATCTGTTTGTGAATCATAGCACTGGGAAATCATAGAACTGCAGGTTCAGATTTCCTAAATATGATTATGTGATATCAGAAGGAAAAACTCTCTTTAACTTACTTGATTCTATGTTGGTAGATTATGCAGAAGATTTTCATAGTACTTAAGACTAATGGTGCAGGTGATGAGCTAAAACTTGATTAATCCTTGAAATTTGCAGGAATCAAACAGCTTTTTTCCTAATAGAATATGGGACGTTAGAATAACGTTCTAATAGAATAATGGATATTCTTGCTATTACTCATACTTTAATTCCATACTGCCTTGTACAGTCTATGAGTTTTATGACAGGACTGTGCAGAATTAGGAAGAAAAGAGGAACCACAAAAGTATAGATTTGACCAAATAGAGATGTAGAAATAGAGACCAAAATCTTTCTAGATAAACATATCTTGCTTGGATAATGAGTTTTCAAAAAATTCAATTGACTGCTGATTTTCTGACTCATAATGTATAATCCTTAAACACACAGGGGTCTAAAACCAAAGCCCAATGGGCAGATTCACATTAATTTAAATCTGTAAAGATCAGAATTTATGGCAAGTTTTCATAGGAAGAGGACTGCAAAATCCTCCTGGACATGATTCTGAAGAACGAGCTTTAAGTGACTCTGCTTGAGTAAGGATGATGTCCAGAGATTCCTTCCCATTCCAACCATTCTCTGATTCTGTGATTTTGTAAAGTTTTCCTCTCCACCTCCACTTCAAGTCCCACTTTGCCAGTGTTAAAGGAAGTGCTGAAAAGTAGGTGGGAAAAATATGGCAAAAATTATTTTAAATGTTATATATGGGAAATAGAGTATAGTATTGAATTGACAAAAATGATTCCAGTCCTAGGCAGAAAGAATCTGAAAACAAGACATAAGCAGCCATGCATAAAAATCTTAAACCACAGAGGAAATAGCCGACAAGATGATTGGTAATGAGGTGAACAACACATCAAAGTGCAAAAAAAAAAAAAAAAAAAAAAAAACTCTAGAGAAGATAAGATGGATGAAGGAAGAAAGTTACTGTACATGTGAGAGTATGTTTAATATAATATGCTCAGCTGTGTAAGATCTTCAGGGGAAAGATCACAACAATTATCAGAAAACACGCTGTCACTATGGACTAATGTTGCTATCAGACAAAGGAGATCAGTGGAATTAGGGATGTATCTGTTCCCTCCTTCTGCTGTCCACGAACTTTCCCTATGACATAGATCAGCCGGATTCCCACAGGTCTGGGTTGTCCAAGGAGTTAATGGCAACTTAGCATGTACAGGAGCTGAAGACCCACCTGTCGAAATGTAGCAAATGGGTACAGGAGACAACCAGAGGATGCCCATGGATGCCCATCTAAAGGGAGAAAGGTAACAGACAGGCCAGGGTGGTAAGACTTACTCGAAATGAAAACAGGAAGACAGATGAAGGAAAGATTTCTGCTCTTCTTGACCCCACTACTCTGTCCTGAATTTTAATAGATTTTAATGCAGATTATCTAATGCTTATGACATTTTCAGGGCAGGTACACTCAACAGCACATTGCATAGCATCTTTCACCTAGAAGATCATCTTCCCATCTGTATTTCTGTTTCAGAAACTGCAAACACTGTGGCAAGAGTACAAAGTCTACATCACTCTGTGATGTTTCCTTTTTATCAAATGATTTATTTGTCTCAGTTAGAGACCATTGCAAAGCTCCAAAAGTTTGAGTCTCTGTAAACCCACGCCTCTGAGCAGAGATAACTATTTTACGTAGACATATATATATTCATTGAAGACTTATATGTATTCATTGCTAATTTTAAAAAAATACAGGGCAATATTCACTGTAGATATTTCTCTCATCATTTTAAAAGGGCTGGTATTCAAAAGTAAGGCAGTATTGGAAACATCTCACCTTAAGTGAGTCACCTGAGGATACTTAAATGAAATATCCAAGGGGGGTATTCTTCTACTCTTGAAATAGGCAGCTAAAATAGATTAAATGAATCACCCTCTAGAAATGACAATTCCCCCTTCTTTACAAAGCGGGCCTAGATAACTAGGTCCCTAGGCAAGGATCTTAAATGGCATTAAGAAACTGCGCATCCTTAGAGCAGCATTTCATTTGAGATTAAGATATCTACATTTAGGTTTCCACAAGTAAGTGTCAATAAGTACTAGAAATACTCCAGTAAGTGAAATCTGTAAGTCTGGGCAGCAATTTGGCTCTGACCAAAGAATACAAGAGCTGAATCAATTACTTAAACACTGAAGGAGTGCTGAGATGCCGTAGGTGACTACAAACTTATATGCAAATCAGATACCTAAATCCAAAGGTAAAATTCCAAAAATCTCATCAAACTGCTTATGCTCCTGAAACCTGAGCCCTTCGAAAGATAATGTTAATGGCAGTCATGCTTTGAGACACAGTACCGTCCCGATGTCAGAGAAAAATGAAGCAGAGCAAACGGCATTCAAAATCATAGTGGGAACAGTGTTCCCAGTCTTCATTGTGTCAAACTACATCTACAAAACACACAGAAATCAGAATGCTATCCCAGGAAACATGGCCAAAAGGGAAGAGAACAAGCTGGAGATTCATCTGCCTGAAAATGTTCTTTGGATCTCTTCAGTGGGTTTTTCTTACGCTGCCCTGGACTCACTGCAGGCACTTCATGGTCTACGTATTGCTTACCTTCTGTCCATATGGCTGCCCTGTGGGCAGTTTGAAGATTGCCTATGGAAAGCTTGTCCAAACATCACTCACTGGCATATTAGTGTGTTCTACCATATGTAGTCCCCCATGCTCAGGAAGGAATCTGAGCTTGCTTCAGGCTTGCTCCAGAGACAGAAGATGAATCTACTCTTTAAAGGCGGCTCCAGGGCTATCCATAAGTAATCGCTTAGTCATAATGGTTTTCTAGTGTCATTTAAGATACCCCATAGGATGCAAAATACCCACACAGGGCTGAAACATAGAATCTATAGGTGCTCATTCTGGAACGGCATCTGGGGGGCAATAATACACCTCAGTGCACTTGAAACAGAACACTAGATATTTTCAGGAAAGTCTCTCAAATGACCACAAAATTTAGAAGAGGGAATGTTGCAGATAGTTAGGGAACAGCGGCCGGAAGATATCGTGCTGTACGGAAAGATAGGGCCCCTAATAGCCAATAGTGTTTAGTCTATGGTGTAAGCAGACGGATGTGACGTTGTAAACCTAGCTATATAACACCTTGTTACCCATCAATAAACGCCATTTGCCGTCCACCACATTGGTGTCAACTAGCTGATAGCCCGAGTGGTTTGGGGGTGGTCGCAGTGCCGTCCCTGAACCAGGTCGCTGCAGCCGTTTGAACTGCAACAAGGGAAAGTATCAAATATAGATGTTTCTTGAAAGACACCTTATCAAGAAAACAAAAACATGCTTTGGGCATAAAATTTTTACCTGTCTTTTCTTATATGTAAAATAGAAGATCCTAATATATTCTCCATTTCCCCTGAGAGAATCTAACAAGGTCTACATTTTTTTTGTATGTGTGTGTGTGTGTGTGTGAACAATATAATAAAACAGTAAGTTTAAAGCTTATCTAATCAATACTCTTAAGTATGATATGAAACTCCTATTCTTGAGTACTTATAAGGCAAAATGAGAAGGCTGGGCAGTTTATCTGAAAAGTGTAGATATAACTACAATTTAATACAGAAAATATATGAACATTGATATAATTTAATTGAAAAGTAATGTAGCTCTCATAAACCAAGAAATGGCACAGCTGGAGGATTTTAAAAGTGATTTGGAAGCAAAATTCTCTCATTGAATTAGAGAATAAAAATTCAGTTAGGGACCTTGTAGCACAGCAAAGCTGGTAGAGCTTCTATAGTTAAGGACTTGTCAGCATTTCCATTACAAACCAGTACTTTCTGGGGATTATATTTCATCTAGAAAAGTTTGCTTTGGGGATGAAATTGGGATAAAATGTCTCAGCCTTTGAGCAATATAATGGCAACTATTATAACAAAAAGAAATCTGTATTCAGTTCTTACTTGTTAAGTGTACTGCATGTCTATATTATACATTTTAGTATAAAGATACCTGTGCTAACAGGTGGTTTGGCAACATACCACCATATAGTTCAGGTAAAGTTTTAAAAGCAACATGGTTCCATTAAAGTGATCATACACTAGAGCTATCCAGCCCACACTCTTAGCCTGTTTATTTTCCCAGGTGAATTTTATCACTGAGGGAAATTGCCATTAGAATTACCCAACTCTGTGTCTCTTCTACATTGCTCCTAATTAGTGAAGAGATAACAAGAACAACTGAGACGTAACATTTATGTCAAAAAAAAAAAAAAAAACACTGGTCAGTTTTGTCAGGAAGTTATAAGAAAAAGCCAAGAATTCTCAAACAATTCCAAATGTGAAAAGTAACATTCTTCTATTTTGAATTACGTTGCTGTCACTGTTATGAAGCTGAATTAAAAAAAAAAAAAGTAAAATAAAAATAAAAAAGATGGGCCGAGGAATTTCTACTGATGAGGTAAGTAGAGGGATGGGAAGGTGAATGTGAGAACTTCAGTGCATTCACTGTTGAAGAACAAAGTAGCCTGCTACAGATGCATGACACAACAGTCAGAAGGGGAAAAATTGTTTTGTAATTTTTTTTGTTCTAGGATCCTACAGTTCTACATCCTACAGTGTAAATAAACAACTTTATCACTGTTCCCAGTTTGTTTAACTGAGACAGAATACAAAACGTTTTCTCAGGGTAACTAACTCATTCATTCTCTGCTAGGTTGCTCACATTAATTTTTCATATACTTTCCAGCAGGTATCTTCACTTCATGAGTTACCTGTGAAATACTGCTAGATAATTGTTACCAGTTTTCCCATATGGAAAAAGAGCTGCTAATCAAGACTGGCACAATTGTGTAGTTACTTCATTTAAAAAAAAAATCAATTCAATTTTAAAAATTCAATTTAAAAATTCAATTCATTTTTTAAAAAAACTTCATTTAAAAAAAATAACATCCCACAATTTCAAACTAAATTATAGAATCAAAGAAACTACAATCCTCTGGGGCCCTTACAATCTTTGTGAGGTTGACAAAATAAATAATACAAATTATATCACCACTGTGATAGTCTTATCTTTGACTTCAGTTCTCATCAGCTTCACATCTCTGTATCCCCACTTTTTTAAAAAAAAAAAATCATTGAGTGATATCAAGTTCTTGACTTTGCTCAGGGTCTCCATGAAATGTATAGCCTTCCCTGGAAACAAATCTACAATTTTGCTAGACTGGTACAGCAGTATTGCAATGCAGCTTCCCTCCCCCTGCTTTTTAAGAAGGTCTTGCAAAGGATTTTTTCCTGGCAGAAGTGCTCGTTAAGGGCCTATATCTGGCTTCAGAGAATGGCCTGAATTAAAAAAGAAAAAAATAAATCAATGTTCTTCCCACTGTAAGAAAGTACTAACCTTTTCTTGCTAACCTTTCTCTAGTTTGAAGGTTACTGCTTAGATAAAATGGCTTGCAAGGGAGTGAAGCTGGATTCCTCAATGACCTCTTGGAAAGAACATGCACTACACATAGAATAATTACTTAGGTTTAAAGGTAAATTTCAGAGCAGCCAAGTTTCCAGTCATGGATCAATGTTGTGATTTGACACTTTCTGCCTTTCCCATATATTTTTTCACATGGAAAATAAAAAATATGATTTACTATGTGATTCAGCAAACAATTATGTTATAGGTAGTTGAGCCAAGATGGGTACAGTTTTGATCTCAGGTCTCACAATGTTATAAGTAACAGAACCATAACCTTGCTCTCCCTGAGGTTTTTTATTTATTTATTTAAAATAAACCAGCTTCCACAGGGGAAAGGAAATGTGCCATCTACTTATGTGCATTCCCATTGTGCCTAGCTGACAGAGATATAAAAAGGGAAGATCCAAACATCTTCCTGCAGAAAAGAACTTAGTATTTAGCACATTCTGAATAATGCTATAAGTTTGAAGATAATGTACAGAAAGTTGTTTTGTATCTCCATATGGTTAATTTCCTCTGATTAGCCCTGGAAATTGCTTGATACATGGGTTTTCTGTTTCTCCCATTGAAAATGCCAATTTTTTTCTGTATCATCTGTGGAGTGCAGGTGGTTAATACATATGGCTATGAGTGTCCCCCAAGACAGGAAACCCTGAGTCAGATGATGCATTCGGTACAGGATGGAGAGGCACAAAGATGTACCAAGTTCCAAGAGCTAGAAGACCATGAAGAAATTCAGACTAGAAACGGAATCCAGGTATTTAACAAACAGAACAATTTAGCATGGAAGCACTTATCAGGGAGGAGTCTTGATTTTTTCATCACTACAAATTTCATAATCAGTAGTGACGGTGTTCCTAAAACATATATTCTACTTCAAACACGTGCTAATTTACCGTCTCTATAATGGTCTGTATCATACAGAAGTGTAGATTAGACAATCCCTTTTAGTTCTATACTCTAAGTCTGTAAAGACAGCGGTTTCCATTACCTGGAAATGTAGAAAGGAAGCTTTTGTCAATAGTAGTGGTGATGTATGAAAGCAGACCTTAAAATAAGGATGAATAGGAGAATTCATACACTTCTGCACTAAATATAAGACAACTCTCATGCCTCCTCTGTGGCTTAGTGCGTCTATAATTTACTCTTCATGTTATATTCCTGCTAAAGGTAGTACACATTCATCACCACTGTCTATCTGTAAAAGAGAAGGGGTCCACGTTTTTTTCCAGCTTCTCAGAAAGAAAGTCCTTCCTCTTCCAGCCCTATCCTAAATTAATTTATTTGTAGAAAAGTATGAAGGATGGAGGAGAATATTATTGAAAACTGTGGAAAGAAGAGTGGCAAAAAAATTACTTCAGTACACTGCGTATAAATATGTCAAGCCATAGAAAAAATGATAAGGGATTTAAGGTTTACTTGGGGGCAGGAGTGGGAGAGGGAAAACAAAAGAGAAAAAAGAGAGGAACAAAAAGAACTGGATTTGATAATAAATTAATACAAAGATTTGCTAATTTGCACAGGCCCTTGGCAAACTGCCTGATGATGAAATAAATGGGGAATTTACATATATCCATCATCATTTCTGTGAACAATGTGATGGAATCACCAGATTTTCAGTTTCCCAGTTACTGAAGTGAGCATTCAGCTGACTAGTTAAATTAAACAACAGGTACTTGATCTTGAAGACATCACTGAGATTTTTGCTTTCCTTTATGAAATTCAGGGCAGTGACATGCTAGACTACAATTACCTAAAGAGATATCCAGATTTTTATAGGTGATGGTGCCAATATACTTTTATTCACCACATAGCAGAAGCAAATATTTAAAGAACCTATTCCATAAAGAAACAGAATATATGACTAAAAGGACTAAAACGCCAGGCCTGGCTTAGTATAGCATGGACATGAGAACATACATTAGTAAGAATTACCAGTCCTTGTGGAGAATACTGTTGGACATAAATTATTCTGAATATTATAGCTAGATAAAAATCCTTATTTTCTCCAGTTCCATTCATATCCATTCACACACCATGTTTCAAGGCAAGGCTATGAAATTACTTTTTATGAAAAACTAATCTTCTGAAGAAACTAAATACTACATGGTTTGAGCTGTGTTCCACTGAAACAGGGGTGAACTTAGAAAATGCAATGAAATAATGATATGACAAAGTAATTGTAGGTAACATCTCCTACAGATGTTTTAAAGGGAGGATTTAGATTTTATTTTCATAAAACTACTGCTCAAAACCTAAATTATGTCTAGCACAATTAAAAATAATTTGATATTAAACAAAAATATTGATATTAACCACTAGTATTTTGGTTTCTAGCTAAAATATTTTAAAATAAATCTCCGAACAGTCTGTTTTTACCTTTCCTCCCACTTCCCTTTATCCTCCCAAAAGCAGAGCTTTTCATATATAATTTCAGAAGCAATGGCTGTCTTGCCTGTGTTCACAACTATTTGCTATAAGAAAAGAAAATAATTAGTTCTAAGTGCATGGCTTGAATACTCCTACAGTCAAGAGTTTGAACACTTCTATCCTCTCCTTCCACTTATTTCTGTTGGATGTATGCACAGCAGGGACTGTCCCTAGCATTTGATTTAAGGACAAAAAAAAAAAAATCCAGGTTAGTTGGCACAGGGGAAGCAAAACGCTCCTCTGATTGTCTGAGCAGCACAATTGGTGCATGCTCCCCCTCTGTGTGTACGTCTGTGGCTCCTCACTCCCTAAAGCACATATTTCTTCTTCAGAGAGAAATAACTGTTTTCTTCTCTGTAAGCAGAAAAGGCGAGAGCAGAGGAAGGTTACACTTCAGGGGAGAAAAAGTCTCTTCTCAAACTTGAATTAGTTTTGCAAAACCGGTAGAAGGTAATTCATAATGCTCCACTATTAAATTAGTTCATTTCTGAATATAACTGCTGGAGATGGAGGAGAGCAGTGTGCTGTTATTGCAAAAGGCAGAATAGACCCACTTGGTGTGAGGCATACAAAGCATTATCTTTATTAAATATTGATTTTAAAATCTTTAAGTCACTAAAAGCTTGGGGACATTGATTAAATTACTTGTTAATCTAGAACAAACTGGTTCTGCTGTAAACAGAGTCAACCGAAATAATCTCAAGAGGTTTCTTTATGTTATGGGTAAACAAAAGAGCAACCTACTCTTACACTCAGATGCTGACAAGGGCTCTGGAAATGGTAAACACACCATATTTATATAAATTCTACTCTCACATGAATTGTCATCTGAATTTATCTCACAAATTAAGACAATTTATGCCAATCTTGTTTTATCTCTCAGGATAAGGTAGAATAGTTTTGAGCAAATACATATTCTGTCTCTGGAAATTAAACAAAACTGTCACTGCTTTCAGTAAAACACCCTGAAACAAGTTCTAGCTCATTTAATTGCTCATAATATATTCTGGAGCAAGTTTTGGAGCACACTATTCATTATCTTTTGACAGAGGCAAGCAAGCTCTGACAGAAGCTATTACAGCCAGATGTAGTTTTTAAGTACTGTCAGATTTTTCTAATACTCTTGAAGACTTAACGATATTAGCTTAACAGTGCTAGAGGATGTCTGCCTCACGAGCAGGATCAGATTTTGGGTGTCACAACAGGTGAAATGAGGGTGAGCTTCAGAGAGCCACCAAGCAAAGGTTCAGCTCTGTGCATAACTGTTGTAACAGCTGAAGACCTCAAAATGTGCTACACACCCTGTAACCGAACTCCTCACTAAACTACTTGTAGCATTTCACTTCTGTTGTCTGAGGAAGATGGCCATTCACCAGTCTAACTTCTGAAAATCCCTCTATGTGTAAGTAAGTTTTCCAGTGTGTAGGAAACCTGGTCTCTGGTCTTGAGGCTGAGGATTATACTAGGAAGCCATTGAACCTAACTTCTGCTAGGCACTACTGAGCTGAGCAATGGACCGTGTGGGTGTTTGTAGGGGCCTGAACTAAAAAGTTTGCTTTGAGGACCTGCACCACTTAGTAAAGGCAGTTGGAGTAGGTTGTTTGGCCGTGCAGAAGACTTTACATGATGATGATCTGTTGTAACTGCTAAACTGAAAAAAGCCAATGTCTCAGACTCCTTAGCTCTGAGGCTGAGAAGCATTGCTGCTTGGAGCCAGGAAAAAAAAAAAAAAAAACAGGAAAGTGGAAAAGCAAGAGGCAGCAAAACAGAAAGGCTGCAGAAAGATCGTGGTTACTGTGCTGCCCAAGGGTGATCACTTGGAATCCTGTCTCTGGGGACAACGAACATATTACCAAGGCTTTTTATACTTTTTGTAAATCAATTTGTTTCTCTAGCTGCCTAAGTTCAACACTGACGAATCTTTTATGTTTTTAAAGCTCCTAACTCTCTGAATACCTAAGATCCTTGGATACTTAAATCCCTGTGGCTCATAAGTTGCCACTTACTGACACTCAGTGTTGATTGAAAACTTCTTCCTTTTCAATTGACAAATAGAAAAATTGCTAGATGAAAACCTAGCATTTTAAATCAAAATACTGCCACAGTGCATATGAACTATACCGAGCATGCCATTTGTCATACTAAATCTCTACTGAGGAGGGCTTCTCTGATTTCCATGATTTTTATCTTCTGGAATTACCATAGGTAAATATTTTGCATCTGGTAACAGTCTACACAGGGAGACACAATGTAGCTGAGGTCCTAAGGAATTGAGTGATAAATTCAAGAGAACTATAGAAAAATCTTGACTATCTTACACCCCTTATTAAGTTTGTGGAATTTCAAAGGTTTCTCAAATAAAACTTCTATGGACTCACAAAACTGCTATCTGGCGTGCTCACTGCCACAGTTGTCTTGTCTGAGCCAGAATCCCAGTAAAGGTACCAAAAAAACATTTTGACAACACCATGTTCAACTTAAGAAGTACAGGCAGAGGTGGTTTACATTTTGTGATTACAAAAAATAAATTTAGTCAGAACACAAAAAAAATGAAATATGAAACTGCAGTTCCACCCTCTCCATGTCTAGGGATTTCTAACTCTGCTCTGGGTCTTGGCTATCCTATGTGAAGCATGTTACAGTTTCTATGGGAGCTGACTATGTGGCACCCATGTACACATGACTACAAAAGGAGTACAGACTTGGGGTGATGCCAATAAATCATGTTGGATGATCTTCTAAAACATATACCCTAGTAAACTGTGAAGTCATAAGCCATCATGAACAGTGAAATCTGTGGCTTTTTTTTTAATCTAGAAGGTGAAATTTTTCTCTATTAAAATACCTATGAAGCCATTGACTCCAAAGTAAAGTACAAGCTCACTGCTTAGTTCTACTGAAGTCAAAGGCATTAAGATCATCCCCTGTAAAACTATATATTATTGTTATTTCTTCCCATTATGTGATATCTCAATGGGAACATAACTGCTAATGTATCTCTAACTTAGACTGTCATAAGTGAATTCAGGATTTTATCACCTTCTCCAATACTGCAAGTGTTCCCATCAAGGTTGCTTTCTGACATGTCTATATTCATTGTGACTATATTCAGTGCTTGCATAACTGCAGAGATAACCTATCATGAGATTCTAGTGCATCAGGCAGCAAATAATTGGATTTATGCTTATATTTTTCATGCCCCACAGTTTCTTCAGTTCCTGACAGATCCCATTTGCCATTTTTCATTTCATGTTTAATTAAATGAATTATAAAACAGCAAAGTCTATAGTACAGCACTTCCCTTCTTTTAAGCCCCATATTTGAGGGTCTTCAATGCATTTGATGAACATTAAAGATTTGAAAATCTAGAAATAGTCTTGTATCTCCGCTACTTTGTTTCACTTGTTATAGTATAGTTTCTATTCTGTATGGAGCCTGTAATTCTTGCAAAGCTCTCGATAAATCTGACTTATGACTGTCATTCTGTGTTTTATGTTCACCTCTGATCAAGTTAGTGCATTCATTTACACACAATTAATAGTCTTTAGGTTCCGGGCACATATCATGCGTTCTGGATTTACACTCATTCTGCTAACTCTCTTGCCTTTATTTTATTTTTATGAGTCAATTGCTTCTGTATATCCATAATTAACTCAGTTAATTCAGTTACAACTCAGTTACAGATTGAGATACTTATAGATATTTCTGTCAATAACTTAGTTTGGGTTAATTCAAGTGCTTACAATCTCCCCCTCAAAACAAACAAACAAAAAAAAAAACCCCACAAATAAACAAGAACCAACCCTCTGGCTGTTAAGAGTGCCTCTGGTTGTTCAGGATGTGTACACAGGACCGCTAGATACGGTACTGAATTATGGCAGTGCCCTGGGCTTTCTGGAGTGGCAGCTGGAGGCCAGATGGAGTATATACTTAGAGTACAAATGGTGTTGGATGCTGAACTTAGACATCTAGTGCACTAGTTAACACCTAAATCTGTTCTTAATTTCTTTTCTGAGGTCTCTGTAAGTCTTCTTTCCATTTATTTCCAACTATAAATCTCACACTGTTGTCTTTACAGTGACTTTCTCTCAGTAGCTTTTCATTTGTCTTTTAGTGTTTGAACTTCATCTAAGATACAGTCATTCCATTTTCTGTCTCTTCAAGACTCGTCTGTCATGAGAAAAATCTGTTCTAGGATATTCTAGTTGATTTTCAGCCTGTTGTTCTGTGTCTCCTTGACCATAAAGCCTATTTCCCTTGAATTCATGCCCAGCACTTTGGAAAGTGCTAAATTTAGTTTAGCTTTTCTCCCCAACTGCCTTACATTCCTCTTTGTGCAATGTACTGTTGCCACAAAATTCTGAGCACCTCTGATGGCACATTCACTGATTTAGTTATACTTTCTTTTTTAAATGAACTCTCCCTCAGGAGTTTGCTATTTGTCCAGAACACAATTACTTTATTGTAGCTTTATTTCTTCATCAATATATTAAATACTTTTAAATATTTATAGTATCACTTTTTACAATCTTCATAGTGAACTATTTCAGGTAGAGCATTTTCTTTCCTTTCCTGTCTTGTCTTTTTTCATAAGCATTTGCTGTGCAGAGATAGTTCCACTTGCATTTGTTGTAGAGGAGCCAAGTGTGCAAGATTGTCAAATGCTTTAACCAATGGATTGTAACCAGATTGTAACTCTTCCTCATATTTTCTAGCCACTTAATTTTTAAAGCATTTTCTTATCTGTGATTTGCATCACCCTTTGATTAACTGCACTCCGCTTTAACATTTTAAGTTTTAATTCATTTCAATAAAGGAATATACCTTGCCTTCCTTCCCTGAGATTTCTGTTCAAAAGTGGGTTACCATATATTTTCATCACTCTATTTTGATTCTAGACTGAACTTTTGTCATTTTAAAACATTTTTATGCTAATATATTTGTTTTAGTGAGTAATTTTACGTTTAATATTGCATATTAACCCAATTGTTTCTGCTCTAATTCTTCCTCAGCTCTCACAAAGTGTAAGTTTCAAACCCCCAAAACTAAACTCCATTATTTTGATCTACTTTTCAAATTCGGTTGTCTTATCCACTGACTTATCTTGTAACTGTATTAACCAGTGGATCTTCTGACTAATTTGGGTCACTCAGTTATGTCTTTTCTTCTAATAAAAATTTATTTTATTCTCTCCTAAGATTTTAGTTATCTCTTTTCACCATAAAACAAATTTTGCAGACTCCTTGTGTCTTTAATGGTTATTCCTCCAAGGCATTATTAACATTTTCTGTGACTTCTTTAGGCTTCCTCCTATCCGTACTTTCAAGGACATCAATGGCAACTCTTCCCCAGTCTGTTCAGCATAATCGAAATTTCCACTTTAATACTATTCATAGCACTTTCCTCCTGTTTTTACATTCTTTCATGTGTTGATTTTAATCAACATTTTTTTTTTTGGAGAAAATGCTGCTTTATGGTGTTGCCAGGGCTCTACCAACAAAGCCACATCACTTCCTCAGGCTTCATGAATCACTTAACCTTTTTCTTTCTTTTTTTGATTTTTCCCTAACTCATGCTGTGAGAATTGTGACATCTTTCATAAGAATCTAGGCTTCTCAACCATGGTGTTTAATACCACCACGATTAGTATTTTCCAGTTATAGGAAGCTTGCAAGCTGCATTTCCCAGCACTTCATTTTTTTCAGTAGAATATATATGCCAATGTCTATGACTAATTTTGCAGTCTTTGTTCACAAAAAAAAAAAAAAAAAAAAAAAAAGCAGAATCTACAGGATACTTAGAGAATAAAGAGGTTTACAACTTATAAGAAGCATATCAAAGGGTTCATATTGTATCTAAAGTTCCTGGAGAGCACAGACACCAGTCTGGTCCTTTTTATGTGCTATATACAGAAGTCTGAGTCTTTTCCAGTGATGTATCTGAACATCTATTCGACTGTTAAATTTCAATGGTGTTATTGCTTTTCGCTGATTAATTCACGTGGGCGGTTAATAGTTGGATTAATTAATCTCTCTCTCTCTTTTTTTTTTTTTTAATGCAGTGATGACTGGAACTTTTATTAGGATTGCTGAGCCTCAGATGCTCTGATATGCCTGTCTACTTCACCAAATTTTATGATTCAGAGGCCCCAAACTCAATACTGATGGTTAAATTAAGATTTTGGCATTACCATATCAACACCTGTGTTATTCCAAAAGCATAGTATGCTACTGATTGAGCTATAAGAAACTCTCTGCTAACCACCAAAAATGAGCATATGACATTAACTTAAAATTTTCTAATTCATGCACCAGAAAGGAAAAGGTAGTGCCTGCCCAAGGCTATGATTGGACTTCATGTCATACACAAGTATTTCATGGCTTGGTGCTGGGTTCCTAAACTGCTGAATTAGACTGCAATTGCAGATATTTGAGAGAAAGCGCCTCAACGGATTAAAAAATGACCTAATTTATGTGACATCTGCAGCTGTACAAGCTGTTGTCCAGGTAGTTGCTAGAACAATTTAGCCTGTAATACTGGCTGTTACATAGACTCAAGAGAGAGATCCTCTCTAAAACTCTGGTTCCCTACCTGCATTACATAGTGCTGACAGAGCAGTAAGTTCTTAATTAGACTGTAAATTATTTGCAGTAAAAATTATGGACCAGATTCTCAGCTAGTACAAATCAGTATAACTCCACTGACATCAACAAGGTAGTGCTAATTTCTTGAGTGGTCAGCTCCTACAATTTTATTGACAGTCATGCCATTTTTTGATGTTTTTCTTAAAATCCTGGCTACAGGAGATATGTTTAGATAAGAATGTCAACCTATTTTTAAAATCTGCTTCTAGACTTTTCAGAGAAGTAGAGCTCGATTTTGGTGAATTACTGAGGCTTGCAATCCACAGGATTCACACATATTGCTCATTTCTGAAAATCCTCAGATATTTATGCCACTTTCTTAATTTCATTAGGAGAGGCCAGAAAGGAGTGTAGGATTCTGAAGAAGGTCTAAATGTTTGGATGTGGTAATGATATCAGAGAATTTGGCTCAGTATGGGCTTTGACATATTTTTGTTGGGTGCCTAACAGACTTTGAGGAAATCTGGATTTCGTTTAATAGTAGGAGTAACACTCCTGCTGCTCTTAACACTGTTCTTATTGCTAGTCATATAAACTCTTTTTCTGTTACTACTTTACCAGCGATATTTTACGAAGGGGGAAGCAGCTTTTATCTGTTTTAATAGCAACCTTGCAGCTAAATGGGAAAGACAGTCTATCTATCTCACTCGCAAACCAACAGAAATCTGGATATACTTCCCTCCACCTTCCTTCCTTGAGTGTGAGGTTAGTATATGAGTAACACACTTTGTAATGTTTTCTTTGAGGAAGAAGACTGGCGGGTGGCATATTCAAGTGCACTGTCTGAGAACGCCTACTTATCTTTGTGAAGTGAGATATATTGAACTGTAGAGTCATAAACAATGGGAATAAGGCAAAGAATCGTTTATTGTCATAAAACCCAAATTTTCGTTCTGTCAGCTTTGACAGAGCTCTGATTTACGTGTGGAGATAGATGTCCATTCTGTGTCTTTCTAAATGAGGGCAAGTGTGAGAGGGAGCTTGTTTTCACTATAGTTTTATAACTGCAGAAAGATATTGCTGGCTGTTACATTTTTTTCTGAAATGTATATTTAAAAAAGAAATATAACCTTATAAAAATGTTGTTTTCTTAAGTGGAGAGGTAAGGAAATGGAACATGACAATTATGTTAAAACAGGTTTCATTTTAAACTACTTTGTATTCTCACAGGAGAGACGGGGTTTTATGGTGACTTCTGTAAATGGGGATTTTGAAACAAGAATTTTAAAACTGTCATGCTTAAAATATCTACAACAGAATGCCAAGAAGAAGATAAAAGATCAGCTGTGTTATTCCCACTTTGGCTCTCAGGAAGAGGTCTGCAATGTACCCTTCAATCTTTTAGAAATCTTTGAAAACCAAAGCTAGCTGAAAGCTTTTCAAATTTGGTAACATGAAATAGCTTTTTAATTGAACCAAAATACTCCTGAAAAAAATGTCTGCTTTCATCAAGAACATGTAGTTAAACTGTCCTGAAAATCCATAAAGTTATAAATAGAGCCCATTGTTAGCAGAAAAAGAATGCATAATAATTAGTCAACAGGAAAACAAACAAACAAACAAAAAAAGTCTTCCACACAAATACAGCTACATAAACTACATAGAAATATATATATTTTTTCTGGTCAGCATGTTCTAGAAATATACAGAAATAGAACTAGCAAACAGAATCAGAACTGCTATTTTAGTAGCAAACTCTTCTGGAATAATCCAATAATTAATTGAAGCAATGGTGAGATAATTTTACCCCCAAAGTTGATTGGCCCGATCAAAATCTCATGAGAGGTGCTAGAAATATTTCTATGAAATTCTTCTGATGTTTGGTGAACTGTATTTTATCTTTACACGGGTGTATTACCTAAAGGTCCTTTCAAGACTGGAGCAACAGAATATTAGCTACAAAATAAATCTTGCCTTGGGAGTTTACTATTGAAAATAGATAAGACAGAGAAATATGGTTAAAAGAGAAAAAGAAAATTAAAAAAAAAAAGTTTTATTTTTTCTCCGTTATACAGGCAATGACAATGAACCCTACCCTTACAGGCACTTAGCTTCTGTTGATTTCAGCAAAAGTTAAGTATTTAAATAAATTAGATATTCTGGATTCAGATTGAACTTGACAAAATTAAGCATTTGGTGCTCAGTGACAATGCTAGGGCAGGCCAGACAATACAGAAT
>NW_010584817.1:187767-336127 GCF_000705375.1 Tinamus guttatus | reverse complement strand
TTTTAAATATTAATGTGAGAAAAAATGCATCTTTTTGAAAGTTCAGGGAACAGACACTGTAACACTTCTGATTAACACAGTACAAGCTTTTTACTGTTTTCTGATCCGATGTCAGTTGCTAAAAAGAGCACCAGATGAAGTGAATAGCCAAACACAAAATGTATATAGTGAAGAATTAAAACAGACTTTTTGTGTGTGAATGCTATCCTATAACTTAAAATAAAATTGTATAAATCATGCATTAAATATGTTAAAATAATACCATAATAAGTAAGCACCAAATTCAACCCATGCATATATAATTTACAACACATGAAAAATTACATTTAAGGATTACAAAGTTAAATGTTAATATTTCATTTACTTCTAGCTAGAAAATAAGAGAAAAGTTGGAAGTAGCAAAGTCATATTATTTTGATTTATTGGCTCGCTGAGTTTATTCATTATTTGTGAATAATTATATTTTGCTGCTATATAGGTCTAATTAATTGTTAAGGTGCTAAGAAGGTTTTTGTATGAAAAAAAAATTATCATTCTGTGTCACAAGAAATAAATTAGAAAATAAAATATTATTACTTTTTTATTATTTCAGGGTTAACTTTGATGAAAACATCATTGAATTTATGCTTTCCTTCATTTCTAGAATGGTAACACAGTTTTGTCAGCCAAAGTTTTGCATTTGTCGCTTTATTATGTCCTGTCTGTTAGGGATTTCAAGACAACAAGAAGGATCTTCCTTTGGCAACAAAAAGTAAGACTTTTCCACTTGAAAGAGTGAGTCTCACTTAGCTGTTAACATTGTCAAGTCTTTGTCACAGTGCTGAGAATGTTTGCTTGTATTGGGAGATGACAGTGGTAAATACATATGTCGTTGTTATTCTTTTTTTGTAATAAGCACAAAATGTGGACAAGAGAGACCTTGAAAACAACAAAACAGGACAGAAGGAGGACCACCACAAATATATTCACACAAATAAGGAAGTGCTGAGTGTTCCTGAGGACTAGAAGAGAGCAAATGCTACTCCTGTCTTCCAGAAAGTCCACTTCTGGATGAAGCAACGAATTCTCAAAAACATTTCCAGACAGGAAGGACAGTATGGTGATTATTGGGATTATTTGCATGGATTTACTAAGGGGAAATCATGACCAAACTGGCTTCTATGATGACCATCTTGGTGGGTGAGGGGACAGCGTTTGGATGTTTTGGATGTTTTTGGGAGGCGACTTTTTTAAAAGTCAGTGATCTTGACCTGTAGGATGGCTTCTCATCTTGACCTTGGATTTGCCTGATCTCTTTAGACTTCTGAGGTGATCACTGGAGTGTCTGACCAGAGTGTTTGATGTTACCCTCACTAGACCTGACCCTGAGCTGTAAGTTGGCTTTCTGGCTTGACCTCAGACCAGGCTCATAACCAAGAATTTGTCTGATGATCTGGACTCTGGGTTGAACCTGATCACCATCTCCAGCTCTACCCTTTTCACTTATCTTGAGGGCTGTGGGACTAGGCCTCTTTTCAGATAGCTCGGTATTCTCATCAGGTCCTGAGTCCTCATCCTACAGGGAGCAGCCAGCCCTTGCAGTGCCTTGACATTGTCTCCCATAACATTCTCATTTTATAAGTGATAAAGTACAGACTAGTTTAGTGGAGAGATGGATTGAAAACTGTCTGAGCTACCAGGCTCAAAGGGGCGTGGAGTCCCCGTGAAGGCCAGTAACTAGTGGTGTTCTGCATGCATCAACACAGTTCTACACCTTCATTGATGAACTGGGTGATAGGACAGAGTACATGCTCAGCAAGTTTGCAGATACTACAAAACTGGGAGGCCTGGCTGACAGGCCACAGGTCTCTGTGGCCATTCAGACAGAACATTGACAGGTTGGAGAAATGAACCAACAGGAATTTCATGAAGTTTAACAAAGGGAAATACAAAGTCCTACATCTGGGAGGAAATAATTCTATGTGCCAGTACACACCAGAGACTAACCAGCTGGAAAAAAAAGCTTTGAAGAGAAGAACTTGCAGGTCCTGGTAGATAACAAGTTGAACATAGGCCAGCAATGAACCCTTGTGGCAAAGAAGGTCAGCTATATCCTGGACTTTGTAACAACCAACATTGCCAATAGGTCAAGGGAGGTGATTCTGCCCTCTGCTCGCCACTGATGAGGCCACACCTGGAGTGCCGTGTCCAGTGCTGGACTCCCTATTACAAGGAAGGTATGGACATACTGGAGCAAGTCTAGCAAAGGGCTATGAAGATTATGAACTGACTTGAGCATGTCTCATGTGGGGAATGCTTGAGAGAGCTGAGACTGTTCAGCCTGAAGAAGAGAAGTCTCAGATGAGATCTTACAAATTTTTATAAATATTTGATGACAGGCAGTAAAATCAAGCTGGAAAGAGTTTTTTTCAGTGCTGCCTAGGGAACAGACAAAAAACAATGAGCACAAATTAAAATACAAGACTTTTTACTTTTCTCTTTTGTGTGTGTGTGTGTGTGTTTTTCCTGTGAAAGTGGTCAAATACTGGAAGTGATTTTGCAGAGAGATTGTGAAGTCTCAGTTCTTGGATATATTCAAAACCTGCCCAGGCATAGACTTGGGCAACCTGCTGTTGCTAACTCTGTTCTGAGTAGAAGGGAGGAGGACCAGATGATCTCTAGAAGTCCTTCCAACCTCAACTGTTCTGTAATTCTCTAAAGTACCATATTAACTATTTCAAAATAAATTAGAAGATGTGGTCCAGGAAAATGAAAAGAAGAAAAATATAGAGGAAAATGCAGAAAAAAATCAACAATGATAAAAATAAGCAGTTATTTAGCCTTCCTGATTGAAAATAGTGTAATTTTATACCTAAACATTATTAAGATTTTGGACAAAGTGATCACTGTGAGATTAGTTGATGTTGCTTTCATTAATTTGTGTCCCTGGTTCCATCCCTTTATAAGCATGTTTCTCTTTAGCATTTTGTAACAGCACTTCACCTCATCTTTCTTGACCCAGTATAGATATCCCAGTGCCATGACTTAATGAGCCAGACGAACACATATTAATACATCACAAAATACTCTTAACAACACTCTAGATTCTGCAACTGGATTTTTTTCTGCTGATGAAAAGAGCCTGGAGATGAGTTCAGTGGGGCTAGTAAGAAGCACTTATCCTTAACATGTCTCTGTAAATTAGCAGAGGACACTAATTTAATCTCTTCTGTTGCTTTTGGATCAAGTTTTCTACAAGGGAATGAATAACTCTATTACTATAACTAAATAGTGAAAAATTTCATTGTCTCATACCATGTACTTCAGCATTTAGAGATTTGTTATCCCACAAAAAAAAACCTCTGAAGATACTTGAAATTAGTCATTAGGAGAACTGCCAAACTTTCAACTAACTAGAAGAAAGAAAAAAATCAATTTCATAGGATATGGGTTGTTGGTAGTAATGGAAGCTGATTTTTCCTATTGTGTTGTTATTAAACAGCATCTTATGAGTCTTTTCTATGAGAATGGGAGGAAAATCTTATTCTGTGAATGAATGTTTATCTAAAAAGTTCATTTCTGCTGTGCTATCTATACTCTACTCTGGTAAAATGGGCTACTAGGAATGTATAGTAAATCCATGACTCTTACAAACAACAAAATGTGCCATTCTGCTAAAGGTCTAAAGTGCTTTATAATTCACTGACATAAAGCAATAGATAGCACAGTGGAAGTGGTGTACATCACCTTGTGACATGGTTACACTATGTATTGAATAGCAGTACTGCAATGTTTTTGAAAAGTTAATTTACCCAAACATGGCATGCTACAAACCAACAGAATGACACTGAATGTAAAAAAATAATTTGTATGTGGATTCAAGGCTAGAAAATAGCATTATGATATGATTCTACATGTCTCAGATGAAAAAAACCAAGGTTTTGCCATTTATCTTTCTTCATTTCCTAGCTTTCCCTCATTTACATTTTTTCTCAATATTATATATAATTTCTTATTATTAACCCTCTAAGTTTTAACAGCTTGCTTTTTATCTATTATAAAAAAAACAGTTCTCTCATCTAGTGAGACGGTGAGCCTGAATAACTTTGAGTCTTGTAGGTTACAGCAATAACTGCAATTAAAGAACTGTATTTCACACAGATTTTTTTTCACAATATTTCTGTTTCTGTTAATTTTGACACATTTCATTTTTAGTTTCTGCTTTTCTAACTATTAATTACTTGTGTTCCCTTAGCAGACTACAGCTAGGGCTCAGCCACCCAAGGAAGTGACTGTTCCTTTCATTCAGTCCTTTTGTTTTTTGCCTCATCAGGCACAGTTTATGCCTGGCCATGGAATTACATTTTGTACAGGTTTGCTCTGCCCAAGCTCTGAAAATATCCAAAACCATGATGCTGTGTTTGCAGCGGTCTGAGTTGGAGCTAATAAACCATGCCGACACTGCTGTGGGTGCTACCCTTACACAGCTTCTGTTGGCTCAGGGGAAAGATGAATTCAATCTTGCCTCTACTAGGAAAAACACAAAATAAAAACAAAACACAAGGCCACTGTAGTGGTTGTTACAGGACAAAGATGCTCCGTTCACACAGTTTAAGTCAGAATCTGAGCAAAACAGCTTGTTGATTGATTAACAGCAAGTAATTAACTGGCTATCAGTAAACCATACATTCAGGATCAGGATCAGCAAGGCAACAGACAAACCACAATATTGAACACAAATGTTAATGAATACCTGCAACTTTCTAAACAACCTGCTAAAGTGATTCCCAAGAAATTTGAATCACACCTGTATGCACAAAAGCACACACCCATTCTCAGCGTGACATTAACTCCCCCATCCCTCCTAGTCTGGGTGGTTCCCAGCACCTCTCTCTCCAGGGGATGTTGCTCTCTTCTTCCACATCATTCCCATGGAGATGCAGGTGCTCCACTAGTGGCCATGCTGCTCCTAGTGACAAAGACTCCCATGAAGTCACATGTGAACTCAAGAGGTCACCCATCATTGCACCCAACACTGTCCCTGCCTAGGTGGGTGCCAGCTCCCCGTGGCATTCCATGGGAAGGATGCTTTGCCTGGGTGATTTCAAACTTGTTTTTGATGACTGCTGTTTCCACTCCAAGGTCTTTCCCCCTATTTCTTTTATACATTTTCATTTTTAAAAAAATATCTTTCTTTTTTTTTCACATTTACTCCTTCTTTGTTTCAAGAAACTCTTTACATTTCCCTATCTACAGTTTGATCAGTCTGATAGTCTTCAACATTATCACTTTCAGGCAAACATCTTCCCAAGTACCTCTGGGCTTTTCTCATATTCTCATCATATTCCTGCCCTAACAGCTGGCATTATCCAGGCCATTTTGGCAAGAGAGGCACCGCTGCAGTGGTCAGCTGGAGCACTGCAGGGTGTGGAAAAGCTTCAGTGGCTGTGCTCAGAGTGCCAATATTTACATGACAGAAGGATTTCCTTGAAACCAGATTTTTTGAAATGCAACTGATTTTCTTTACAGGTCCCATTTCTACCCTGTGATCAGTTGTCCTTTGAGCATCCAAAGAGATTACTCACTGAGCATTTTTTTTTCTGTCATTGATGTTCAATAGCCTGCAAGGCTATTACATTTGGGTTTCTTTTGTGATCTGTTGGAAATTATCTTCTTTGTGGTTTTCATATGCATTTTTTTTTCAGTAGGATGCTCTTTTTGTTAGAGAAGGGAGAGAAGAAACTGAATGGTGGTTTACTTTTAAAATCCCTGAAAATGTCTCTGTCAGTTCTTGCTATTGAAGGAAATTCTTTTGTCAACTAACTCTTCTTTTAATGTCTTCCAAAGCCTTCAGTTGCATTAAATCTCCACACAACACACAGACAAAAGAATATCATGCTGAGTCATACCTTAGTGTTGGATTGCCGGTTTCAAATCACAAGATTATCTAATTTTTTAATTTCTTTTAATCTTGATATTAGAGGATTTCTGGAAGTATGGAACATTTGTTGAGTTATTTTTCTGATGAAACCATATATGGAGTTTTATTAAGGAAAATAGCTTTCTAGGCATGGAAAAAGTATTTCAAGGGCACTCCCACCTTCATTGGAGCTGTTTTACCCCACACAATCACAGCCGCTTTTGTAAACTATTTCTTCATGTCTTATTTTCTAGGTTTTCTAGTTTCAACAATGTAATTTCTGTAGGTGTGCTGTCTAGGGAGTCTAAACTTTGTACTTTTTCCGTGATTATTTATTTTCTTCCCGGTCATTTTCCCTTAAATGTCAAGCAGATTTCTTGGTAACTTGTTGGACGGGTTTTTGTTCTACTTTTCTCCCTTTCAAGGCTAATTTCATATCAGCATCCTCCTCCACAATACCACTTGTGTTAGACTTTTGTCTACCAGACATCAAAGAGATACCTCCTGGTTTATTTATTCATTTATTTTTTACTAGTAATGCTATCCATATGCATGGTAATCCAGGGAATGTAGATGTCTTAAGGCATTGCTCGACTTCATCTATCCTACTGCTCTTTAGTTATGATCATCTCACTGTATGATCAACAAGAATAGTGCAAGTTCACATGGTAAACCATAACATTAGAATGCACTGTCAGTGAACATTAAACAAAATACTGTGTCCAAGAACTCAAGTTATCATGAGATCTACTGAATAGTTTTTATGTATCAGGACAGAGGAAATTCATATAGCGTAAGATCGTTGGAAGAAGTCAGATGTTTGAACCAGATCTTAAACAGCACATTAGAAAGACTGTCACTCTGCTGACCACGTGACGGGAAGTAATATTCTGAGATTAAGGAAGTGAAGGGGTCTAAACTAATAAAGTGCTAAGTGATTTCAATCCCCACTTACATCACAAGAGTGAAGAAGGTCAGGCAGTATTTCGTAAATTCAGAAGCAAATTCATGGACAAAAAGTACTCCCCTATAAAGTTAGGCTATGTAGCATGCTATGAGGCAAATGGGCATGCAGGGAAGGGAAGAGACATGAAAAATAGCTTTTTGAGCAAGGAGTTGTTTAAGATATGTAACAAACAACGTTAATGAGTAGTCTTTTTCCTAAGCCCTACCTCATGGTTTTTAATAAGTGTCTCATAGATTTAATGCAGATCACAGGAAAACAGTAATTGTCAAGATAACAAGAGTGGCTGACCAACCCCAGGTATCCTATAGAAAAAAAAAAAAAAAAACCCACAGCAAGAAGCATTTGAGTGGTTAGAAGCTCCTCTCTTAAGGAGTCAAGTTCATATTCCTTAAGGTTTTCATGAGCTTTCTTTTTTTATTATTATTTTCTTTTTTTTCAAAAACTGCAATCAGCAACAATCATATATGCAATCAGCCACCTGTGGAGATGCTGTTCCCCTCCTTTCATCAAATATTTCAGGATCCTGAAGCACTGGAGATGTGGAAGACCTACATTCATTGGCTTCCTGTGCCCAGTAGGATACAAATTCCCTTTCAAATGAAAGCTCTAACTGCTAAGTCATGATTTTATTAGGGAAAAAAAAGGCAACAGGAAAATGAATTCCTCCTTCAGAAGTTGTTCCATTGCATGTCTTGAACTCTGGATTCATTTCAGAAAAGTGAAAATGACCTGTTTCCACAGGAGAGTTAAAGTGTGCTTCTGTTAATGAAGGAGACGGGAACCGTCTTCCAGGGCCAGTGTTTGTGTATTTCACATAAGAAAGTCATTAGTTAAATTATTTAACTGACATTTCAGAAAATGTATTAGTATTCAGGTCTCCACACTCAAAACTATATCATACCATAGCTATACCTTTAAATTGGCCATGCTAGGAAATTGTACTCGTTCTTGACTCCATGCGTATTAATTATGTGCAAAAAAGAATATTTTCCAAGAGAAATTAAGAGACTGAGTTCATCCTCTGCTTCCAGGTCTGAATTTATACTTCAGGTTTTGGAGCACTCTCTGAGAGCTAGAAAATCTGAAAAGCTTTAGACAAGAAAGAACATGTATTTAGTAACTGCTTTAATCCCTGAGAGTAGAGATAAAGTAGCAGAGAGGTTACAGTTTGAAATACTTTTACAGTGAACAGCTTTAGGTGCATTCAGGAAATGTCTGCTGCTTTGGCCCCCACTGGCAGGTTTGGTGAGGGAACGCTTTGTATGTGGATCCTAAAAGGCTTAAGTTTCATTTGAATCTTGAGCTGCCTCTTACTATCGAGACTTGGATACTTCTGCACCTCGGAAAACTTGTGGATGAAAACCACAATACTAAAAATTTTTTGGAAACTGCATTGTCAGGAGGAGGCTTGAGAAGATTTTAGAAAGCTGACTTCATGGACAGGAATTAGTGTTTCAAGTTTTTAATGTTTATACTCCTAGACAAGTTGCAGAAGAGTCATAAATAAGCCTAAAGAATGAAGAACTGGACTCACATTCTCTTCATGCTGTTGCCAAGTTTTTCCCACCAGGCCATCTTTTCCATTTCAGTGATTTAATTACTGTTGCCCCTAGACACAGCTAGGCTAAAAGGGAATATATTCAGTATGCTCAAACTCCAGCCCTGAATTTAAGTATTATTCCATTAATCATTCTATCAATTTATTTCTTTTGGTAAAATAGTTTGATATGATTTGCCTGAGAAGAAAAAAAAAACAAAAAAAATAAATAGAAGCAGAAGAGAAAACATTTAGCCCAAACTAGATTAGCATGTACTATTTTCCTTTAGGAATCAGAATAAAATAATTTTAAAATAGTGTTTGTAATTACTGCACTGGATAAAGGTCAAATAAAAGCCAAGCTTTATTATAATAGCTTCATTTCAGAAATTAAAGGGAAATCAATACAATTCATTAATTGCAAATCAATACAATTCATTAATTGCAATTTAGGGCTTTGGATCTCTCCAAGGTACTTATAGGGCCCCCATTAACATAGTAAGTAGTTAATAATCTTGAACATATTTATTCTCTCAACACTGCTGCAAACTAGGTTTCTAATCTTTATTTCATTTTGCATTGGAGCATATCCCCAAATTTGGTGGAATTTTAATGATTTAGGGAGAGCTAATCATCCTTTGTTCCTAGGACACTCAGTCATTACTAAATCATCAAATCATCTCATCACAGAATAATTCAGGTTGAATGGGATCTCAGTGGGTCTCTAGCCCAACCTCTTCTACAAAGTAGGATCATTTGTGAGGACCAACCAGATTTCTAAGGGCTGTAAACAGCTGGTTCATGAAAACAGCCAATGACAGAAACTGTGCATCATTGCTGGGTCCCTGGTAGCAATGTCTGATGGGTTTAATGCAGCAGAACTACAGCAGTACTAGTTTCATGCATGCCTGTCTGTTAACTTGTTTGTTTGTTTTTCCTGGCCTAAATAAAGGCATCATGCATGTTATCCCACGCAGAAGCATTTTATACACATTACTGTGGAAGAATTGCTTGATAAGGGGGAACTTAGAGAAAAACCAGGGCCTGACAGAAGTTTTGGCATTACAGAGGCCTGCTTGGGGTGCTACACAGTTGCCACTTCCAGGATGGTTGGTAAGCACAGACTCTGCTCCCCAGCAGTTCCCTAGGCAGCACAATTTGCCCTCCTCGCAGCTGCAAAGGGGAATAACGGAGGATGGAGCAGAGTGAAGACACCACGGCCAAACTCTGTTGCACTCCCTGTGCTGGGCTACTGATAAGCCGCACAGTAGCTGCCCAACAGGAGATAAATGATAAAATGGCCAGTGCTGAGCCAGCAAGGGTGGCAAATCACTCCTTTTGGATGAACTTTGCTTGAACTTTGCTCATTATAAGCTCATTATAATGCCAAAAAACACCTCCATCCCAAAAGTTACCCACCTCCGAGGTATGACCACTCCTCATTGAGCATGCGCTCTAGATTTTCAATTGACTGTACCTTTAAATGAAAGTGAGAGACTTTTTCACCAATCAATAACAATAATAAGTATGACTATAGTCACTCAAGCTCCACCTAATTGTAAGGAAAAAGGATAAAAGGTGAACTAAAGAGGAAAGAAGCTACATGAAAGCTTCCATCATAAATTTTGAAATAGTAGATGGGCTGATCCCTCTTTCCTCTCCTCTGGTCCAGACACTGCGTGAGGAGACTCAGAAGTCTGAAGAAAGATTCCAATGTAGCTTCTGGGATCAGTTGACTGGTTGAACCCTCTTTCTTTCCTTCAGGTCGGGACGGTGCATGAGGAGACTCCTTGAGACTGAGAGCCCTCTCCCATCTTCTGGAGTGAGTGATGATTGCACATTTGTACATCAGAGCTAGTTAAAAATCTCATGCTGTAGTAGAGAATTTCCTATATTGACATCCAAAACCTATTCTCTAAATGTTGCATTTGAATAAATGATGCTATTTGTGAACATGACTACTTGTTTGGAAGGCGATCAGACCTACAGTTGCCAGACTGTTTGTGAATCTGATAATGCCAGAGTCAAGCCTCTAGTTGATCATACTATTTGTGAACTTGACTCGCTCCTAGGAAGGCGATCAGACCTACGGGCGACAGACTGTGCATCTGATAATGCCAGAGTCAGACATATAGCTAATGCAATATTTGATAGGTCCTTCCTCCACATGCACCGCTTTCAAACTGCAACAACTACATATACAGAAAGCTCAGATCCTCAGTCAATTCCAGCCATCTAAAGCAGTTGGTTCTCCTAGCCTCAAGGAGGAATTTACAAGTAAAAACCCTTAGGTTCTGCACCTCTTCTGGGGCATTCCACTCCTGCCTAGTTCAAGACAGAGATTCAGCTGTCTAATTTCTCTAGATCCATTCTATAGTTTTGTGCCTTTTCCCAAGACTGAACTCATTGCTCAGGCTGAACACTCCATGTAGCAATTCCAGTCACCAGGAGATTAAACATCATAATGCTGAACAGAGCAATATTCATACATCCTAAGCTTCATGCCAAAACAATATTCCTGTGGAGATCAGCACCATTCACCAAAGCCATTTGGAAGAGAAGGCTGTGAAGGCAGAAGCTCCTGCTGCCCAGTGATGATTGGTTGGATGTCTGAGAAAAGCCAACTTTTGCCATGCTCCCTAGCTGTAAGGGATTACAGGGCAACACAGGTTGCCAGCTGTCAGACAGACTGAGAAGATACCAAAGAAAAAAAGTGGAGAAGCTGAAAGAGACAACCAAGACAAAGGTCCCTGGGAATGCATATGTGTGTGCATTTGTGTGTCTGTGTGCTGATAGGAAAATATTTAGGCTTTGTTTTGCCTTGCGTTCCCAAGTATTGAGTACAACTAAAACGAAGGCAGTGAGGATTTCTGATGTTAGCTTATCCTGATGCACCTGTACTTCTCACAATACTTCACTTACGAAAGCAAAACAGAATGAAAATGTTATAAAAATTGGAAGAATATTTATCCTTCAAGAGTACTTATACTTCAGCACACATACCCATTTTCTATTTACAGGGAATAAAATATAGAAAAAAAGTGGTTCAAGAGCTATTTATGTAATATGTGGACTGTAGCTGGAATGTAGAATGGGAAAAATCCCAGGAAACGTGTGAAACTAATCCTTGACAAAGCAATTAGAATCACACAGACCAAACTAAAGCTCAGATCTGATGCAGCAAACCACGAAGAGCTCCAAGGTGGAGTCCACTTAAAAGCAACAGAGAGCAGCATATATGATGGCTAATAGGACAACACAATGCAACACATTAGTAAAAGGGTCAAGAACTGCATTAGATTTTGCCTTTTTCAAGACTATTCAAGCAAAGACAGAATATACACAATGGGGACAAAGAGGATGACAATAGTACTTTTTTTTTCTCTGAGGAATTCTTCATAGAAGAGGTTGTAGCAAATGACGGATAGAGCAGTAGCCAAAGAGCAAACAGAGAATTTATTGACTTCAAGATACACAGGTTCATAAGCCAAAAAATGTCACTACAAATAGTAATAAAAGCACAAGAATAAATACATAAATAAAAACATCAATAACAAGAGGTGAACATATAAAATACAGGATTTGAAGTGATGAGTAAGTGCATACACCGAGGAGGAAAATAATAGCTTTGAGTAAATAATAAACTTGAAGAAAATACAATACAATTTGGAATTACACTGAGAGCAGAAGTACCCAATATGTGGGGAAAATGTCAAATCCTTTGTGTTCTCAAAGCCTGCACTTGCTGGGATAAAAGATCAAAAACAAAAGAAAAATCTGATAAAAATTTGTAACACAAGCTTTCAGTAGCGTATATCTCAGAAGCATTTACATTTATTTCACACACATATATAGATATATCATAGATATAAATGATACATAGCATGTAGTATATACATATATATGGTGTGAGGAAGGAATGATGGTCATCTATTCCAATGATATGGGCCAAAACTTGTTATTAGGATACACTACAAGAATCTGGACCTATGTTGATGACAGATGAGCATCACAATTTGGAGACTGAAAGGAAGCTGGTGGCAGGTTAGAAGATTGCTCCAAACACCCCAACTTTCAAATGTTAACTATCTATGGATCACTTGCAGTTGCTGCTTGAAGCATATATTTTGTCATCTAGTTCTAGGAGACCGCTTATCTCCAAATGGACCTACTCACCCAGAAATTCTTAACAAGACTCACCTGTTAAAAGCTCAAGTCCTAGAAGAGTAGCCCTGAGCCTGAAAAAAAGCACAGAGCATCCTCCTTGAAAGTTTGATTGCTAGAATAAAGAGGCTTGAAGGGGAGATAGATAAAGAGATCCATGGTCTTTGAAAGAGGAATAAGAAGAAACAGAATATATATATATATATTTGTCAACTCCTAAAATTTAAATGGAATGATCCCTGCTGCTGGAAAGGAATATGAGTCATCCCCAAAACTTTTTTTTTTTTTCACTCCCCGTGTACATATTCAATACTCCTTTGTCCATATACAGTTCTTCAGTATATTTTATATAGATATTTCATGTCAAATGATATATAATAAACAGTATTATTCTGTCCAGTATGTTTCTACTGCAGAGGAGAGTTTCTTATCAAAATAACCTTGTCATCTATTAACAACTGAGTGGAAGAATAGAATTTGGATTAGTTGCACTAGAGGGATATTTTTAGTGGTTAAATGTATAATATATTAGAACGATATACCAAGATCTTTATTAAAGAAAAAAAGAAAAGGAAAAAACAAACAAAACCACCAAAACTGTCATGATTTTACAGTAGCAACAATATTGTTAAAGCTGTTAACACTTTTACCAGTATTGCTAATTCTGCCGAAGTTCATTGCATAGCTGAAAAAATCTTGAGAGACTTCAAAAACTCCAGGAAAATCCTGGAAAACTCCAGGAAAGTCCAGGAAAATAAATTTGATTTAGCAAACAAACAAACAAATACAAACTTATACTTGTCCTTGATCTCTATTCTCACTTTCCTGAGAAAACTTAAGTAGCATATATGATTTCCAAAGTAGTGATCTCCCACGTCACATCTAGTAGATTTATAGTAATAATATCTGGCAGTGGACCACAGAGTGATAAGAACAACAATCTCTAGACTGTTCTTATTCAGGAGGGAGATGCAGTGTGAGAGGATGAGTATTATTGCTTTGGAGCTCCAAAGAGGAAGGCAAAAGAAGGTGTAAGCCAACTCACTCAAAAAGCTCTCTGGCTACTGCCGGAGAAAATCAGTCCCAGGACATTGGCTCAAGTGGTGGTCAAGTGCTTATTTACAATGTCACTGTGCATGCATAAGCAGAGCTCTATCTATTTCATTTCAGCTCCAACTTACAGTAGATGATATCTGAATATTATTACCTAGTTTATGATTTGGAAATATGTTATTGCCCCAGTGGTTGTTGCTGTCTCATGTATGGCTGGTGAGGGAAGAGATGACGAAATGCATCTTCAAGCATCTATCACGATTGCTGCCTGGAACTGATCTTCATGGCCATGGATTACTGTCACACAGCAGTGACGATCAGAATGGGATGTGCTGCACTCAGGCTCCGTGGCTCTGAGTGATCCCAAGAAATACACTTGTTAGATTTATTCAGGAATAGGAAAAAAAAAAAAAAAAAGATAATCCGAGTCTTTAGTTAATGCTTCAGTTATTACAGAAGCCTTCCTGCCTGCTTTCTCTTAACTTCTGAACTAATGCATAGCTGGAAGTTCCTAGATAGTCACTACGTCTGTGTACTTTTTATTTTTCTCTTGTCTCAAATAAACAGATAATATAAAAACCCTGCATTCCTATTCATTCCCAGAGAGATGGGTATCCAACAACCTATATCTGGGGGGAGAAAGGGAACAGTGTTTCTACTCCCCCCTTTTTTTCATCAATAGATGGATAGGATTAGGACACTCTCTAGGAGAATACATCATAATGAATACAAAAAAAAAGTGAAAAAAAAGAAAAAAACACAGAACTATGAATTAGTTCACTTGCGTATTTCCAGCTGAAGTTAGTGATGAGCGAAAATAATCGTTATTGCTTTGTTATTTTGGATTAAAGATGTGTGCAAATACATGATTTAGTGGTGATTTTTTTGATTTATGTTCTACTGAAGATAAATGTTATAACTTCAAAATTAGGCAACATTATGGAAACAGATGGGATTTTGAAATGAACAACAATAAAGTTAACTTCCAGCATAGAAAGACTGCATGCCAGCTCTCAAGCTAACTTTTCAGGATCATTAATAAGAATTACAACACTCTTAAATATGCAGTCTCAGTGTATCAAAGCTTCATATGGACATCTTTTACAATGCAAGTTTTACGGATGAAGCACTAGCTTAATATCTGTGTTCTGCGTTCTGGTAAGAGCTCTACTCAAATTGAACAAAAATAATAGTGAAAAAAAACCATCCTTTAGTGACCAAATGAATGAGTAAAGGTAGGAATAAGCATATTGAGATTCATCTTTCCACTTGACTATATGAGCTCCCTGTAGTTCCTGAACTAGGTTGAACCCATAGAACAAAAGGATCTGTAGACAAAAAACATTGTTTTGGCTTACAGGGCTGGAAGCAGAAGAGTCCCACTGAGATATTCTTGGATTTATTTCAGTCCCCATCATACGGAGCAGGAGTTTTTGTTTAGCTTCAGCCATGCAAGCAGTCCCATTATTCATAGGGACTGTTCAGGCCTTCAGGGGGGAAAAGGACGTCTGTATGTGGCAAAATGTTTGCCAGGTTCTCTGTCCATGCACACATTCCCAGGCCACGCTTACAGGTTTTCTAAGTGTGGCTAGGTGGGTTCTTTGGCCCTTTCATGATGGTAATAGCAACTCAAACCTTTGGGGAATCTAGTATCTTTATTTACATTTACATTACATTTACATTTACATTTTCACCACCCAAGTTTCAAAAAAATATAATAAAATTACAGCTTATGGACAAAAGAGTGAAAAAATGAGCTACTGGTATTATCAGAGATACTAAAAAAAAAAAAAAGAAAAGAAAAAAGAGCTATTTAACCCAAGTAGCTAAGAGCTATTTTTGAACAGAGAGAATAAATGCAAAATACAGAACAAAAAAAGTGTTTTTAAAGGAGGCCAACATTTGAAAGGAAATAATACTAGTAGTAAATCAAACTAAAAAGCTACCTGAGTCACTTTAATTTGTTTCATAGCTATTTTGAAAAATAAAAGTCTGTAAGGCTCTGGTAGTTTGTTTGAAATATATTTCAGCTAAATCCACAATGTAAAAATCTTCACAAGGCAAAATATCTACAGGACAAGAGAATATTTTATGTGTGTATATATACTATTCACACACACACACATATGCACAAGCACACATATATATAAAACCCATAAAATTTCAGTAATGTTGTATTCTTAATGACAGAACTGAGCCAAGCTTGTTTCCAAGAGGCTTACCTTCCTTTGCTATCCTTTAAGTGATACTTTCTTCACTGAGCTCATGGACCTATTTCTGGTTTCTAAGGTGTGTTCTTATGAATCAATTGTTTTTTCTTGTTCTTCTAATTAGTGTTAACATAGCTGAGATTCTTTTGTTTTTATTTATTATTTGTATTGCAATGCATCCAGAAGCCCCAATTATAAGTCTATAAGAACCCATAACATATTATATGCTGTGTGAACAGAGATTTAAAAATTATACTTGACCCAAATAATTTACAATGCACATAATTAGAGTGTAATTGTGCTTAAGGCACTTTATACAGATTAGCCAGGGAATGATATTTGGGCTATAATATTGAAGTACAGACTAGACTGTTTTGTTTTATTTTCTTGATATATTCAAGAAGATATATATATTCAAGAAGATATATATATTCAAGAAGAATATATATATATTTTCTTGATATATTCAAGAAGAGTGATAAAGTCACTATCTAATTCTTGTCTAGAGATTTGAACTTGTATATTTTAGAGTGAATTATTATAATCTGATATTAATAAATTGTCAAAAAACAGTTCATATGATCAAAAAAACCCCACATTTTTTGCAACATATTGAGATTTTGAAATTTTGTTTTAGTGCACTCCTTTGTAACTTTTTTCTTTCCCTTTTTTTCATAATGGGAAAACCTAAAGAATTTGAATCTCAGTATACTATGCTTTTAGTGAGAGGGTTTTTCTCTCCATTTTCTTTAACTGGAAAAAAAAAAGTAATAAGAATGGATATTGTCTTTTGAAAGACATTTTTCTAGAGAAGTATTTAGACATTTCTGATAATTTTCATACTTTCTCTCCTTGACAGGGTTAAACTTTGCTCTGATCTTCCTAGAACTGTGTAGTTCATCGTTAAGTTCTTCAGCTGACTCAGCATATAGAACACCTCTTTTTTATTATTATTTTTATTTTTAAGCAAAAAAATCCCACCTAAATCCCTAGCAGCTTCACTTTATTTATCTCCCTGTATATTTCTTTGCTACTGCATTTATAAAGAGGATCACATTTAAGGTAAGGGCAAGGCACAGAGTGCTTTGTTTTGAGTTGGTTATTTGCAGCATAATAATCTTGTGAACTACCGTTCTGCTGGGAAGCAAGTAGATAATGTGATAGTGAAGGGCATGATGATGATTCAATGGTTTTGTGGCCATTCTTTCCAACTGGTATTTCAGTATTTGTTCTATCTTTGTATGTATTATCTATTGTACTGTGTATTTAGAAAGTCTCTTCCATAGCAGCTGTGGATTTTTTCTTTCATACCAAGAGTAATTGCCCAAATTAAAAATATGCAAAGGTCTATAGATGTTCTTGACTAGGAGAACAGCAGGAGAGGTGGTAATGAATTCTCATCTTGCACGTTGTGAGTACACAAAACACTTACTTTTGCACAAACCACTTGCATGGAGTTACTTCCTACTATGTCTCCTATGCTGTCTTTCCTTAGAGCTGATATTTAGAGGCGACTCAGCTTATTTCAGTGCATATTTACTTCCTCCTCCATCAAAAAGTTTATGTTTTCCTCTGCTTGTCTCTTCTTGTTATCCCATCTCAGTCTAATCAAAATGCTTACAGAGTCAAAATACTTAAAAGAGCACACAGGTACCACTGCCATCTTTAAGGTCATTTGCGATGCTTTAGCATCCAGGGTACCCCATAAATGCTGTGGCATGCAGAACCATCCCATCTAGATGTCTCAGCAGCTCATCTAAAATGGTATTAGATTAGTCCTATTTTGTCCACATACATAAATTTATACTTCATTTGAAACATGAGTTCCAGAGCTCCAGCTCTGGCTTTTGGGGAGTACAGAGTCAGCTCGTAGCTTCAAAGTCATGATACTCCACACTGTGCTTTAAGGACATAAAAGATACATCTATACTAGGAAACTACATGTGGCAGGGCAGAGCTGACATGCTCACACTTGAAAACCCATATTTTAACTTTTAGTATTTTTTTCCAGACTCATATTTGGCCTCTTATTCAAAAATATATGCAATTTAGCCATATGTATGAGAGAGTTGGTGCATTACACTGGTGGCCTTCAGAGCCCAAAAGATGCCTGAAGCTCACTTTCTTTCCTAACATGGGCATGTTGAGTTTGTAAGAAGGATACAATTCTGAAGAGGAAAATCTCATTTGCTACATGAATTATATGTTTGTGTCACCATGAGCTACTGCTGAATGGGAAGATAGATCAAGACTGGTTCATACAGACACCTTATTAAGTATATGGTAGTGGACTATTAACATCGTCACATTTCTGGACAACAGACACTGCAAAACAGTAGCTGAGGAAAAAAAAACAATATTTGAAAAAAAGCAAATGAAACAGTAACAGTATTAGTTTTTATAGTATCTACAAGAAAAGGTTGAAAAAGAAGTTCTTTTTTGATGTCGACACCGCTAATTGATGTAAAGAAGAGTATTTGTAAGCATTTCATAAACTTGAATTTCAAAACCAAATTGGATCATTGGCAGTGGCAAGTCTTTTTGGACACAGAACATTATTTTCTGGCTAGACTTCCTCTATAACATGCCCTAACTTAAATCAGTATGCCTGAGATGCACTGCACATGAAAATGAACCTAACAAAAATTGCATGCATTTCAGTATCACTCTTCATAAGAGGAATATTAAAGTACATAAAAGTGTAGAAGTTATGGAGTTGATGTGTTTGTGCAATGAAGAGTTGATCAGATAAAAGTTATATTTAAGTTAATGCAACTGGGGAAGCCAGTAGGGAAACAACTGCAATAAGAACAGTCTTTTGCCACAGTGACAGTGACTTCAGAACCTGGAAGAGTATCTGATAGTCAATGGCAAGATCTCCATCTCTTACTGAGGATTTTTTTTTTTTTTCTTCGTGAAATGACTGATTTAGCACTCCACTAATTCCTGTGCTCATGTCATATGGTATCATATTTTTAAGGAACAACCTTGTGGAGATTTGGGGTTATTTTGTTTTGTTTTGTCCTGTTTATTTTGTCAGCTTATAGGCACCATGAATGCTTTCATTTGCTCTTTTCATAGTAACAAATTGTCGAAATCCAGCCCAATATTCATCATTTCAATATTTGAGAAGGCACTAGGATAAATAACATGATTTCTCATCACTTTTGTTCACTCTTTTCAATTAACAGATTTATGTGGACAAACCAGAATAAGTCAAAGACATGGGATAACCCAGAGAATTGGGTCTGTCCTGCAGTTTCCACTAACTATCCTTATCTAACAGATATGATTAAGTGGAGGAATATATGCCATTAATTATATCTGTTTAGTAAATAAAATCATTTACAACTTGTACACCATAGCACTGTAAACTAAGAGGAGGAAATTGGCTTCCTGTTCCTTGCAATAGGTGAAAATATGAATGTTGAGTTTGAGTGCAGTGTTATTTATGCACTAATATCAAAATTACAGCTATGTGCAGTGTGTGTCACTTCACAGTTGGAAATCAAATTATACTCCTGTTAGAATATTGGCACATTGGTATCAGCTATAGCAGCTGCTTTGGCTTCTCTGACTTTTCTTACTGTTGCTGCTAATGAAAAAGGAGGCTGCTGTCGCTACTCTTAACAGCACTGTTTTTCTCCTTACTTGAAAAGCAAGCAGACAGTCTGGGTCTTCTCGTGGCACAAAAGGAAAGGAACATTTAATTGCTGCTGAAGTGCTTGTACAAAAGGTCACCAAACAATATAAGTTCTTATTTGGTACTGATCTTTGAGGTGAAGAATTATGGATTTTAGAAGGGATCCAGCAGTCTGTTGATGTACCAGATCTCTGATATATAGAAAAGAAGGAGAAAAAAAAGGATAAAATTGATGGCAGTTTTCTAGGAGGGTAGAAACAAGCTAACTAGCCATCTGCAAAGGAAATGTTCATGAAACACATTTAAAGAATCCATCACATTTTTTCATCTGTTGCCTAATAAAATATTACAGAAGGAGGAGCACTGAGCAAGTGAATATACAGAAGTGCTGGCCTTGCTCCTAGGAGAGACAATGGCCCAGGTTCTCAAAGGAGGTATGAGGCACTTACTTAACTCACAGTACCTAAATGCTTACAAGGTATTTGGCTTCTCAAACCAATTTTTATCCTTGTCCAAGGGAGATAGTGTACATGTAGTAACTCTCTGTCTTTAAAAAAGAAAAAAATCCAGAACTTTTAGTGATAAATCAATGATTAATTAAAAACAGAGACCAGCTCCATCTTGTAAACAATAATGTACTATGTATGACAAAAGATGAATTGAGATTATTTACAAATATGTCATTTTAAATTCATGTTGAACATAAAAAGAAATCTGCTCCTTTCCTGAGGAATTTTGCTTGCTTGCCATTAATATAAAAACTAAGTTGTCTAATCAATATCAAGATATCACTGACTTTACTGTCTCCTGGGGTTAAAATTCTCTCTTAAACTAAATACAGGCTTCTTCTTTGTTGATTTTTTATTATTTTTAATTAGTTTCTTTGTTATCCTGACTGTTTATTATACTATCATTGCTCCTTTTTGCTTAGGAGTGTGCAGACGGAAGCAACACCTGATGAGCACTGCCTGTTTGCACAGAGACTATTTCAGGAATAAAGGACATATTTCATTTCTGGAGCAAAGCAATCCCACAGCTGCAGCCTCTCCATCATACATACTTTGTCCACACTTCCTTAAGTATTTTGCTTCCTCAAGTATTTTGTAATATGCACTGTATCTTGGCAACATGCAGAGAAAGAAAGACTCTAGAAAGCATGGATTTTACTTTAGGAAAGAAAAGGTTGAAATCACTGCTGATATGGTGATTTAATTCAGATCTTTGAAGAGAAAAAATGAGACAACTCTGACTTTGTAGCTTTCTTTAGGTACCAGGTCTACTCCAGGCCATCAGTAGACAGGTCAATATGGTTCCAAATTTTAAATATGTCAGACTTATTTAAAAGAAATAGCTTAATGCATCCTGTGTACTAATGAACCCAAAGCAAAATATAAGGACAAGTAAGCAGTGGTATTTATTGTGTACCATGAAGCTGTGCTTGATCCATAATCTGAAAGGAAAAAAAAAAAAAAAAAAAAAAAGGATAGAAGTCTTTCTTCCTCCAGCTCAAAAAAGCAGTATGCGCTCCAGAATCAATCTCTGGTGTTGATCAAAGACTTGATTCTCACATTTTCATATCTTTGTTGGCTTTTGCCCTTTCCCATCTCACCATCCTGATCTGTGACATGACAGGACCATCTCTTTTGATGTGTGACTTCATTCTGCAGTATTGTATTAGTAATTAACTGAATAAACATAGTCTCCTGAAAATTCAACTTAACTTTAAATATATGAATGAAGTGAAACCCTGTCTATTGACTCTGGTATTTCTGTGATATCTGATCAGAAATCAGCTGTTCAGTTTAACAACACTTTCTGTTTCTTTCTTGGTGTCTTCTTTACCTAAAAAACTTTCCACTTAAAAAATCTGAGGAAATAGCCATCCATTGAGCTATGGGAAAGGCAATCATACTCCCACTTTGTACTCTGGAGCAACTGAAATGTGTTTGTGCTCAAATACTAAATAACATACCAGTAGATGGATCACATGAACATGCAGTTTATACTCAGACTTTTGTAGGTCCAGTATACTTTTGCTGATGGTGTTTATCAAACATGGATATGCTCACCACCCTTTTTACCCATCTGAAGCAATTCTCAGAAGTGGAATCAGCAATGCAGTGTATTAAACTACCAGAATAAGAGCTAGCAGCTTTAATCCTTTTGGAAGACTGATCTGGGGCTCAGTTCTATCATTTATTTTAGTAGAATTTTTAAATCCTTATGAGCCTTCTATTAGCATCTTTCCACTCTTAAATACCTGTAAGGAGCAGACAGCATATCTTCATCTGAGAAACTGCCAAAGTGAAGTGGCTGAAAGAAGTTAGTCACTCCCATGTGAGTTTTCTCAATGCAAAAACCTGCAGGCATGACCACTATCCAGAGATAATGACAATAAGATCACCTGCTTTTTCCTTCAGCTGAGGTGGGTATGAAATGAATCTCTTGGATGAAGGCTAAGAAATAGAAAGAGGAGAGATTATTAACTATAGTGAAAAAAACATGCTTTCAAAACATGAAATTGCACTCTGTCTAAGCCTTAACATAATATATAAACCATAAAAAATACATAAACATATAAAGATTCAGTCCTTTCTTTTGATTAAAAGGCCTAAATTTGAGTCAAGTGAGTTAACCCTGCTCATACTTCTCTTTTATTCCTCTCCTCTCCAACTTAAATAACCAACCTTTCAAGCTGAAAATTATATTAAAGTATCAATTACCTACGTAACTTCATCAACATCTTCTTCTCCCTACACCAAGTGGGATGACTCTAGATGCTTACTGTACTGGTGCATGTTGATTTTTATTTTATTCTAATTAGGTTTTGATTAGTGTCTGAGAACTGAGGCAATAGGACCACATTTTCCGGCCATTGATTGATGAATTAATTGAAGGCATCTGGATGGAATTTTAATGCTGGACATGTGCCATGTTGATGGTCTTTCAGCATTTTGCAGGTATGTTTTCAGCATTCGGTATCAATCTAACATTGTTTTACAAGAGTAAGTCATCAGAGTCCTGTTTAACTGGTGGGTAGGAATCTGTAAAGGCAACTACCTTTGGGGAAATAGAAACTGCAGCAAAGTAAACAAACAGACTTGCAGAACCTTTTATAACAGCCTGATTCTCAGAACTGGTGAAATCTGCATGTCTAAGCAACTTCAGTACTTCATTTTGGGTACTCATTTACTTAAGAAAGGAGAACAAAACATATCTTGAGAACAAATGATAACTGAGTTTATGCAATCCTATATGGAGATAAAAGTCTCTAGAGATACTTCCTCAGGCAATTTAAAGTGATATAGTTCCATCAGAATTACAGATACTTCAAAAACTCTTTGTTTTCCTGTTTTAATTAATGCATGAGCACTTTGCTTTTCAGTAGTATTTCTTTTTCAATATTCTTTTGCTGGCACACTGATGAATTAACTGATTGTATCCTATGATTGATGGGAATCAATTTTTTGTTAAGAGGTAATTGAAATTTAAAATAATTTACATGGAGGCAATACAAAAGCAATACAACTATTTTTGACATAAGACAGGCAGGTTTTCCATTTTACAGTAAAAAGATGTATCAGTAGGTGCTAATCTTGTACAAAGAACATGCATGCTACCCCAGTAGGACTGCTTTGATGGACAAGGATAAGAAGTCCACACCTAAAGACATTTTTATAAAATAAATTAAACCTACGTTAAATGTTAAATGGAAACGTCATGGGTTAAAATGTTATTGAAAATGTTTTTTCTAGTATTTTAGAAAGACATTGTGGTCTATAAAAGAATTGTACTTTTTCTCACTTTGACTTGTCTGGCTATGACAGAGGCATTCTTGGTATTCTTACGGATTTTTTAGTATCCTCAATGGATGTTTTAAGAAACCGCAGTGTATTTTCTAGAGCCATAAAAAATACATTTTTCTTATACATGAAAGGTGAATATATCCCATGTAATTTTAGCAGTGGGATTAATCTCATCTACCTCTAGATGTCTTCAGTATAGACATCTGTATCTGAGCAAGTTACTGTGGGCTCCGTGTGTAGCCAGAGAAGAAAAATCAGTGCTGTTGGAGTTTTTCATCTCATCTGTTTTAGAGAACTATCTGTGGATATGATGAACTGTCCCTCTGGAATCCTGTGTTAGATCCTGGCCCCTCTGCACATAAACAAAGAGGTGGATACAGAATGCCACCAAGCAGTTCTCAGCTCAATTTTATTATGTATTTCATATTTATGTGAATGATGACATAGCTCTAGATCAAGGATGAAAACAGTAGATTTGGGGAGGGAATATGAACAATTGTTGATTTTAAGAGAAGGAAAAAGAGATAACATCTTTTTTTTTTTTTGGTCTTTTGTTTCTGTTCATGAAGACTTTTCGATATTGGACATTATTTGGGTCTATCTTAAGCATACTCATCTTTTTGTTATAGTGGTGCTAGAATAAGGCTACTCAAATATTGGCTTGTTAGTTTAGTAGTCAAATATATTGTGTGAAGGAAACAGCTGGCTTGGGCAGAAACCAAAACTTTTTGGTTTTGATGTTTTCAGAAGTCTGAAAATAAGATTCATAATGAAATTTACTATTTCTGGTAAAATGTTTAATTTCACACAAAATTTGTGCAGAATTTTTTCTTTTTTCCCTAAACAAAGTATGTTCAGAGTATGCTTCATAGCTTTCTGAAAGTTACCTAACTGTCCTGGTAAAGCAGCTAGATTCTGAAGATCTTACATTAATATTATCGCAAAAGAGCTCATCCATCATAAAATATTCATATTGCATTAGCTAAAAATGAATGCTGGTGGGATAGTAAAGATGAAACATTATAATGTTTCATATATTAAATGTCTTAAGTGTGATACAGATTACGGTAAAGCAGCGGGAAGAATTGCTAATTGAAAATGAAAAATGGCTAAAATAATAATAATAAAAAAAATATTCACATGAAATCATAGATATCTCCAATTAGCAAGCAAAGACAACAGCAAGTTCACCATTTTGTGACTGTAGTGGAAAAAACTCTATACATTTTTGAATCAACATAACATTATTTGTCACCTAAATGGAGTAATCATATGATGTATATACATATGTTTTTCAAAAATGCATTCACACCTACATATGTGAAATTTAACCATTGCACTAAAGGTCATCTCTGTAGATTCAGCATCTCTAACGTTAATTTTCCCTATTCTTGTTCTTTAAGCTATTCATTCCCATCAAAGCTTAAGTTCACCATCATTTTTATCATTGATAATTTTTACCTTTTATGTTTCTTTTATAGCAAAGAAAATGAAACAAATCTAACAAACTCTTAGTATTCATGTAGTTTGTAGTGATTATATATTTAAATTTTGCATTGTTCTGATCCAGTTGATGGCAATGAAATTAATTCAGAATGTGCATTTGATTGCACATATACTCTGAGTTATAATTTTGCAAGCCAAAATTTCAAAGCATGCATCATTCAAAAAAAAAAAAAAAAGAAATAAAAAAAACAAACAAATGAACAAACAATTAATTTCCTCTAATTTCAAAAAGCAAACAACGGACTAGGTAGATTTACTGAAAAAGTATGCCATTTCTTTACAGACCATGGAAAATTTTGATAAAGAGCTGGGCCTGTTCAGCCTGGAGAAGAGATGGTTGAGAGGAGACCTGATCAGTTTCTGTAAGTACCTCAAGGCAGGCAGTGAGGAGGATGGTGCTGGCCTCTTTTCCTGGTGGCCACCGACAGAACTACAGCAAATGGCCACCAACTGAAGCATCAAAAGTTCCACAGGAACTTAAGGAAAAATTTCTTGACAGTGAGGGTGACAGAGCACTGGAACAGGCTGCCCAGAGAGGCTGTGGAGTCTCCTTCTCTGGAGATCTTCCAAACCCGCTTGGATGCCACCCCGTGCCACGGGCTCTAGGTGTCCCTGCGTGTGCAGGGGGGCTGGCCTAGATGATCTCTAGAGATCCTTTCCAACCTTAAGCATTCCATGATTCTATGATTCTGTGATAAATATGGGCTGAATGCTAGGTTTATAAAGAAACTAGAAATAAGGCATGCTTCATAGAGGTCTATAACTAGTGCTCGGTATTGTTATATTTAAAGCATGAAAAAAGACTTTGTCTATAACACCTCAGGGTCACTATTTCTGGATATGTTTTAAGGGCAGTAATCTATTAAAATGCTAGGATATAAGGTAGAATACCAGCAAAGTAACCTCTAGACCTCTAGAAAGGTGCCTTTCCTCAGTGAGAGAAAAATATTGTTTCCTGCTAGCCTTGTCATAAGGACTATTGTCCTTGTATCTGATTTCTTATAGTTTCCAAGATGGAAGAGTAATATTTCCAAAATCAGGGAGACAAAACATGAGATGAGATTCAATACATAAGTCTTTATCTTTCAAAACAATATCTTTGGCTAATAGTTTAAATCAGCATAGCAAACCAACTAGTACAAAAACTAAAAATCTGTCATTTTCACAAAGATTATCACAGCAATAGTACAACAGTGGCTCTATGCATGGCAAATGATTTTATCATATTGCAATACATGTTCTGACTCAACAATACTCCTCTCTACAATGTAATAAAATAGACAGCAATGTAAATCATTTAGTGTAATATAAGTATAATGAGAGAAAGGACAAACCAATGTGCAGAATGGATAAGAATGGCATCAATATATTCTATTTTGACAGATTAAACATAGTAAAATATTGAAACTAGAAGTTATCTGACATGCGATATGATCTCAGAAGGAAAAATGATTTTATGAGTCCTCAGGAAGGAGGTTATTAGTAGATCAGAAATAACCACTGTCAGTAGGGAGAAAAAAAAAAAAAACCCCCCCTGTTTTTCCTTTTTTTTTTTTTTTTTTCTTGGAACGAGGGAGGAGAATGGAGGAAGTGGTAAATACTGTTTCCTCCCCTCTTTTATTTTATTAATTAATTTATTTTATTTTATTAAATCTATCTTTATAATAATTATAAAATTATATTGGACCTAAATTATCCATGTGAAAAAGGTACACCTCCCAATATTATGAACCTGTCGACTTCTTTATTTGTTTGAATTCTAAATCTTTTGAAAATATTAAACTATGCATTTGCAGCACAGGACCTGGGCATGCAGATTAGGGTGACTATAGTTAGGAACATCGCTGAAGAGAATTTTGTTCCTTGAAGATGATAAGACTCTTAATCAAACCCCTCTTAACCATGTGACAGGTCCTGCTTGAGAAAGATCTATGCTAAGAAATATGTATTTTAGGACAAGAAGGATGGATACATTACCTGAATATTTTTTTCCCTGTATAACTGAAATGTCATGACAACTCTAAAAGACTTTTGGGAAAACTGCCTTGAAAAACAAAGGAGGGTCAGAAGATGATTATGTTGAGATTTTTTCCCACAGGTGTATGGGGAAAAATCTAGGGGATAGTGGGAAATTAGTGACTAATATAAAAGACATTAACTCTTTTTGACTGAAGACAATACAAGGCACTACCAGCATCCAGAGCAGATATCATGTGATATCAAGGTACAGAAATACTCAAAGCATTATATCGTCAGTTGATATAGCCATCCTTTTGCAGTCTAATCTGTGATCTACTTCTGATTCTAATTTCTGGCTAATCTTCATTGAAATTCTCAGGTGTAGTCTTGGCTAGCTACTATTAGAGACAGGATTTTGGATCATTGCTCCATTCCAAGACAGTAATGATTTGCACTCCATGGGAACATCCTTAAGAGAAGAAATGCTCTGACAACCTCAGGAAGAATAAGCAAGTGTACATAAAACATTTTAAAAGTTCCAATTTCAATAAACTAACATTTTCTAGGCAAAGGAAATGGAAGAGAAGGGAGCTGTTTTGTTAAAAATATCTCCACCAGTTTTAGTGATTACACAATAATCCAGTTTGTTTTCCCAGTTTTATTGTTAAAATAATAATAATAAACTAAAAACCACTTGGCCAAAAATCTACTGAAATATAATTGGAACTGGAACACGGGAAAATATGGAAATTGTGGAAATATTACAAAATGATCAGAAAGAAAATAGAATTTATGAAACACTTTGAAAGATGGTCATGACAAAACCTGCAATAAAATTTGCTTCACAGGCAGACTTTTTCAAGGTACATAGCTTATAGATTACTTATTACCCCATTGCTGATTTTGAGTTTTTCATCACGCACATGAAAAATATTTTAGATGAATTTTCATAGCAGTCAAAAGTGCATTCACATATAAGCATTTTTCTTTATCCCTTTGTCAATGATTCAACATTACAAAATGGTACATTATGCGAATGAGACATGTATCATTTTTGAAAACTCCTATTTCCTGATTTGCTGGAGGCAAATGGAGATGAAGATGGTTTGTTATCTTGACTCCAAAGAACAGGAAGAGAGTGAAAATGAAATAAAAGCTTAAATAGTTTGCACCATTTAATAAAGTACTATAGCAGCACCTTAATCTTCATTTGTGATTCACCAGGAATTTTTAGCTCTAAAGCGTGATCATAAAGTCTTGAGTCCTAGCTATAAGATTTTGTAGGGATTAATATCTTCTGTAGTCATGGGTAATATATTATGCTGATGAACTACAAAACATTTCTAATTATTCAGTACGCAAGAAAAGCAGTGTGGTAAACATCTATCATCATGTAAAGCTGTATAGTCATCTGTGTGCTTCTTGTCGTAGCCATTGCCAAAAGAGAAAAAAAAATACAGTTTATCAGCTTATTATCTGAGAAACTTCTCTACACAGACGTATATCAGTCCCAGGGATATGATGCATAAAACAACGCACCATAGGAGTTCATTACAATACATTTGCATTTGAAGGGTGGAAACAGCCATGGTAGAAAGGAAGTACAAATTAAAAGTGAAATCCATTGTAGAAGACATAGTACATATAAGAAAATATTCAGAAAGGTGAGAACTATTATGATTATGAAACGGTCTCTAAGGGAAGTCATTGAACTTCTAACACTGTTATCATGTAATACTGGACCAGAGGGAATATATCTGCTCAGACTGAAGAACCCTAAGGGATAAAAAGATCCTGTAACTTTGAGGGTGAAAATACTCAAGAACATTTCAAGGTGTTTAAACAACACAGAAGAAACACAACTGCAATAAGTGCTAGTGAGGTCAGCACTCGCCAACATGGAGATAACCTGGGCTATGGTTTGATAAAGAGCAAGTGCTTCCAGGCAAAAGTCTCCTTTACTTAGCCATGGTTGCAGGATCCTGATCTCTACTTAAATATTTCTGTTCCTTTCAGCTATTTCCCCTGAGCTAAGTAGGACTGTGCAAGATACTATTCAATGCGATGAAAGTGGAGGACTGAAGAGATGGAGCCTAGAGTACTTACGCATCAGGGCTTTCATGAAGCCTGAAAGAGAGAAAGGGGTGATCTGTTAAGTCAATTCCCCTTCTACCTAGATTAGGACTTTTCTTAATGTTTTCATCTCCTTCTATGATAAAACCAAAGGGTTAAAGTTGAAAATAAATCTGATCTTGTGGTTTTCTGATAAGAAAAGAATAAATCATGACATATTTGTTATACACAAAAGGTATTAAATAAGATGGCAAGAATACAACAAAACAAGTATATTGAAGAAAAAAAATAAAGAAGAAAGAAAGCAGGAGATGTTAGATCATTCTCCCAAAGGTTTTCTATTCCTATCAAAGTGCAAGATCAGAAAAGAAGACAGATAAAATATTACAGGATAGAACAGGGAATTGAAGCATAAAAGTTAGAAATAGCCAAAGTACTATATGAAAGCTTTTAAAATATGTATAAAGAACACTAAAATATGCTGACTGTCTGTGCTTTGCACACCATGTATCCATTTACCTGCAAGACACTAGACTCAAAAAAGCAGTCTTGAATATGAGTACAAAACCCAGCAGATCTTTAGATCTGCTGGGGTTTGGTAGAAAAAAACTGACTGAGGTACAGAGGTCTGTTCTTAAAGTACAGCTATACTTGGAGAAGTGACTATCTGAGGTACTTATAAGTTCCCATTTCTGTAGTTAAAGAGTGCTTCACAAATGTTAACATATTTAGTATCAGAACATCTAGGAGAAGTATGGATGTTTTGTTATACATATATTACAGGTGGAGAACGTAAAGGTGAAATACTGTCTCAGCTGGGAAAAATAAAAACAAAATCCAAAAACCTTTACCTTGTTTACCATACTAAAAAAAATTTGTTTGGGACACAAGTATGGGATCACTGACATTTACCAAAATACTATTACTGAGACACCTTAGAAAGATAACTCTTACCTAGCTGTTGCAGCATAAACAATGGTTATTTTACTCCCAAACTAGTTACTCTAAGATTCTTTTACAGTGAATAGGGAGAATATCCACCTTCAATTTGATCTATGAAAACAACTCAAGTTGTCTATTTTTGATTTAGAGACATTCAAGACATGTAGGGAGTGATTCAGAAAGCCTGAAGGTATCTAGTGCCATTTTAACTGCCTGAGGACAACCATGAAAAGAAACCCAGAAGCCCATAAGACTGGATTGGGACAATCCTTTGGTCAGGAGAGGAAAGCATAAAACCATTGCATGCTTGCGATTTATGTGTCCAAAGGAAAAGAAATGAGGGAAATGAACTTGCTAAACTTGCTGGACTTGCAAGATTTGGATTAAACAGTATAATGACTTTGGTTTTAGGAAGCGGAAGCTGGCATTCCTTGCTGCCTTGGTGTGCGTGTACCCTACTCGTGTGTGCCTGTGCAACTCTGAGCCCTCCTCCCATTGCTGTAAGACTTCTTAGTTTGTAATAGCCATTTGCATAGCCATTGAACAGAAGGACTTAGTACTGATCATCTGTAGGAGTGCATTCCACTTTTTCAGTAGATACAAAAAGCCGGAGAGTGTGGCTCACACACCAAATGCCCTCTTTGAGCTGCATTCTAATAAGAGTTCATGAATTATGTAGGCAACACAATGAGAACATTTGAAATGGTGTTTGCATCTGCTATGAGACTTAAAATTTAATGGATTTTTAAGTAATTAGCATGAGCTATTTACCACACTGAGTTATACTGTAAGAGTAGCTGAATATAAAAATAAATATGATAATAATATGCATAAAATGCTCATTTCTTGTAGCATTGTATTTTATTTTAAAAAGGCAGTGCTTAAGTAAACTATCCAAATTGACAAGGAGAATATGAAATGATGTATTTGCTCTTTTTTTGGAAAAAGGAATCTTTTGTCATTTGATGACAGGCTAGTTCTGTGATAGCTTTGATGTGACATAAGGCAATGCATCCATAATCTAGCATGTCACAGCCATTTTTAATGCATATGGTACATGCTCTGCTAATCTAGGAATCTCAATGAATGATCCATTCTTTGTATTTTCCTATAGGAAGCCCACAGTTCTGCAGTTATGGAACAAGAATGATGGTCAAATTGGTGTTTGTTCCTTACTCTGCCTCCAGATAAAGAGACTCTAGCTGAATGAAGAAAGGCAAAGCAAGAAACATTACCTAGAAGGTAAATCTGGATGAGTTCAAATAAAGTTTAAGCCATGTGGGTAGCTCTTTATGAAAGTGATTCATTATTAGGATGAACTAGAGAAGTGGTAAGTTCTCCTTGTCCTATAATCTCTGGTGCCTTAAAAATCTCTGTTTCTTATGATGAATCTGAAGGGAACACATTAGCACAGTGTTTATGTAGTAAATGCCAAAAGACTGTGCATTTTCTAGTTCTCAGGAACCCAAGCCTCTGAGATTAGAGGGGCAAAAGAGGCTCACCCTTGGTGGAGGAGGATCAAACTAGGGAACACTTAAAAGAATTGGACATTCACATGTTCAAGGGCCCTGATGGGATAAATCTATGCAAGAGTACTGAGGGAGCAGGCTGATGTCATTACAAAAGCACATCTGATGATCTGTGAAATATTGTGGCAATCAGGAGAGGTTTCAGAAGACTGGAATACAGCAAACACCACCCTGTGTTCAAGAAATGCAAGGAGGATCTGGCAAACTACAGGATGATCAGCCTTGCCTCAATTCCTGGGAAGTTAATGGAGAAATTAATCCAGGATAGTATTTCCAGAAACATGAAGTACAGAAAGGTTATTAGGCATAGTTAGTATGAATTTGTAAAAAGGAAATCGTGCTTAACTAACCTGATAGTCTACTATGATGAAATGACTGTCTTGATGGATGAGCAGTGGATAATTTTTATTTAGAATTTGGTAGGGTTTTTGACACTAACTCCCTGAACATCCTCACAGGTGACCTGGTAAGTATGGACTAGATGAACAAACAGTGAGTTGAATTGAACAAAACTGAATGGCAGAGCTGAAACGCATGAGATCAGTGGCTTGAAACTTAGATGGATGGCATGCAGCTGGTGGTGTCAATACTGGGGCCAATACGGTTTAACATCTTCATTAATGACCTGGATGATGGAAGGACAGAGTGCACAAGTTTGCAGATGCTGTAAAACAGGGAGGATTGGCTAATATACCACAGTGTTTGAGCATGGTGTTCTTCTGTTCAGAGGAACCTCAAAAGGTTGGAGAAAAGGGAATCTCATGAAATTCACCAATGGGAAATGCAAAGACTGAAGCTGGGGAAGAATAACCCCATGAACAAGTGGGGGACTTACTGGAAATCAGCTTTGCAGAGAAGGGACAAAAAAGTTGTCCACCATGGCAGGCCCTCATGACCAGAAGGGCAAAAAAACCAATGGTGACCTGCATTGCTAGCAAGTCAAGGGAGGTGATCCTACTCCTCCACTCAGCACTGATGAGGCCACATCTGGAGTGCTGGATCCCCAATGTGAGAGACGTATGGACATATAATGTGGATTTGATGAAGGGTCGTGAAAATGATGAAGGGACTGAAACATCTGTCATATGAGGGGAGGCTGAGAGAGCTGTGATTTTCAACCTGGAGTAAAGAAGACTTTTATCAGAACAATGTCTTTATAAGCTAAAATAGAGGAAAACAGCTGTAAAATTAAAAGCTTTGAATTTAGTTTGAATCTCTACCTCTTCTCTTAAGATAGGTAACTGAGTTGCCATTGACAGAGAGTGAGACTGAAGGAACTGGAATATGGGGATCTAGATCCTTTTCTTATTTTTATGCTTAAAATAGGAAATTTCTCAATTAAAACAAACAAAGAAAAAAAGCTCAAATCACGAGGATTCTTCGCTTCTATCTGCATGCTCTATTCCTTCTCTGAAGACATGACATTTACACTTTTAGCTTAATTTTGACCTAGTTTGAACAGGAAAAAAAATGCCAGCATTCATACAGGATGATGGGAAGTCTTCTGTCAGGGCATCTGACTGAGAAATGAATAGTTTGTGTGAAAACTCATGCAGGATGAGACCACCTCTTTCAAAGGAATCCCACGTCCAAAGGAAATATGGCAACCTCTTACCACCAGTGCCATATTTTATATTGAAAGACATTCACTGTCATAATATGACCATGGCCAAATTTGGGCTTGTCTAACAATGTGAGTGATTAAATGATGCTAAACCTGCACCTTTTAAATGCCCAAGAAGCTTCCAAAATTGCCAAGAATACTTCCTTGACCATGGAGGTGAGATAATACTGAGTTGAAAGAACATAAATTATCTGAAAAACTGTCTGCATCTTGGATAGGTTCATAAAAATAGGATATGTGTGAAACCTGGATCTGACTCAAGCTAATAATGAAAAGTTGAATTTATTGTAATAATTTTGACCCCAAAATGTATAAATATAATGTGAAAGAATGAAATAAAGAGGGAGAGAGAGAAAGAAAGAGAGAGAGAGAAAGAGAGAGAGAGAGAGAAAGAGAGAAAGAGAGAAAAAGAGAGAAAGAGAGGAGAGAAGGAGAGAAGGAGAGAAAGAAAGAAAGAAAGAAAGAAAGAAAGAAAGAAAGAAAGAAATAAAGAAAGAAAGAAAGAAAGAAAGAAAGAAAGAAAGAAAGAAAGAAAGAAAGAAAGGAAGAAAGAAAGAAAGAAAGAAAGAAAGAAAGAAAGAAAGAAAGAAAGAGAAAGAAAGAAAACAGGAAAGAAAGATTAAAATATGCATTGAGGTTTTCAAAAAAGCAGCACAAAGTCCAGCTGGAGGTCCATCACTAGTGGTGTACCCCAGGGGTCACTACTAGAGCCAACTAATTTCATATTAGTTCAACTCCACATCTTTAAAAAAGAAAATATGTGGTAAAACTTCTCCTGAGAGCAGCTGGAGCAGAGCTGGAGCAATTCCAGCAGCTTTAGAAAAATGACTCCAATCATATGTGAAGCTAAATTCTGGTCCTGTTTGTAGCCAGGGCTCCACAGGTTCCAATAAAAGTTGTTGAAGTATGCACTTGAAGGAAGAGCTTGGCACATGGGTTTCCAGTTTAGCAAGGTTTATGACTTAAAATGTTTGTTTCTTTTCCTTGAGCCAGCAGCAACGAATAATAGGATGGAAACAGAGATGTAGACCCCAGAGGACTAAGCGCTTTGCGCTGCTTCACAAAGGATTCCTCTGATGACACTGACAGTGACACTGATGATTTCCAGGGACAACTAATTCCACCTGCCTTTCCTGAGCCATAAAGGTGAAAACCTTCCATGGAGAGAATGAGAAATATCACTGAGGTATCTGCGAGGATGACGTAGCAAGCTTGAAGTAGAGATATATCTGCTTCTGTATATTCCCAAAGAGTGCTGAAGATAGTGCAAGTGATTTTTCATATACATGTAAATAATACCCTTGGAAACTACAGAAAGAAAAGATACTGGCTTACCAAGACCTAATGTCTCAGTATGATTAATAAGCCAAGAATTGAGACTTACTAATAAAGACATTTATGTCAGGTCTAGTTTTCTACAGTATTGTGTTTGGAATTGGATTATGTTTTCATTCTACATGCCTGATCAGGGAGGCAAGAATATCCTTAATTTCCCATGTAGAGAGCTTGGCATTGGATATTCAAGAGTTAGGCCAGCTGGGAGGGCTGAAAATGTTTTCAAAACGCTGCTGTTCTTTTAACACATTTTAATTTGTCAGCAAAGGAATTTGGCTGTATGTTATAGTGGAACAGGAATGCTGAAAAAAGATCTGATAATCAGGAAGTGGTATCCAAAGTCTCATTGTCTTATTATCGCAGAAAAGTAAAAGGAACCGGACTGTTAGGTAAACAGCACCAGCTATTACAGTGTTGCTATCACAACATTATTTTGCCCCAGTCAAATGACCATGTAACTGGCAAACATGCCAAGAACTCTACTTTTTCAGATCATCAGGCTCTAGTGGGGTTAAGTGTAGGTTGTGCATGCCTTGGCATGTATGACATTTCCAGGCAGAACCAGTGATTTTTATATTTTTTCAGGCTACCTCTATACAAGTAAATAAGCCAGGGCTGACAGTAGGATGTTGCACATTAACCAGGCCCATGTAAATTCTGCTCGTGACGGTGTTTGACTGCTGCAGCACGTCGTAGAGGAGGGAAGGGCAGGGGGTGAGAAAAAGGGAGGGGGGTTTCCTCTTCTGCTCTGTAACACATCCTTGCTTCTTGCACCTGCACAATCTGTTCTTGTCCATAAAGGGATTTAATGAATGAGCACACGTTGTCTTTCTGCCTTATGAAACCATCTTCTCAAAGATCAGGTGATGCACAACTAGAGAATACATTAATTAGTTCAAACCAACATTTCTTCTTCTCCCCCTCTTTCTTCCCCTCAACAAGAGGCTATGGAGCAGAGTTCAGCACTTTCTGTTTGCAAACAAAATTGCAGCATCTGTCTTGTCACTTTGACTGGGGTTCTTGCCTATTTTTTTCCCTCAGTTGTTACCATAGTAGCAGGGTGGTGACGTTTTGACCCAAGAGAGAAAGACAAAGAGACACAACAGTGTGCTAGTAGCTCCCAAGCTGAGGATTTGATTGATCTACTCTGTGCTCAAATTAATTCTTCCATTTATTAATGTTTTCTGTTGAATTAAAACTCTGCAACTCGATGATCCTAAATTGATTCAGATTGAATGCAAGACATAATTAAAATTATGACTAGAAGTTCAGCAGACAGAAAGAGACTTGTAGTGAAAGTAGCAGCTGAACCTGAACTTGACAGGTCCATACAGATCAAATGATGAATCCGAGAAAATTGCTTAGGGAACCTGCCAAGCTTTTTTCCTACTTGCACAATGTGCATTAAAGGAACAGCATTACGAGAAAGAACATGGACAAGAAAAAGGATTTTTTTTTTTTTTTTTTTTTTTTGAGATGTTGTATTGTGGCAGGATCAACAGGTCCAGCCTGAATAGAAGTATCCTTTGGGGAGATCCTTCTCCATTACAATGCAAAAGGTTGGAACACTATTAAAAAGCGGAATAGTACTCCCAAAATAGCTCGTCTCGTTTGTTATTTCGAACCTGCCCAACCTCCTTATTTTTTGCATCTCTACTCCAATAATTTCAAAAATAGTTTCAAACATTCAAGCAAGTATTAGACTAATACTGTAGGGAACCTATTTGGCTTATCTCTTCTTTTGCTACCTATTGTTCAGTACCAAGAGGTCAACTCTTTTCATAGCTGTTCCCAATCATATACTTACTAGATTTTCAGAGAGTCCCTGGCTACCTCTTCAGCTTGGGAAAAGCCTTTACGGAACAAAGGCACTTTGTTGCTCTCCTTTATATCCTGTCTTAAAACTTTTGTTTTGTCATTCTGGCTACAGTGAGGCAGAATGCATTCTCTGAGGCACAGCAAATAATTTGCCTTAGCATTTAATAAAGACTGCCTTTTACTGACTTTACTTTTGACAGGAGTTTTGGAAGCCCTTATTTGCTGAATGCTTATTCAAAGTGTAACTGATCATTTAGTTTTTCCTTCATACACAAGTAGTTCTTGCTGCCATCAGAGAGGAATACTCTGCTTTTAAGACTCTCTCATTCAGATGAAAACTGTATGTTATTCTGTTTCTAAACCTTTGGGTACCCTAGGTTCAAAAGGCTGGATGAAATAGCCTAATGGAGACACTCTGATTTGTTGACATGCCAGCCTCTCTCTAGAGATCCCAAACTTAAGGAAATGTTAAAAATAAAGCATTAATAATATGTTTGGCTCAAGTGAAGTGCTGACATTGAACTTGGTCTCCGTTCCCCGTACCGTGTATTGAAATTCCATTAGCAAATGTGTGTCGCTGTTCTGTTCCTTATTCTCAGAGATTTGAACCTTTTACAGTGAGAATTCTGTGGTTCTGCCTACAGCTTCCCCTGCAGTAGCTTAAGATGCTATTGGCTACAGAGTAAATGCAGCCCTGAAATTAGCAGCCGGATGGTATTTACTTCCTTCTAGCCCTACCCACTGCAGATTTTCTTGGTAATATCATTACCAGCTAGCCAAAAAATCTTGAGGGAGCCTTCTTATATATCTGATTCACAACACGGTCATCACAGTGGTCACTCAATAGTTATTACATTGGCCTTTTAAGGGTAGTAAGCCTCATTTAAACCATTTGAACGTTTCTCGTTAAATTTAATGGGTCTGGTTGCATCCATAATTCTTCTCGCATGTTAAAGAAAGAGAGATTTCCTTGAATTGCTTTAATACATGCATTTTTAAAGGTAGATATTTTCTGAGCTAACTGAGTGGAGAGTTGCCTAAGTGGGTGCCTATGTATGAAATCCCTGGATTTGCATTATATTATTTACTCTAAGAGCATACCTTAGTAAAGGAAAAATTATGTGAGGATTCAATACCACCTGCTGTGAGATTAAATAAAACAGATTCTATGAAAAAAAATAACCTACATCGTCAGAGCAGAAGGGGTCAAGCAATAAAATACTCAATGCCTCCTGTCAAAAGAAATCACACTAACAGGTTGCTATGGTCCAAGCATTATGAAATACTTGATAGCAATATTTTTAAGATGAGAAATCTATATTACCTTACAGTAAAGGCTATATTTTGAGAAATATTTATGCCAGGCTTTGAACATTCATCTAGGAACAAAGAGGTGATATGTTTTGCCAAGCATGTGACTTTAATTTCCTGGGATCAAAATTAGGTCTGTTTTTCTTCCTCAAAGTATCTGATGAAAACATCATTTGATAAAGTTGCCTGCTTTGATCCATAAATTTAAGGAGGGCTTTTGACCAGTTCCTACAGACCTTACTCTGAGCTTGGCTGAGCAACATCCAAGGGATCCTGCTTAAACCGCAGGTAGCAGCGAACTGAGTTAGACCACAAGACCTTCTCTTTTCTCTCTCCATCCTCTTCCATGTGATGTACACTCTTGGAAGATATGAAACATTCAGGCTCTGTAGTTTCATTAGGAGAGGGATCAACTGCAACCCTGATTCATGATGTCTGAGCAGAGGAAAGGAAATCTGTCTCATTTACTTTTGTTCTGCTAGCCATTTGGCCTTGAGAAAGCAAGTTCAGGAGAGAGAAAATAACTTTATATGGAATGACAGTGAGAGGGGAACAGGAATTAAGACAGAATAGAATTTCTAAATTTCTAGACTGAATAGGTAGTATTCCATAGTATATTTACTATAATAATAATAAAATACACAATATTTTGTTTCTGAGTGTCTTTAATGTTCATGACTGGCTTTATTTTACAATTTACCCTGTCTAGGTTTTCCTTGCTGTGAGAGGTGCCTGGTTCTGATATACTCCTTGCCTATGTAAGCCACACATTCCCCTTCTCCAGTAAGTTGTTTGGATCATTGAATGTCTCTACATTTTATACTTTTATGACCTCAGCACAAAGAGACTCTGATCTAGCTCTTTAGGCAATAATGTAATTCACATAATTATTAAATATAAATCTTTACTACTCTGCTGCCAATTACCAGCCTGAGAACATCTTGCAAGGAAGCTGGTGTGTGAAGAGAAAGAAATGACATGTAGGGAATAGATCTGATTAGAAAAACTGAACCATAATGTCAGCCTCAGATCTGAGCCATTTTATTATCTTGATAGCCACATTTGGAAACTTAGAAGTATACCGATAGTAACCAGGCAATAAGTTCATATGTGAAGTCAGATTTGTAATTGCAAAATTATGCTCTCAAGATTTGTCACTCTGCTTTTTTTTTTTTTCACACTTTCTGCATTTTCACAATATATCTTATTTTTCACTGTGTTTTTGAAACTTCACAGAAAGTTCTGAGATCTCCCTTCTCCCACTCCACGCCTCTTGGAATCCACAAGTCTGAGCAGAACCAGAGTTTGCATTGCCAATAGAGCAGACATGGAAATGAAACACTTCTGATTTCTCTCACTCAGAATTTTTTAGCTAGAGTCCATCTGCTCACCAATGCCTACTTAGAAATGCGCGACACCTTCTCCTTCTTCCATAGCAGCCAAACTGAACAAGAGTGGGTGGAAATATTAAATGACACTTTTGAACCAAACTGTAACTTTTTATTAGAAAGGGAAAAAAAAAAAAAAAAAAAAAAGTGATGCATCTACTTTTCATATTCTGAGCTGGAGGTGAAAAGGAAAAAGGTATCTGTTGAAATAATCATGGTTAAATTTTCAGTGGTGAATGGAATTTTGCCTCCGTCACATCTTACGTCAAAACCCAGCTATTTGAGTAAATAGCTCATGTTCAGCTCCAGTCCATTGTTAGAAGAATAAGATCATTTAATGACAATTGTTTTTGTGTGGACTGAGAAATTCTGCTTCAAGATGTGAGACATCATATGGTCCTACTAAGGGCTAGAAACATCATATGTTTAAAACCTGTATTTGTTTTCAAATGGTCTTTTAAAAATATTGTATATAATATTTCACCCATAGAAAAACGAGTTAAAAATTTCATGCTGGTTTTGCACTGCAAGTCAGAGGCAGTAATCAGTGTGCTTGGAAGCAGTTTGAATGAGGGAAATGATATTTCCTATCACGTATCATTCACCAATCTGTTGTAGCACAGGATTGAGACACCTTCCCATGTGCTATACCTAACATTTTACTCCTTTTATCCAGAAAAATAAAATTGACTTTACACAAAGCAGTTTACAGGCACATGCATTTGCTCTTACTTCCACTTCAGATCACCATAGCTGCTGTCATGTTCTGCTGCTTTTTAAGGTGTATGTATATTGTGCACTTCTATTGCTGCCATTCTTGTACTTCTCAGAAGAGATGTAAAATCATGAGCTGTGAGCACACGTGGTCATAAAGGATCTTTAAAACCAATCTGCTTAGGTCCTTCAGCTGCTATTGTTAATGCCACAACAAAATTCTTACCACTGTAAATAGTCTCTAAGGTACAACTGGGAGAAAATAAACTTTTACAAAAAAAAAAAAAATAGATTCTTCAAGTTACCACAAAATATACATCTGAAGATCAGTGCAACACAAATCACGAATGATTTCTGATGATCAGTTTGTCTCCTAAAGTTCAGTTCTGAAAGAAAAGCAGACTAGATAAACATATGGAACACCTATAACAACCGTTGATATCAAGACTAGTGGTGGGTATGTACCACCACTTCAAATCAGACTGTTTATTTAGTTGGTTACCTCTGCAATTTCATCTTGAAAACTACATCTGATAAATCTGTATAGCTTGTCAGTAGGCATTACAGGATCCTGCCTGAGATCAATGAAAAAGAAATAAACAAATGATGACATTCAGTGAAGCTTTCCATCAAAAATGTGTCCAACACATCCTCATGCAGTGATATGTGTTATATCAGGAACCTGAATGTTAAATTTGAATTTGAATCCCTAGGGAAAAAAATCAGGTTTTATTATTAATAAAGCAATGGTCTATTAATAAGGACATATTAACCATAAAACCCAACTCTTTGGGTCAGCATACTGGTCATATAAAACTGGTTTGTGGTATTAGGCATCCATACCTATATAAGATTCATTGACCATTTGTCCTATTTGCTAGGAGTTTTCCATGTTTAGCCTGATTCTTCTTACCTTGGAGGTAAGCACTGCTCACTCAGTCCTTACATTCAGCACCCAAGATGGAGACCACCCTATGATGATGGTTCTGGAGGGGCTCGTTTATCTCTGTTGGTTGAAAATGGGACCCCAGGTTGATTAGTTTAGATGGTTGTGTCTGCGGCTGTAGTTGATAAATTTATGGGGGTGAACCCTCAATGTGCAGGGTTTCCATCCACATGGAATGTGGCCCTATTTATAGAGTACTTTTTCCCAGAAGCTAGTGCTGGGTAATATTTCCTCTCTACATCTTCTGCACATGAGAGTTTGATCATATATCCCACAAAACAGATGGAAAGATTTCTACTTGTTTCAGTGGACTTTGGATAAGGAGCTTAAAACACTCAGGATAAGCCAAATAGTTTCCTTTCATGACCTAGCAAGACGTGTTCTATTTGCATTATGCAAGGTGACAGTGCAATTGTTGCTCTGAAATGCTTTTATTCTGTTATGACCATCCGTCTTTATGCGGTTCTCTGCATCAAAAACAAAGTGACAACACATTGGCATGTTTAACATTAATGACTAACTAATAAACAATGGAAGTCAAATAATCTGCAATCTTTGATTATTCTTAAGATAGATCCTTTAAATAGAATATTTTGCATAAGTTATTCCTTCTGAAAGCATCGCCTCCCTGTTCTTGCAGCCATGACATTGTCCAATTTATTCATGTACTCTTGAGTATAGGATTCAGTAAGTGCACTTTTTCAGCTCTTAATTTCCCAATACAAGTGTTACATTTTACTGTTACCATAGACAATACTGAGATTAAAAAATCACTATAGTGAATCAGGACAGAGATGTAAATATGATGCTTTAGATTTCGTTACTAAAGATTTCCATATAAAGGACGTTTTGAGATTTGCATTGAAAATGTTGCACTTCAGATTGCATCCTCAAGTCATGAGCTAACTAGCAGACTACACTAGATAAAAAAAGTCTACATTTTCCACCATGTGAAGTATTTCCATTCCCAATATCTTAAAGCCATGGAGTAACGGGCCTTTAAAAACTCTACAGTTAAATGGCATAAATTCCTGTTGCCTTGGAAATATATGGAAACTGCTGAAGCTGAAAATACGTTTGATGGTATCAGAGAAAGGGTTGGTGTCTGTTAAAGAACTTGGAGTAATAATGCTACTTAACATTTATACCACATGTACATTCATAGGCGAGGTATATCAAGAATATTATTACTAGCCCTATTTTCCAGAACAGAATTTTAATCCTGCAAGCTTGAGGGATTTAAATAGGAATCCAGAGTGCATACACATTAGTGCATATACAAACTAAGACTGTATGTAGAAAAATTATCATTTCTGAGTCTCTGAAATATTTGGTTGAATATAATGCCATGTATTAATAAATTAAAAAGCATCATAGCTAGACTGCAATCCTAGTATTCATCAGCTGGTTCAGGGATTCTTGAGCTTCACTTGGGTGCCACCTATAGCATCAGTAGTGGTGATTACCCCAGCCAGGGCAATTCTGGGCACCAACAGCAACAGGAGATTTGGGAACAGGCATCAGCATCTCAGGTACTAGCTCTTTGCTTTCAAGCAGCCAAGAGGTATGCACATCTTCTCCATCACAGGTCCCCATCATAGGTCTCCTGTCTTGACCGAGGCAAGATGGAGAGTTTGGCAGAGAGGAACCTCATGAGGTTCAACAAGGACAAGTGCAGGGTCCTGCATGTGGGGAGGAATAACCCCAGACACCAATACAGACTAGGGGTTGACCTGCTGGAAAGAAGCTCTGCAGAGAGAGATTTGGGAGTCCTGGTTGACAACAGGTTAGCCATGAAGAAGCAGTGTGTGCCATCGTGGCCAAGGAGGCCAATGCGATCCCGGCCTGCATCAGGGGGAGTGTTGCCAGCAGGTCAAGGAAGGTGATCCTGCCCCTCTACTCAGCTCTGGTGAGGCCACACCTGGAGCATTGGGTGCAGTTCTGGGCTCCCCAGTATAAGAAGGACATTGAGCTTCTAGAGAGGGTCCAGCGTAGAGCGACAAAAATAATTAAGGGACTGGAGTGTTTGTTGTATTCAAAAATGCCTGGATGTGATCCTGTGCCATGTGCTCTAGGTGTCCCTGCTGGATCAGGGGGGTTGGACTAGATGATCTCTAGAAGTCCCTTCCAACCTTAAGCATCCTGTGATTCTGTGATTCTGTGATCACCCTCTCACCACACGCTCTTTGCTCTTGGTTGTATCCAGACCTATCCTGCAACTGCGACCCTTCCTTCCTTCTTGTTTCTCTGATCTGTATCTCTCCAGCAACTAAGCTCCCACATCTTGCTATGAGTAATAGCTGGCTCTGTATCAAATAGATGTAGGCTGTCAGGAACTGCCTTTATTTATTGCCTGGAAATGGCAATTGTATCACAGTTTGGGAACATCTGTCCTAACATTTCCTTTCAATTAGTTCCTGTTTACAAATGCAAAATAAATTCTTAATCAATATAGTCAAAAATGGCAATCCAATCACCTGATGTGGGACAGAAAAAACATGCCAGTGAACTTCAGAATGATTCTGAAGGAACACGTGAATAAGTAGGAATGCAAGTTTCCCCAAGTTAGCATAATGCATGCTTTTACTTTTTGTAAGCTACCCAATCTGAGGTATTAGACTTAAGCCTGGAAGCAATCAACGGGAAAATGTAAGAGAAAACTCTTTCTCAATTTGTTTTTGGCTGAACAGTTCCATTCACTTGTCTCTGAAACAGGTCAGTAGTACCATATTACGCCAAACTGAGCTTGCGTCTGTTAAACTTTACAATTCCACTGAGTTGCTCTACATAGCAGTGTTCACAGGAGCTTTGCATAGAGGCAATAACTGTGCCTGACAATAAATGGCACTGCATACGCTCTAGAAGAGCTCAAAACTGATTTATTTCATGCAAATACCTGCTGGCATTGTAGAAAATAACATGGGTTGCTTTAATTTGCACTACAATGGTCTATAGATCACTCCTGATAAAAGAATCTATTGATGGAGAAAGAGATATAGCACATTTTCACTGAGATCCCTCTTGCCATTTTGTCAAGATATAAAGACCTTGAGAACTTCTTGAAGATTGTTATAACAGGACATTTTGGAAAAGGCTTCTCTTGGCCTTTCTTAACCTCTTTGTGGAACAGAGACACAGAGACTTATGTAGACAGGAAGGACATGTTTTGCTCGTTATCTGATTTTCCAAGAACTGTGCTCATTTTATTTGTAGATCATGTTGTGTTTATGTGGATCAGGCTTATGTCTGACCCATCCACAGAAGAACAAGAGTATCATGGATCTGTCAAACCTGGTTATCTTGACCTGCATTTCAGGGCTTAATGCTCTCCATATATTTAATAAGAACACTGTAGTGTGGGGTGGATGATTTTCCTGGAGGTCAAGGACCACAATCGCAGAGACATTAAGGTAGTTATTGAGTATTTGAGACTCTTAGGATCGCTACATGGGATGAGACCCAGTCAAGCTCTAATGCTTCTCCAACCTCCCGTCCTGTACTTTGATTTCTGTGTACTCACTGTGACGGGTCCCCTAGCTTGAAAATTGGTGACCCAAGTAAATTAAGTGCACTATGGCACACCTTCACAGGTCAGTTTAGATGCAGTCAGTGGAATTTATATTTTCCCCTTATTTCTTACCTTTTATTTTGGATGTGATTCAGCTCACTTAATTTAGGTACCTTAAAAGTGGTTATCTATATCTCAGCTGGTCACCCTTGGTGATCTCTGTAATCACTGGGGAAAAATAGTAGCAGACCACAGGCCATCTAATCCTAGTTCAAGTGTCTAAAACAGATGAGAGCTATTATCCTCTGGAGGCTCCTATCTCTGCATTGACTATAAAAGAGCCTGAGAATGACTAGTTTAAATTTAGACAATTAATGTTTATATATCTGAAATCAACTGTGATGAATTCCACCTTTTGTACCTTTTATTTACAGCCGTCACCTCAGTCACAGAGAAAATCTGGATTCAGTGTCTACTAGAAGTACAAAGGTTTTGTCAGATCATGTATCATAAAATATGTCCTCAGTTTCTAGGACAACTGAAACTTTCAGTGTCCTGTTTCACTTCTGATTTTCAGGTTTTTATCTCCTTGTTCTGGTTTGAGAGGTGAAAAGTCAATCCATATCAGGATGTCAAAAGCAGCTGAAGATAAAATGGTTTTGAAACAGTTGTGGGGTTTTTTGTTTGTTTGTTTTGTTTTATTTTGTTTTTCCTATTAGATTGAGTAACTTAGTGGGTAGCTATTTATTTCATCTAGAATAAATTAGTTGCCAGTATTGCAGCTGTGGAATTGGAAGGGTATTTTTGTTTCTGCATTTGGAAGAAATGCTTGAATGAGGAGCTGGTGGTCTGTGGCAGGTGATAGCACCTTCTTCAAAGTTTTCTGTTAAAAAAACATCTATGTGAGTGTAGAGTGTAGATTTGAAAACTGGTCTTCAGTTTCCAGACTATTTCCAAGACTGGTATTTTACTCAATAGCTTATTGATTTAATGAAGAATGGCTGCCATACCTTAATGCCTAATCCCAGAGAAGACTCACAGCTGATGTATTCTCAAGCTTCTTTAATACTTGAATGCCTCCAGTGTTTGGAAGAAGAGGGTGAAAGGTAAAGACCTGGGTAAGAAGGAGAAATGAAAAATTTGGAAATTTGAGTTGGATCAAACTATCACAAACATATTTTGGCAGAACAAATAAATTATAAATACAGTGTAAAAATTATAAAAGGTATAAAAACAATGACTTACTAAATGTTTCAGTTAATTTCAGGCTATCTTCCCCAAATTTCTTTTTTTTTTCTTTTTTAAAGTGTTTCTTAGACCAGAAAAAAAAATCATTTTGATATGGAAAATATACAGTATCATTAAAAATGCTAAAAATTAAACAGTTCACTTACTGTGAGTAAAATATTTTGACACAAACTTTTTTTTTTTTTGGCCAAAATTATTCACTCAAGTTGACATTCCTTTAGGCAGAGAATTTACTATTCATAGAAAAAAAGTGTCACTCAGTTCTACAAGAACACTTCCTAGGCAAAAGGCATAGGCCCTTAATTTTTTTTTTTTTTTTTTTTTTTTCAGATAGTTTTCTCCTTGCTAGCCTTGGAGTCTTCCCATTTCTGTCAGTGCTTTCTGCAAATTCCAGTTTTATCTACCTAACTTTTTCACATGTCAAGAACACTGGTATTTAACTTAGAGATGATACAATACTTGGCAGCAGTGTGCTTAAAAAAATTGGTATATCACCACCTGATTTTATTTATAGAGTTAACTTTTTGTGAGATAGGTTAAAGGAGAAACAGCACCATTTCACTGAGCCAACACAGTTCAAAAATGCTCAGCCAATGCAGAGGTTAAAGTTACGTGAGCAAAAAGCATTGAGAATCTTATCCACAATTTCTGCTGCATGAAGTCAACCTTTGCAATAAATATGGACCTTCCCACATTGGTGCCTGTAATGAAAATGTTCTTTCTACTGGCAATCACTTTTAAATCTTCCTCTTTTAACAGCCAGCATTTGGAAGCTGGGGCCCAAATTTTTCTTAGAGAATTTCTTGAAATCACCCATTCTCCTTTTAAATCACTGGGTGTTGGAGAATTTTTTGTGGAGGATGACATTTTGTTTTTCTCAATAGCTAACAGATTTTTATTCACTTATGATTCCTGTGAACTTTCAGTTCCTTGTCCTCCTGCAATGAGCTGCCATTCACATTTTTAAATGACAATATATAATAGACTCATTCTCTCCTTAGGCGAACTTGGTCTCTTTCTTATGCTGTTTGGTGCATTATAAAAATACAGTTTCTTCCTTGTAGCTACTTGCCATTTAACCTTCACAAAACTCAGTTCTCTAGCAAGAAAATTCATTAGTTTCTCCCAATAAAAGATTATTGCTCTGTCCTATGAACACTGCGAGACACCTTATATTTAGCCTCAGATATGAGGATGTTATGGATACCTACCCAATTAGAACATCAGGGAACTTCAATTATTTGATAAAATAGATCCAGATTGTGATCAATTGAGTTTCTGAATTACTGCTTGCCTTTTCTGAATGCTATATATTATTTAAACAATAAATACATGCATGATTGCGAAATAAAATAACTGCCTGTGGTGTTTATACAATCCACCCTCTCTTCCTGGGCTATGCTGGTACACTGGTAAGAAGTACAAACATGTGATTGATTTTTCCAGCATTTGTTCTCCATGGAACATTTTTTTTACACAGAAACGGTACCTATATCATTATATTTATAATAACAAATGTATTCTACTTTGCGGTTATGTAGCGTAGACTCAACACTTATTATACAATACTAGCAGTTGTTCAGCCAGAACATGCCTAATGGTGGCTAATAATATCAAATGTAAGAAAATATGTCAAAAAAAGTAATTAATTATAGGAATTATATTTATATGAAGAGAAAATAAGTAAAAGGCAAAATAATGGGGACCAAGAGAAAGAGAAGCCACACACTAAAAAAAAGTTCTGAAAAATTAATCTGTTGAGGCTAGACTTTCACTTTCTTCATTCATTCCTTATCCTCCCTGGCCCAAAAAACATCTTCAGAGCACATGAAGACATTTCTCTGAGGCACAGTTCCCTTGTGACTTGTCATTTGCTTTGAGAAAAGCAGTAATCTCCTCCAGGCATGACAGGGTATTTTTTTTATCTATTATTTCATAGCCAGTGAAAAGCAAGGGCAAAGGAAAGGAAGCATTTCTGATCATCACTTCTAGATGACCAGAGCCAGCGCTTGGGCAATGCTAGCTGGTCCTGTCTAGACCAAACCACCAAACGTTCTCTCTGCAGGCTCTGGAGAATGTCTCTTGTCACAGATGTGTCTGGCCTAAGTCTCATGTTATACAAAATAAAAGAGATACTACATTTTAAAAGTTTTTTTAGAGCAACATGGAGACATCTTGGATGTTTTCTCAAGCCAAAGAATAACAATTATTTAATCATCTGATCTACAAAAGAATGCAGAAAGATATCTGCATTGCTATAGAAAGCCCTGTTAACAGTATTGATTTTCAGTTATCTACAGCCAGGATGCTGTCTTTAGTTTTCAGAAACAATTCAAATGGTTGGACAACTTGGAGATTTTTGGTGCCTACAGAGTTAGGCAGCAGTTAAGTGTTTTGGCGATTTGACAGTTTATGCTCACATGTATGCTCTAAGTATTTTTGTGATTCTAGACTTATTTCTATATGTGTGACCTATTTCTATATACTGTGACCCCAGAGCTTGGACAATGGAGCACACTGATCTGAACTCAACATGATAAAAAGCCTGAGAGTGGCTGATGCCTGATCAGCAAGAACACAGAGAAGGACAGCAGATAGAGCAAACTTTTGAGATAATTAAATGACAGAGCCAGGCTGTTAGGCAGTTACTACTAATGGGCATTAGATTTGACTTCTTCAATTGATAACACCAGGTATATTTCTTTTTCCAGTCTTGCTTGAAAGACGCTGGAGGCATGGGGACTATAACGGACTCTTTAGTATTGGTTCGGTGGACATTAAATTAACTGCAGTCAATAAGACACTCAGGTTTAGAACTTCCCTGAATTAATGCTTCTTTTGAAGGTAATACGAAACCAGTCCCTGACCTTCATTAATCTGAGACGTTTGCCTGATCCCTTTCATGCCAAAAGGTGTATTTTAAAAGTTTTTGGTACTCTGCTAGCTTCAGTGGGACCACTTACCTGTTTAAAATTAAGCACATGCTTCTGTGCCTTCCTGGATTTGAGCTTTGGATTTAGTAAAAGCCTAAAGACTGACAATAATTATAACAATAAAACTGCTATAATTAAGACAGTGACACTAAGATGGTTACTGCTGTGGCTACACTGAGCGATATATACCGTAACATACAGCATAGTAGCAGTAATTACACACTTCACTAGCTTTTATTGTAATGTATACTATAGCGTAACTTAATTTCCATCTTGTGCATATTAACGCAAGATACATTTGGTAGTGTTTACTACCTGGGTTGTTTTTACAGGAATGAAGATTATGTGTTTAAATAGCATGTAGAATAAAAATAACATTTGCATAACTTATATGTAACCAAGAGTTTAACAAAGCCTTGTGTTTCCTAAGCACAGGACTTTAAAATATTAATTTATTATAATAGTCTGCTCAGAGACTGTATTCCAGAAAAATTTTTGCTTTACATTCTTACCTCCCTGAGTTCCTAATATATTGTTTCTGTTGTCATACCCCTTCAGGCAAAAGCTCATTATGTTTGAAGTCTAATCAATGTATATAATTGCAAAGCAAACAATGCTGAGCTACAGCACTGTCAAATTAAAACCAATTTCATACACTATAACTAGTTAAGCACTTGAGTGCTTCAGCAATTTATGTTGTATGGGGCACCCAAGGAACTTGGCTGCATTTAAGAGAGTACCATTTCTCTAGCCCCCTTTTCCATCTGTGGGTTTTATAACTCAGATATTTAATTTGCTTAGGGCTGAGCAAAGGTGGTATATGAGCTCTGCAGACAGATGCTGTTATTTTTCATTCCTTTTCCCCTGCAAAATTAAAATTCTGCAGATTTGGACACTTTTGGCCAGTTTTGCCTTATGGAATAAAAAAGAATCCTTGTTACTGGTTTGGAAGGTTTTATTCAAACCCACCAAAGGAAATAGTGAACTCATTTTTTATAGTACTGTTGTGCAAGTCTCCAGTCATACTTAGTAGTTGGTGTGCAAATCTCTGTAAACAAAGGTCTCTGCTGTTATGAAAGGGTTGTAGCAATAGCACTTCCAAATGAGTTTGACCCTTCACAGATGAGTTTAAGTTAAAAATATATATATATTCATCTTAGTTCTTCAGTTTTGTCCATTTTTCACTCCCATGGCTGTACTTTATTTCATAAGAATGTGGTAGAGACTCATGTCAGGCCTTGCCTCTTTTCTCCAACCTGTGTGGGTACAGACTAGAGATCATGAACAGAACAGAAGTTCTCAGCCTAGACCAGGGTACCCATTGCACATCACATGAGGTCCAGATAATTTAGCTCTTTTACAGGATTTGATAGTCAAGGATTTTCCCTCACGTCAATAATTCATAAGAGTGACATGCTCCTTAAACCTCTGATAAAGAAAATATTTGTTTGACATATCATTTAAGATTAGAGATGACCGTTAGGTCTTCTAGCATTATTTACAACTGTATAAATTCTGGCTATGTATAATTTAGCTTTCAAGTACTCCACTTAAAAGGGCAGATCTTTATATTCCTTGATTCTTTTACAAAATTTACCTTTTTTAGGAACTATGAGCGGTCACTGCCTTGTATACTTTTTATTTATTTACTTTTGAAATTTTTCTAATTACTTCATTGTAATGGGACAGTTGCAATGTACACCATTGCATGTGGCTAGTGTATTACACGTCATCTGGAACTAATCTTCCTTGTTTCATAATAAATGGCATTCATCATTCTATGCTCACACAAATTTTGAAATTTTTGTTGCCTTTTTTTTAAAAAAAGGCAATTTTGAAACAATTTCCCACCTTTCCCACTTTTTAAGGTTTGTATTAGGACTCAGTCTGCCACCTTCACACATGCTGGGAAGATCTGTCTGTAGCAGTAATCCCACTGACATCATTGGACTACTGAGATAGATAGATAAAAAAATCTTCATTTGGGTTGTAATTCTACATGTGAATTTTAATTTTTAGGTAAAAAAAAAAATCCCTTCAACTGTTTTTGTATTCTTTATCTTAAATGTGAGAAGAACTAACATTGTTATGACTATTCCTGTTCTTAAAGGGCCAAAGGTAGATGTATCATGTACATTTACATGTAGATACTTATTTCCCATTAAAATGTTTAAGCTTGATTTTGATTTGAGATTTATGCTACTAAATTCTACTGTAATTTTCTACTTCCATTTCATTTTCTTTCTCCTTCTCATAAAGCTGATAACCAGCTGTATTTAATCTAAGAAAGATGTTTGTTGAGGCAATATCTGTGTTAATTTTGTTTTTCACTTCATGCAACACATTCATCTTTTTTTTTTTTTTTTTTTCTACAGATACTCTGTGTCTTTCTACATGTGCAATAGACAGTCCCAGAGCTGACTGATCTAGCAGTGTGGAAGCAATGTGGTCTCTGTGAAGCAGAACTAATTAGCACAAATGCAAAATTGTGCTAAGTCTTTCAGGATTCAACTGACCAGCTTTGTGAAATACTGCCCTATTCTGTAGAGTCATTCTTGTTTAGGGAGTCTCTAACATGGTGCATACTGCACTAAATAATCACACGAATTCTAGTAAATTTGGGGTTGTGATACTTACAGTTTGCAAATATTTTGTATGTTATGACTCTCCTGTCAATATTAATCTGAGAACAAGCTTCTAGGGCTACAGGAAAATACCTAGGTCTTTGACTTTGCCCTGGACAGAGATTAAACTGAATGGGATGTGAAAATCTATTCAGGATATGGCAAGGGTAAAAAATAAATAAATAAATAAAAAGGAAGTACAAAGGCAATGAAAAGAACACTCAAAAATGAAGAGAAAAAAAAAAAAGAAAGCTATGTCACTCACGTGATTGGTGTTGCTTGAGGATGCTGTCTGGAAGTCCTGTGCTTCATCACCGCAGCCTAAACTAGGACAATAAAGCAAACCTGTCTTTCTGGCAAAACCACAAAGTCAAATCTACTCCTATGGCCAGGACCAGGGAGGGAGCATTCTTCTCTTGGCTGACTGGAGAAATCCCAGCCTGACAGCACTGGCACCTTCTTGTCACTCTCTAATAGAGGATATGTTTTATTTGCGTTGTCCCTTCACTCTCTCCTGCTTTCCTATAAGCAAAAAACAAAAACAAAAAAATAGTATGCAACAGTTTTTAATCTGCTCGAACAAGGATTTGTACCTGTTTAGCTTTGACAGCTCTAGCTGTGCATGTAGTTTTATACATGTTAAATGAGACTGGTGTCAGCTATATATGCCTTTAATGCAAATCTTACTTCACAGAATTGCCAGCTCATATAGAATATGCACATAGGGCCCAATCTTGTGTTGATGTAGGTAAACCTAGTGGCCATGGAGTATCCTGATGGCAAATTTGATCCTTATGTTTCCAAATGTTAGCAATGAAGAAGACTTGAGAGTGGGATGTCTGAAGTTTCAAAACACCTTTTTTTTTTTTTTTTCCTTCTTCACGTATCTGACACTTTATTCATTCTCAATTTGTCTTATTTTCCCTAGATAGACCAATTCTGTACTCCTTCTTCATGGCCACTTGCATCTAGCCAAGCTTCTCCTGTGGAATTAACTAATCATATTTCTCTTTTTTGCTAGGGGTAAGGGATTGTTCTCTGAGACTGCAAGCCTGTAATTAAAGGAAGCTTGCAATGCCGGTGTCAATCACAGTGCATTGAAACTCAGCAGCAATGACCTCAGTTATGTTCCATTATACAGCACCTTTCAAACTATGATCGAGAAAGTAATACGTTAGGGATGTGAATCTAACTCAACCTGTAACTAGGGATTTAAGCAATGCTCAGACTTCAGCTCCTGACCCATTCCTTTCTGTGCTTTACAGGATAATAACCACATATGAAGAATGCATGAAAGTCTTGAATTTCTACTTTTGTCCATAACTTTCTGGGCCAAAAATTCCCCTTTCACAGCTTCATTTCATCACTTCATTTTTGACTTTGCTCGTTCGCAATGAAAACTTCTTGTTTTTCCATACTTTACTGAAGAGAGTTTTTTTTTTTTTTTTTCTGGTATTTGACTTAATTCTTAACTTAGAATTTTTTTAAAAAATTATAATGTATTCTACATATATTTAATTGTTATGCAACAGTGCTAGATGATGACTGCTAGAATCAGGACCAGAGTAGACTGTGCAGTAGCTCATGGCTGAAATTCAAACCATTTTATCTTTATCAAATAATATTTTCAGTTAGCAGATATATAAAAGCTTTGAATAAGAAATGGAATGTATAACCCAAATTTGGCATCTAGTTTTCTCTCTCACTTAACAGACAGAGTTGAAATTTGTTATTTGTCAACAGCAGTCACTGGGTTAAAACAGACTCCTCTATGAAGGCTTCTCTCTTTTTTTATGATATAAGAGGACCAGGCAAGTAGTTTTAGATATGTGGGATTTAGATATCACGTCTAAGTTAGCTAAACTAAGATGATTCCTCTTGCTCAGGTCTACAAAGCAACAAGGACTTACTTAGACCTTCATGAAGTGAGGCCAATGTGAACAGAATTTACAGACTCTCGTTTGGATTATCAAGATGGTTGACCCTGAAAAAAACATAGGCACAGCCATTGCTCAGATCTACTTTTTTTTTTTTAAACTTAGGTAGCATAATTAGGACTGCTTGTAGCCTGACTTTTTCTATTAGAAGATTTTCAGCTACTTGCAACTTTTTCAGATTCTAACAAATCAGACAAAAAAATCTTGTTACTGATGGTTCCCTCAAGCTGATCTGTTTTGAATAATTTCTGCTAGACCTATTCAGAGGTGTCTGAGAAAGATGTCAATGGTAAATTGATTGTCTAGGCATACTGAAAAAGCCTCTCAGTTTTTGAGAAATCTTGCTGCTTCCGTGCTTTGGAGCTGGGACTTACAGATGCATCTCTTGCTAGTGAGATACCCATAGCTGGCAACTTTTTTGAGAAGATCCCCTCACAGTTTGCCTACAAGGAGGAATTGTAACTGACAGGATTCCTTAGGGGCTCTTGGGCTGACGTGCAGGACTGTCTCTTTTAGTGGTTTCTAATTATTGCTATGCCTAAATCAGCTGGTAAGATTCAGCATTCTCAAAGCCCTGCAAATAAGTTTTTTGTAGACCACATCTCCAATGGTATATGCTTTGTCCCAAGGCTGAACATAACTTTTATTTACAGTTCCTCACCTCCCAAACAGATTAATTTGGCTGGCAGTCCAGGACCTGAAGCTTTCCAACAACTGCCTATGCAAGAGTAGTAATTACTACTAGTATAATTGGTGTTGTTCTCAAAGCCATTGCTTTTGTATCAGGATCATATTCCTGTATATGACACCGTTTTATTAAAGTCATAAATATTTCGTTTGGCACAGAATAACTGCTTGTTACTGCTACCTATATAAAAAATGTTGTTATATTGTGCAAAGATAAACAAAAGTAAAACTAGGCATATTAACTGGCCATTAGAAAAAATGCTGTTAACAGTCAAACAAGGTAAAAGAAAGCTGCAAGCAGCCAAAATTAGTCAAGATAAAAGTAAGCCTGACAAGTGTTAGTCCTGCACAGGGACGGACTACTAGGTTTTTAGGACAAATACACAGTGTGAAACCGAGCATGGGGCAAGGATGACCCAGGCCGATGAGTCTAGTCTGGTAAACCCACATGAGATGGGAATTTGTTAACTTGAGGGTAGAGATAGTCTAGTCAGGATGTTTGTGTTAAGTCAAATGCCCTCTTTCTTGGTGGAGGTCGGAAACCAGTTACTGTGTAGCTATGACACTGTCATCCCTGACAGTCTTGTGTACATTCTCCCCAATATGCACTATTTTAAAAGATCATATTTTTGTCTGAATTGTTATTCTTCCTTACTGGATAGGTTTATCATGTAATTTCATCTTCCATTTAGTTCATTTCTCCCCAAACACAATACTGTTATAAGTGGAGACATGATTTTCTAAGGAAAGGGAGGTGAAATTATTTTCCATTTGGAAAATCATATAAAGATGGGATCTAAATGGCCTAACCTAGGTACCTAACTTAGGTGGACTGGATTATCTTTCATAAGCCTTCAGAGACTCCTATCTTTTCCATTAACTTTATAGGAAGACTTGGTATTTTAGGAAGGAGGGTCCATTAGGTGCTTGTAATAGCCATACTGAATACCATCCATGAACTTTGCTAGTTGAGTAGATGGGTGACAGATTGGATTTTCAGTTATGTGGTAAAGATGTTGTCCAGGTTTTCTCTTAATATAGGCTCCAATTTTACATATTTATGTTCTTATTAGTCCTTTTAGTAAAAATGTCATTTTATTATTATTATTATTATTTTGCAAAAAATAAGTCAAAACATTTCAAGGGACTATATAGTTTTTTACATGAGTAAGACTTTCAGTGTTATAACATAGACCATGAACACCAAAAAGCAAAGTCTAGATTTTGTCTATATCTTACGTTATAACCAAAGTCTATCCTATATCTATCTATGTAAGTAGTTGAAATTCTGAATAATTTCATGTGCAGCATAATTCCATTAATTATATAGATGATAGAAATAAGTATTCACTTAAGACATTCTTGATGACAAGCTGAGAATTCTTTAAGATGGATGGAGCACAGGATTAATAACTAAAATAATCGTAAACAACTGAAGATTTGGTTGAAAATCAGCAAAGTGAGATTCAACCAAAAAGCTAAAGTGAAATGTTATGCTATGAAGGAGAAAACAATTAAACACATACAATATAAAGAAGAGCTGACTAGGCAATACTATAACTGAAAAGCATGTGGAAGCTAAAATGGGCTGCAAGCTAAATACAAGTCAACAATTAGATGTTGCAAAAGAAGCAAACATCCTTCTGCAATATAGTAACAGCATTGAAGGTAGGACAAGCAAGGTAACTATTGTTCTCTATCTGGTGCTAGGGGATAGTGCACCTAGGGTACTATGCACATTTCAAGAAAGATGAAGACAAATTGGAGAGAATCCAAAGGAGACCTGCAAAAATTATTAGAGGCTGGAAAACATCACCTCCAAGGAAAAGTTCTAATAATTAGATTTGCTTATTCTAGAAAAGAAAGAAGAGGGTAAGAGAAAGACAGTGGGGTGTGAGAGAGAGGCACATGAGAACAGACTTTAAATATGTAAAAGGTTGCAGAGATCAATTGTTCTCTATGTCTGCTGGGTTTAGGATACAGAAAGTAATCTGTTTAATTTGCAAGGGAGTGAAGCAGGAAATGCATTTTGTGTCAGATATTAGGAAAGGCTTTTTAACTGAAATGATTTTTTTTTCTGTTTTATTTATTTATTTATTTTTCCTTTAGGCCACCTTCTGGAGAAGAAGAGCAAATAAGGGCTGATTCAGTAAAGAGGAACACCTCGTCTGACCTCTCCTTATAAGCCAATATCCACAAGAGCAGAGGGTGATAAAGGGCCATTCAGGGCAGTTCTTTTCCCTCTATCCTACTCTTACTCCTGAAAAAGGGGTGAAAGCTTTAAAACCTTGAAAAGTAAAGGGGTTAGATGCATGGGGCATTGATAAGACTACAAAACAGGGAAAGAAATTGAAGTGAAATGTATTGAAGTCTGTAGCAACACTTTGTTTAGGTCTGAGGGGAGCTACAATCACTAAGAAGGGTAAAAAGAAGAGATGTGAGAGTGGAGACTGATTTGTCTTATAATTTGAGCTGTGGATTGCAGGCTGCCCCATCTCCAATTAGATGCGATAACAAGGGTTTGGGATCTAGAGCTTAGAATGCTGTGGTTCAAAAGTTCCTAGACTCACCACTTCCCATGACTTCAGACTCTTTCTTTCTATGAAGTTATCCAGTTTACAGTTTGGAAATGGTTTGAGGGATGTGTCAGAACTTCTAAGAAAACTTTTTAATGATAACATCTCTGGTTATCACTTCTTCCATCTACGGGAGTACTAAAAATTGTGAGCTTCTGTGACTGTTCTGATTGGAAACCTTTTTAGAGGAAAGTGGGGTCAGTTTTTAAGAATCCTATAACAGATGTGGGAGCTGGGGAGTCACTGATCCCAGGCACCAATGTCTTAGCTTATTTGTGGATCATGGGACTTAGATTTTTGATTTCTCGCTAAGTCTGAAAGTGAGAAAAGAGACATATCTGAAATGAGAGCTTCATAGTTTGGTTTTCTGTGTTTAATTTATTTTCGGTTTAAACAATAAATTTTATTATTTTAGAAAGTTTTACTGAGTTTCTCTGTTAAGAAAAGCTAATGAAGGGCAGTGAAGGATGGGAGGGAGAAAGAACTGAGCACATGAATAGCCTTGTTCCATCAAATATTATTACTTTTATGTTCAAAGTTTAGTTTCATATCAAAATATTTTGACTAATCAAGTTAGGACTTTCTTCTGCATCACTGAGTCTGTTAAATACTTCCAGTTTTAGAAAGCATGTTTAAAGTGTATGTTTAACTCCATTCAGTATATGCTTACAAAATAGGTGGCTTGCCAGAACTCATAATCATTCCGCTTGCAGAGTACCCTAAAACCCTGCCCCTGCCTCCAGAGATGCCCACCTCTGCTCTCAAAGAGGCAAAAAACCAACAAACAACACCCACAACAACAACAAAACTCTTCACTGATTTTAAGTAACCAGTCATGCATGTCTTCTTTTGTTTCACATGGTATCTCAATATCCATTTTTGCCATTTTGCTCATTTTTGGTCTAACTAATGCTGCAATAAGACAGATCAATTACCCTCTGTGCAAGAAAACTCATTTTGTACGTGGCAGATGTCTTCAAAAATATAAGAAAAATAAAGTTTGACAAATGTTTAGATCAATAGCAAAACAAGTGATCCATCATATATGTGCTCTCACCACTTTTTGTAATGGAGAGAAAGTGGCTGTCTGTCTGTCAGGGCCCTAAGGTCACCAGTAGGTTTTTCTGATCCTGATCAGCCTCACCAAGGGCCTCCACCCATAGGCTCACAGACTCCATTTGTTCCTGAATGGGCTTCCCAGATGGTCCCTTGTCCTGCTTCATTCCTAGGGACAGTCAATACACCCTGTTATAGCACTCAGGTCTGCTCATTGTGTTCAGTCCCCAGGAGACTGTGCCCCATCAGCAAGGGCATGGCTGGTGCTGGTTCCCCTCAGTTCCTGGATCTCCAGCCTAGATGAGCAGCCAGCTCTCATAGCACCCTGACATTATCCATTACACTCATCTTAGCTTTCTGAATCCAGCTAGAATGGATGAAATAGAATATAAAGCTTTACTGATAATGTTTGGCAAAAACTGCTACACAAGCATTTTCCCTTCTGATAAATTCCAACAGCATCACAGGATAGCTGGAGCTGGAAGCTCTGGAGATCATCTGGTTCAAACCCTCTGCTCAGAGCAGGATCAACTACAGCAGGTTGCCAAACCATGTCTGGGCAGATTTCAAATAATTCCAAGGATGGAGCCTTCAATCGCTGTGGGCAACCTGTTCCAGTGTTTGATCACCCCACAGTAAAGAAATCTTGTGTTGAAATGGATTGTTTCACCTTTTGCCTCTTGTCCTGTCACTGGATCAAAATAGTCTAGCTCCATCCTCCTTATTCCCTGCCTATATACCGTATATACTCTACCCTATACATAATCTATACCCTGTCATATATCTGTAAAGATATACCCCTTATATCCTCCTTATAATAATATACATTATACCTATGTACATATATAAATATATATATATATATCTTAAATCAGATTTTATATATTGATAAGATCTCTCTGATCCTCTTCTCCTCCAGGCATAACAGATCCAGTTCTCTTAGCCTTTCCTTATAGTAGAGATTCTCCATTCCCTTCATCATCTTTGTAGTCTTTTCCTGGACTTGCTCCAGAATGTCCATATCTTTCCCATATTTTGGAGTCCAGCAGTGGACCTAGAACTCCAGTTCTGACCTCATCAGGGCTGAGCAGAGGGGAAGAGTAATTTTCCTCAACCTGCTGGTGATGCTCTTCTTAATGTAATGCAAGATATTGTTGGCCTTCACTGATGCAAGGGGACATTGCTACCTCATGTCCAAATTCTTGTCCACCAAGACCCTCAGATCCTTCTCTGCTTGGTTAAACATTGTCTCCCCTTTGTAAAACTATGCTGACTGCTCCCAATCACCTTTGCATCCTTCATATGTATAATAGTGAAGATGAGTTGATCTATCACCTTCCCAGAGATTGAGGTGTTCCCTAACCAACAGGAAGTCTTCTTTGCTCCAGACTTCCCCTCTGGTCTCAAAATCCTGAGATTCCTGATTTCTTCAGGACTCTTGAAGACTCAAGGAAGGAATCTTTTCAATAAAGACTGAGGGGATGATGGCATTGAGTACCTTGACCTTTTCTTTTTCTTTGCAACCTGCTTCATTTCAAATTTTCCTTATTCTTTCTTTTATTACTAAGGTAGGTGTAGAAGCCTTTCTTGTTTCTCTTAATGTCCCTCACCCAGATTCAACTCAAGATAGGCTTTGATTTCTTAATCATATCTCAGTACCCTTGAAGAATGTCTCTGATATAAGCGAGCAAATTCATCACTTATTAAGTCCTTCCTTTAGCTTTCTGGTATGTATACTATTTTCCAGAAGTTTCACTCTCCAGGTAATATAAGAACAAAAAAATGAACAAGCAAAAACCCAGAAAGTTTATTTGAATGGTCAGCTGGAGATTTCTCTTTAAAAATGAAAATAACAAAGCAACATTTAATCTCTACAGGCTGTTCTGAATTGTCTCTGCCCTGTCTTTAGCCATGGATTGGATGGGGTGTGAGTTCACTGTGCTTTGGTGATCCTCACAGAGTACTTTTAGCACTTTTAGCAAGTGCTTTCTTATGGTGAGCTTTATGAGACAATCAATTTTCCCAGGAAGTCATCCGGACAGCCATGAACAACTAACTGCATGACCACTTGCACTTATATATAACAATCACAATTCACCAATTTTGCTAACAATCTTCTCAATAGCCATTCTCTTTAGACTGGTGTAATGGTTGTCACCTTACCCAACTGAGGAAGCTCCAGGACTGGGAGTACAAGGACCACAGCAGAGGGAAAGAGCATGCTTGCTAGATCTTTCTGAAAAACAGGTATTTGCAAAACAGGACAGATTTGGGGGGTTAAGTGTATTGTCTGTTCTCCTATGCAGCATCTGAAATATCACCATTTATTCGGTGTAGGAAATAAATATTCTTCTCATTGCTTGAAGAAGATGCTTGTGAAACGTAGCTCTAAGGGAGACTTTTTATTCCTTTCTGAATAGTTTTGAACTTTCTTCACAATTCTGATAATATATATGCAATAAAAGCCCTATATAACTTTTTGCTTAATATGTGCTGTATGGTTTAGATAAGAAGCAAATTATGCTGCTTAGAGTGATTCAAACTTCTATTATCATGTATGTGTTGCATCATTTATTCCTGATCCGCAGGTCCTTACTGAAAAAAATTTCTTTTGGTGCCTCAGGAGAATAGGCTCTCAGTTCATAACCAGCTAAATTTTTGAATTTTCTAAAGTGAAATATATGTATTTCTCTGAAAAGAAGTTTATAATTTTACCTAACAGAAAGAAGCTAAAATTATAAGATCAGCTCAATTGATGATCATTTTCAACATTTTCTTTGAGAAATAGGCAGCTCTAATAACGGGTAAAAGTTGTCTAGCAACCTACTCTGTTACCTATACTTGCATTAATAGAGTCACTCAATCTGTTTTCCTCAATCTAGTGATGTTTATATTTATGCTTTATGGGAAGTCCAGGCCCAAGTTTTGATTTGTTTCACCTGTCTTTATACAGCTATGGTACAGATGTTTCTTGTAGTCAGTGAAGAGATTTAAAAACTTTTAAGGTGCACTTATTTTTGACCAAATGTAGCCACCTACTCTGGCATTAAATAAACTTTACCTTGGTGGTGCCCTATTATTCTTATGGATTGTAATGGAAGCTAGTGTGACTAAATTAGATATGAATATCTACATTTGGTAAAAAAAGTCACACTTAGCATTAGGGATAGATGGGAAATTATTGTACTATCCCAGGAGAACTTTGAGATTTCTTTTTCTCTTTTTTAATGCTGATCTGGTTAAAAAAACTCCCAAGTTTTCTGAAAATACTCGTACTTCAAGAAAAACAAAATGACTCGGTTTTCATTCTCACTCTGCTTTTTTTTACTAAACATTAATTTTCTATTAAAAAAAATGACCTTGATCCAGACATAAAGATCATAGGGATACAAAAAATAAAGAGAATTATCAAGTCTGGACATTAATCATTTCTAGTGTTTAAGTGTTTTTCCATATCCTCTGAGTGCATCGAGAGACCCAGAGCCCTTGGGGGCAGCTGGTGGGGGATGGCTCATGTCCTCACTGCTCAGTTTTAGCACCCACCAGAGGAAATTTGTCACATTCCTGCCACACAACTGTTGTTCTTGGTGTCTTTTAGAGCTCTTTGGGTTTCTCCTGGCTCTGAAACATCTTAATTATTTTAATTATTTTATTGGCTTTGTTTATTTTTTTTTCTGTTCAAAGGGACAAAAATAATGAAAAGGTCACGTCATCTCATCAGGGTAGCATTTTTGTACCATTTTGTTGTAAGTGTTTTTTGTGCTTTGTGCCATGTTACAAGGGGCTAGGGAAGAAATTGAAGATGCAAGACTGGGCCAGATGATGTTAGAAGACAGTACTTGGAGGAAAAAAAAAAAAAAAACAGTGTTCATCCTGTCTATTTGGAGTAAATGTCAGAGTAATCTTGTCAGTGGGATTTGGTTTCTTCTTGGAAGAAATAGTGTTCTGGATTCACAAGAAACCCAAGAGTGAACTGACATGAATGGAATTTGGACATTTGAGGAACTAGAATTTAAAAGTCCACAATATTTGTCCCGTTTTCAGGCCCGCATCCCAGAAGAATGTTTAGGGTCAGTGCCTTTCTGACACAATCCTTCCTTATTTTTTATATTGAGTGACACCTCAGGAACAAATAAATTTGAGAAAATATTCTGAAGAATCAAGTAACTAAGCTCTCATTAAGCCTCAAACAGTGGAAGTGTACAGGTCAACTGGGAAATGGCAACAAGAACGTGTCTTTTGCTACAGAAGAACCCTAATTTTAATATTAAAAAGTCAATCTGCAGTGAATGAACAGCAGAAAAGAGAAAGTCATTTCTGAAAATAGCCTGCTCTGGAGCACTCACAGTTCTAGTAATTTTCAGTTAAGTTACGTAGAGGTGACTTTATGAAAGTTTTTGGATAGAAATCTGAAAATCGTGTAAAAATTAAATAAATAACATTTTCAGAGTGGACAAAAATGGGAAGGAATCATAGAATCATAAAATCATTAAGGTTGGAAAGGACCTTAGAAGATAATCTTGTTCAACCCCCCTGTGCACACAAGATCAACCTAGAACATATTATAGAGAGTTGCGTCCAAGCTGATTTGGAAGATCTCCAGAGAAGGAGATCCCCAAAAAATCTCTGGGAAACCTGTTCCAGTGCTCTGTCACCCTCACTGTCAAGATTTTTTTCCTTAAGTTCCTGTGGAACTTTTGGTGCTTCAGTTTGTGGCTGTTTCCTCTAGTTCTATCAGTGGCCACCACTGAAAATAGGCTGACCTCATCCTTCCCACTCCCACCCTTAAGGTATTTATAGACACTGATCAGCTCCCCTCCCAGCTGCCTTTTCCTCAGGCTGAACTGGCCCAGCTATTTCAGCCTTTCCTCATAGGGCAGATGTTACAGGCCCCTGATCATCCCCGTAGCCCTGCGCTGGACTCTCTCCAATAGTTCCATGTCCCTGGGGAGCCCAGAAATGGACACAGTTCTGTGGAAGTTCTAGGAAGCCTAGGTGAGCTTCTGACTCATCTGAGAGGAAGAACCAGTCTCCCAAATGTGGGAGAAGGTTAAATAAGCTTGGTAAGAGACCCAAGGCAGGACGAAGTTTTAAACAAATCACACACACATGTACACAGATGTACACAAACACAGGAAAAAATGGCAAGTTTCAGAACAGACTCTTGAGAAAACAATTTTTTTGCAAAATCTCCTGCTGCTGAATCTGTGGAGCATAGTCAAGGCAGTGCTGAGATTATGCAAAAGAGTACAAAACACTTTGTGAAATGATTTAAAGAAGAAAATCATGTGAATTTCAAAGAGTTCAAAGTCAAAATCCATAGTATCTTGCATTTTGAGATGCACAATACTTAAGTTTTTGTGAAGATGCAAGAACTACAATAGATTATACTGCTTTGTGAGATTTTGGAATAGAGTTGGAGATTTTGGAATATACTGCTTTGTGAGATTTTGAAATAGAGTTTGCACAGCATGGACAAAGAGGATGCCAGCAGCATCACTAGTTCAGATGATTTTTCAAAGGAGTAATGGATAAAATTGCAACAGAAAATGAGTAGGCTATCAACCTCAAAGTAAATGTAATGTTCATTAATTCTAGGTTGGATAAAAGAGCACAGAGTTGTACTCTCCCGCTCCGCGCACAGTGGAGTGGCAGCGGGAAGCTGTGATCTAAGCAACGACTCTCCTGCCCCATGTTTACAAATATATGCATTACATTGGGCGATATTAATGGAACAGTAATCATTTTTTCTTCTCCTTAGAGCAGCATACCTCTGGATGCCAAGCCAGATTGGTATTAGAAACAGTGTTTCTGGCACTGAGTGAAAAGCCACAAGCCCTGTGATTAAAACTTTGCACTTAGGAAACTTAATCCCAATAGGGAACATGAAAACTAAATATATGAGTAAATAATGAATTGGAAAAGGTACAAATTACACTTACACTGTGTGCATGTGTATATGTACTTATTTCGGAATGAAAAAAAGTTAAGCCTCTGGTCTCATCGGGGAATGAACCTACTGGGTATTCAGGGAATCAAAGGAACTGAGGATGAGTTAATTTTTAAGAAATAATAATAATAAAAAAAATCTCAGCATGATCCGGAATAAAACTGGGAAAACTTAAATGTCCTGGAGTTCATGATTTTAAGAGCTGACAACATGATTATAGTTAACAGCAGAAAAAAAAAAAAAAAAGAAGATACAGCCTTTCTTCTCCTGTATACATTCAGTATAAAAGCATGAATTTGCACAGTTCACATTTAACACGCCCATTGGGAGACCTTGGCTCCCTCTGCTATTCAATTACATGAGGGTTGTAACTCTTCCTCAAACCCAGATTCTCCTACTACACAGACTGTTTAGAGGTAAACATGCTCCCTGGCAGGGAACACTAAGTTCCTAGCGAGCTCCTGGAGGCCTCCTCAACTCTTCTTCATCAGACACGGTGGGATCAGGCACTGGAGGGGCAGAACGTGGGACTGCCTGGTTGCTGTGTACAGAGTGGACATGTTTTGAGCTCAAGCATGTTTTATGTGGTTGATAAATTTAAACTTGCTCTGCTTTCTTTTCATTGAGAACCTGAGGTATTTCACAGGAAGAAAGGATGCATTTTTGATTAGATGATCTGTCTCTACAGATGATGTTTTGAGGAAAAGCATGATTAATGGCTCTGAGGTCTTTGGAGTGACTGAGGTGCTGCTCTGGAATAAAATAACCACAGCTGGAGATCCCTGTGAAGCATAAATAATGTACCAAGGAGGAAAAAAAAAACAACCAACCAACCAAACAAACAAACAAAAAAAAACGTATAAACACATTACAGAACTGAGTATATGGGCATTACAGTGGAAGACGCAATTCAGTAAAGATGAATGCAAAGTCATACACATGGCAAAAATAATTTAATCTTTACATGTGGAATGAGGAAGTGTGCAATGATCCTTACACTCACGAATGATATCTTGATATTGTAACTTCTTTTTCCTTTCCTCTCCTCTCCTCTCCTCTCCTCTCCTCTCCTCTCCTCTTCTCTCCTCTCCTCTCCTTTGCTTTCCTTTGCTCTCCTCTCCTCTCCTTTCCTCTCCTTTGCTTTCCTTTGCTTTCCTTTGCTTTGCTTTGCTTTGCTTTGCTTTCCTTTGCTTTTCTTTCCTTTGCTTTCCCTTTCTTTTCTCTTTAAAAAAACAGAGAGCTCCATTCTCTCTACTAGTCAAAAAGATGTGTGGAAATAAAAATTATTAAGAATAGAATAGAGAACAAAACAGAGAATGTATGATGACATTCAATAATATATAATGTCACTTGTCAATGTCAATAATATTATAATGCTGACATTATATAGTGGCATATCCTTTCATAGGTCCTTCTCAAGGTCTAGTTTGTCACCTCCAAAAATATACAGCATGACTCTACAAAGTTCACAAAATGAGAACAGAACTGCTCAAAAGCATAGAACAGCTAAGTAAGCAAGCTGGAAAATAGCCAACTTGAGCCTGAGGGGTCTGATAGATATCTATATCTGAGACCTGTAAAATTATCAACAGCACAGAGAAGATCCATTATTCGCTGTCTATTCCAGGTCAAAAACTGGAAGCAGTTGAATATTAAGAAATGATAGTAAGTGGCAGGCTCAAAACAAAACAAAACAAAAGTAAGATCTCTTCAAGTGAATCTAATAAAGTCGTGGAAATCCTTGTCACAGGATGTGGGAAGTTTATGTACATTCAAGGTGCATTTGGACAAATCCATAGATGAGAAATTCTCTTGGATTCTTAAATGCAAATAAATCACCATTTGTTCAGAATGTTCTTGAGTTACAGATAAGTAAAACCTGAGAGAATACTCTGGGCATGTATAACCTGCACTTGCTCTATTCTTATACTTCTCAGACATCCAATTTGGGTCAATTCCAACAACAAAGTTGTAGGATAGATGGACCTTTTGTCTGATCCAGATTTCCTGCTCTGTGATTTTTAATTTATACAGATGGGTGCTAAGTCTTACTGAAGCCTCAGTATATGCGGCATATTCAGAATATGAATTCATCATCATGCAATGAAAGAACACAGGAATGGGATTCAACAGTTGCATCATGCAAATGTCTTCATCTGAATTCTTTGTCTAGACTCCCTTATAGTCAGTGCAGTCAATACGGCGTGTGGAGTTTAAGTTGTGATTCATCTGGTCAAAAAGCACTGTCTGCTTTGAGAGATGTGTTCTAAATTCAATTGATTGATTAGCTCTGAGGTGGTGTAAGCTAAGAGTGATACATTTAGACAAAGAAACTTACATTGCAGATGCCCCAGTTAGTCAAAAACTGAGACCTTCTAGACTGACTGCAAAGAAATCTGTGCCTAACAAAGCTAAGGCAATAGTTTACAGAATATATTCTGGCTATACAGAATTGTCCAAAAAGTAGAATATGCAATTTGTTCAAGAGAACAAAAGATCTAATTACAGACATGTCTGTCTTCTTTCACAGACTTCCAGAATGATGACAAGAAAAATAAAATCCAGTTATTCTTAACATTCTGAAAGCACTGGATTTGAGCATCTGCTAGTTACTATGATATGAAGTGACTTGGGTACCTACTGTTAATACACTTAGAGTAGGAGGAAGGAGGAATAATAATAATTAAAAAAGTGGCAATACACTTGAATAAAGCAGAAAGTTTCAGCTTTGTCATGTCTATGTCCTCAGGAGTATAATATTGGAGCTGATGAAAAGCACTTAATACATTGCAAAATGGTCCGGCAATTTTTTCCCTTCCTGGGGTTTAGGAATACAAAGGTTGAGTTTCAGTTATCCGTAAACTGTGTGCAGTTGCACTGTTAAGAGATTTTCTCCCAGCAGACGGCTGGATTTGACTACGATGTTTTGCACAGGTATACATTATATATGGCTGTTCAGATGGAATTGAGACATTGAAAGCAGATAGCCACTTTTCATCCTCCTTAGCTCTTGAGTAAAGACTGAACGAAACACTTTCCAAAGACAATCAAGACTGCTCCTTAGGAAGTATATCTGTCACGAAAACTTTACCTACAAATGGATAAAAAGACATAGGTAATGTAACCTGTTCTATGTAAATTAAAGCATAAATCAAAGTATAAAATACTTCCAAATAATAGGAAGTAACACTGGGGAAAGTGGACCAAAATAATGCCAGCTTTAATTTCTGGAAGTTAGGATGAAAGAAAGGGAATCTCAAAAATCAACGCCATGGATTCTTCAACTCATAAGTCCCACTTATCTGAATGCTCTATTAAAAAGTGTGGAAGACTGTTGTATTTGTGATGGTTTTCTTAATTCATTTAATTTTCATTTGCAGGGATAAAGTAGATTCATGCTGCAAAATATATGATATATACTATTTTTTTTTTCCTTTGAAAACTAAGGATGGCATTGCTTTATAGCTCCAGATTTTTTAAAAAGTATTGTGACAAAAGAGGAGGTATCGTGTGTTTTTTAACATCCTGAAGGTGTTCAGATGTGGGGGCTTGGCTTAGAACAGTCCCCAGGTATAATCACAAAACTAGGGATGCAAACCAAGAAAGGGTCTATTCCATTCACCTGCCATTGAGGTATATTTTCTCTGAGTAAGCCCAGATGGTCTTACCATCCCAAAGGACCATGTTTTGCCATCAGTTACATTTGTTTAACTAATTGTAGTGAAGTCAAGTAACTAATTTTCTTATTAAAGAAACAAAATCCAGTTTTTTAGTTGCCTTTCTTTTAAACCATTGTCAATTTCTGGGACTCATAACTTTTCATTCCGTTGTTGCTTCCTAACCCCACAACAGCTTTTATCATCATATTTGCACACAAATATGTGATTTGGAGATTTTATTATATTAGACAGAGATGTCAGGCCTGCAATTGCTTTATCATATAATATATTGGTAAGATGAGTGTCCTTACTGCTATAGCAGCTCCGTGTTGTCCTCAGGAGCATTGCAGTGGTTGCTCTCATGGTAAAGGAGAGTAATACCTGCTCTATTCGATTACAGACATCTTAATGTAGGTTTCCATGAGAATATAGTCCTGCTGTGTCTTTATACTCTTGTGGAGTATTCAAAATATTTTTAAAACTGTGTACAAGTATAACCTCCCACCACCACTCCCTCCATTGCCCTTGTGTAAGTCTGTAAAGGGACCATTAAAAATCCATTAAGCTGGTTAGTTTGCACAGCTTTCAGGGAACCTTGCTGCAAGTTTTGCTATTTCAACACTTACAGTGTTCTATTAAACAAAACAATCTTTGAGCTATAAGGGTTTACTGGCATGGCCCATTAAATGAGAGTTTTCTAGGGGGATTACTTCTGGGAGAAGAAGGGCAGATCAGAGTTGTAATTAGACAAATGGGTTTTGCTTTCTGCATTCTTTTTTCTTAAAGCAAAAATGATTTCTGCTATCTTAAGAAGCACAAAAGCAAAATGTTAAAGACTAAATGGATGGTATCTTGATAGAGCTGTTTATAAGGGATTTAAAGAAACTGGTTTCAAGTGCTTGACTTCTTACGGATTTTTTTTTTTAAAAAAGATGCTTAAAAACTGGTCTGACAGTGCTGAATATCCTAAGAGTTATGCCTATTTTAACCAGACTTGCTGCTGTCAGGATCCCTTAAAATCAGGCATTTTCTCCCTCTGCAGTAGGAATTTAATAATACTTCCTCTTTTCTTCACATCCATTTGGATATTAAACTTTTTTGGGATAGACGGGGTCATTTATGACCTAAAATTTCTCACATAACTTAAAAAAAATTGAGGAAAAATATGCCTTTCTGGAACATCTTTTCACTTGTTTCATTTGTATTCACATAGAAAATTCTTAAAAAGACACTGGGCATCTCTACAGCATATGCAACTCTATTTGTTCTGTCCAGCCGTTTAGTCTTGCATTCATACATGAGTTTTTTCACTGGCAATCACTGCCCTTGCATTGTGAAAGAAGGTTCATAAAGACTCATTGCAAGCTATTGTGAGGCTAGATTGGTTCCTCCGCATGAGATCTAGCATTCGAATTATTTGTTATTTCTGGGAAGGCATCAAATATCTGAGAAGGCATTAAGCTACTTATGGGAATATGTGGTACTTGACTGGAATAGTAAGTCTTCACACACTTTTATGCTGGGAGAATACTATCTAACTTTAGATTGTATAAAAAATCTGGATAATACTTATTCCAACTTTAAAAAGAAATACAATTATTTGTATTTGGTGTTTTTCAAATAATTGAATACTTTTATTTTGTCAAAAGGAACTTGATTTGGCAGAAGTACAGTCCTGGGGTCAGGAAGATGCTTTTTACTGTCCTCATGTTCTCAATCCATTCAGATTTGGCTGAATTATAAGATGCCAAAAATCACTATTCCCCATCTGTGCTTTCCTCACTAGAGCTTGCTAGAGGCTGTCTGCTAAAATCCGTCAGCATCCTATCAGTCCTGCCCGTGCACCAAACTAGCGTCTCGTTTAAGTATGCCACAAAGATGAAGCTCCAGATGGGATCATGCAAAACTGGTCCCCTTCCAGCTGCTCTTTCCTCATTTAAACAATACTGTAGGTTCATACGGAAGGGAGATTGGACTGATAATGACAAGAGCATAAGTTCAAGTTTTACTTTTTTTTCATTAAGATTTTTCTATTAAATCTGTGCTTTTCTCGCTTCTTATTATACCTCATCTCACAGTTACACAATCTGGAAAGTGATTGCTACTGTGGAACAGCCAGGATGAAGCAATGCTGTTCTGTCAAAAGAATCCACCAAGTCTTAACAAGCCTAAGCACTTTGCTGTGTTGTCTGTGCAACAAAACTGCTTGTGCATATGTAGACTCAAGTGCATGTTTCAAACCTCCGGTCTGATCATCTTATTAAAATGGGCAATATTTAAAGGCACAGAATGCAGTCTGGGGACCCAAAGAGCATTACAACAGGAGAAAGCTGCACATGTAACTTTAATTTCACATGTACTGAACACTGAATGCTTGGTATTGCAAATGTGGAAGCATTGATTGGAAACCTCATCTAAAATGCACTATTTTCCAGGTCTATGCCTGCAAGTGATTTTGAATATAATACATTCCTCTGAATAGTAGCTTTTGCAAGGCAACTGTGTGTATTTTGCCAGCTGACAATATTTTTTAGCTGCCCGACCAGCCAATAGACATGGTCTGTTCGGCTGAGATGAAGCTAAAGGCAAAGACTTCTAGGCAGTAGGAAGGAGAGCTAAATATTTACATGTCCAATTCTTTCCCTCCTTTCTCTTCTCCTTTTCCATGAATATAAAACCTGCTTGCATGAAAGCTTATTTTTTATTTTTCACACTGTTCAATGAAAAACAAAGGAAACTGTGCTTACGGGAATGGCTTCATTGTCTACATTATTCTGTGGTGCACTACACCATTGTGCTGGTAGCCTGATGGATCTTAGAAACCACTGTAATTTGAGCAGGCACTAACAGCGTAGCAGTGTTGGCTAGTAGAAAAAGAAGAAAAGGGAAAGGAAAGGAAAGGAAAGGAAAGGAAAGGAAAGGAAAGGAAAGGAAAGGAAAGGAAAGGAAAGGAAAGGAAAGGAAAGGAAAGGAAAGGAAAGGAAAGGAAAGGAAAGAAAAAAAAAAAAAGAGAGAGAGAAAAGGGGAACAGTAAGACTGATCAGAAGAGGGTGCTCTTATTCTGGGATGGTCTTGCATCATCTGTGCCAGAATACAGAAAACACCTCAGCAAGATAGTGGAGTTTGTTGCCTTCCAGAACAGATGTAATGTTAAGGACTTGGCTGTTAGTAGTAGTAATTAAGAGACAATAGCACTTTTCACAGTAAGACAAAGATTTCCTGAATAAACCTGCATTTGACCAGTTGTGTTCTGCTGATAAAAGCTCCCCTACAAAATCACATTATGGAATTCCTTCCTCTTCTTCCCTCCAGCAAACTACTCTGTATTGCTGCTTGACACTGCTGAACAGCTGTTCTTGTTCATCCTACAGGCAATTGTATGCAAAAAGATAATAAATCACTATGTTCCTAATCTCAAAAACATGTATGCGTGTTTCAGTCACACGGACCATGCTGGGTGAATCTACACTGCTAAATAAAAAGCTGCAAGGAAGCAAACATAGGCACTGATTCCCAGTAATTTACCTTGTTTAATTGCTCTAGCTCTTTCCAAGACAAAGCCAAGATGCTTTTGCATCCAGACTCCAAATCTTGCTTTCAAAATGCAATGAGGATGAGACTACACCCTCCCTCCTTCATTTTCCTCTCAAATTGTCCCTCCAGTCTTTGCATCTTCAAATAGTCACTGTTGTGCAGCACCCTGGAGGAGAACTTTACTTTCATGCTATAAAAATGTCATGCTCTTGGGCTGAAACACAAACCTCACATTATTTCTGACATTTGGTACTGAATTCACTGAAAGCACCTAGTGTCCAGAGATGACCCAGGGCCAAGTGCTATTTAGTTTAGACACTGCCAGTCTGCTCTGGAGTCAGTAAATCCTTAGCAGTATGGATGTGAGTCGGTTGTTTATGACTCACATATTATGACAGTATAGCTATCCATTAGCTACTTCTATACTAATAAATAAAATGGGTCAAGAATCACATAGTGTGGTGACAAGGTTCTGCACACAATTCTCTTACCCTCTTCCAAAAACTAATTGACTGCTAGGTGGTGTGGATTGAGACCTTCTTAGAGGGCATTTACAGCTGTACTTATCATCTGATAGTAGGGATACTTGCAGGATAGTCCTTGAGTCAAAGCCCTTTTACATTTTGAGGCCACAGATATAGATGCTGAGACCAACATGTGTCAACGGAGTAAATATTCATATACATAAATTATAGCAGAAATTGATTTTTTTTGGATCTGTGGAAGTAGTAAGTTTGACATCTTTATGAAAGTGTGAGATTTGCTTAAATAAGAAAAAAAAATAGGGGCAGGGAATCAGGAGTAATATGGTTCTTATTATCTCTTAAGTGATATTTTACTTAATAAAAAGTGCCAGGCACCATTTTATGGCTCTGAAGCCCAGTGACACACCACAACTTGAATTTCATGGCAAAATTAAAGGTAATTTACCCTCACAAGCATGGTAACAGCATTCAAACTGTTTCACCAGCATTGTATGAGACTGGTAGTTCTTGCAGTCCAAAACAGGAACAAGTATACATTAAAAACCTACCAGCATGACAGTTCATGTTCTAGTATATGATTATGAGTCCTCACCATATTTGGATTGCTGTTATAGGTTTATCTGTAAACAATCCTTAATCCACCTGGTTTTGGCTAGATGAAAAAAAGGAGATTCCTAGAAATAAAGATTTTATAGTCTTTATTTTTTGTATAAAGTTCAGATTGTGTGATATTTGAAGAAAAAAATACAAAAATTAGTTCATGAATATATGTTTGTTTCCTGCTACAATACTATGTGTACTCAACTGCCATTATACAGAACAATCAGTGGAGGGTTGGACCAGATATTTCAGAAAAAAATCTCTGAAAAAACATTCTGGAAAATTGTTTCCTAAGCAAGATGAGTTTGGTCTTACAGTGAACTTGCTTGTAGAGAAACATGTGGGAAATTTCACATGAATTCACTAATAGTGTAATTTTAAGCTGAGTTGGTTTTGAGAGGCACGTATTTTATTTGCTGTGTCTTTTTTTTTTTTCTTTTTTTTTTTTTTCTGAGTTCCTCTCTGTGTAACAAAATAATTTAAACTCAATCTCTAAATTTAGATTTCTTTTAATTCCCAGTGGCTGGTGCTTCTGATTCATTGACTGTAGCTGGAATTTAAGGTGAAAATATTTGGGTCAGTTTACTAATTGATTTTATAAGGATGCTCAGCTGTGATAACCACACTGTATAAACTCAGATTTGAATGTCCTTCGCAGTAACTTCCTGATGAAGACAAATCCTCCAGTGCTGCTTGCTAAAATGATATACTTGATTCTAAAGGTTGGGTCCAGGCTTGAACAGCCTTGCCTAGTGCAGTTACTGAAGAAATGAAGATATTCTGAAGCAGCGAGGCCACAACTAGTAACTAACTAGTCTAACTTTTGGAAGGCAGAGACAGGGATGACATTAGAGACTAAAGATTTCAGGCTTGTGTGCTCCAAGCAAATTCAGTCCATGGGCTGGATTAGAGCCAGCCCAGGCCGAAGCCCCATCACTTGTGGGATGTTAGGCCCTCAGCACCAGCCGTGTGCTCTGCAATCCCAAGGTTGTTAGCAGCTGCCTCACATGCTAATGGAGGCATGGAGCTGCTTGGAATGTATCTGGCAGAAAAGCTTTTCCTTAGGAGAGATAGGAGAAGTCTGTGGAGAGTTCAATTTAATAACAGTTATTTTAGAAATCAAGAAGAAGAATCTTGCCTGACAGATACCTTCTAAACATCCCCGTTTTCTCAGAAACTCACAGATGTGGCTATTGGGCAGCTTTGCTGAAGAGACCAGATTCTGAAGTTTCATGTCACTGAAGCAGCCAAGCAGGGAGATTGCCTCTAATCCAGAAATCCCAGGGCTTTCAGAAACCACAGCTCAGGTTCAGTCTCTCAGAGTGGATTGTCTTTGTATTAAGAATCGGACTTTTCCTGTCACTGAGAATTTTGAGGATTTGTTCCGAATCAGAACTAAACTAAATTTTGAATATCAAAACCTGATGATATAATTAAATCCTCTGTGAAGCAGAACCACAGTTCCCTTAGCAAGCCTGATTTAAAAAAAAAAAAAAAAAAAAAAAAAAAAAGAATAGGAATAATGATTTTAATTCAGGTCAGGGCTAGTTGCATTGCTGGAGCTGTGCAAAGAGCAATATCCTCTCTGTAGCAATTTCTGCTAGTGTTTCAGTTTCACAAGCATGTTATTCACATACTAAATTTGAAAGCTTCCCACTCCTCCAGAGCAGTATAAAAATATCTGATAGTCAATTTAAGCCATTCTTTTCACATCTCCTCACAAACATATGAGCTTTGCAAAGCCTTTTGTCTCAGCTGGAAGATGCTTCTGTTTGCTCTACCTCACGTTGAGGCTGATTGCCTCTCCAAAGTGTCTGATCTCTGTATATTAGAAAAAGAATAGATTTGAAAGATGCTTATAATTCATTTAATTTCAATTCCTTTAAAATCTTTCATCCAACATTGGAGATAAACAAATAAATGAGGTAATCATTTCAGGGACTATATCATTTTCATTTTCTATTCAGTACACACAAAGCCAAAGCTTTTTTTTTTTTTTTTTTTTTTAACATTTTCTCATAGAGTGTAAAGCAGGAAGATATGGTCATGTCTTTTTTTTTAGCTTTTGCCTTTTTTCCAGACCAAGTTGACTGCTTCACAGAAAAAACAGAACATGATGATATGATAAAAGTATGTTGTTTTCTAAACATACAGGGGAAAAAAAATACCACTTTTAAATGATAACAGTAATTACCACCTTTAGAATATTTGACTTTGGCTCCAGAAAGGAAAATTGTCAACAGATCTGTTGCAACCATAGTCAATCAAATTTTAGATTTTTTAAAAGATTTTTTAGCTAAAATAAAAATCCCCCTAGAGTTTAGGGAGAACTTTAGTACCCCAGTAACAGCTTTAATGGGTCAGGAGCCTTTCCAATAGATTATGCGTACCTACAAAAAACAACCCAAGATAAATCAGGAGGATGATTGGATGATTCTAATGCCATGTTACGGTATTGATACCATCTGTATTATTACATTTTTCAGACACTCCAGTCATTACCACAGCTCCATTATGGGAGGACTTTAAGCAAGCAGGAAGAAACAAACAATTCCTGCCTCAGAGAGCTGATAAATCTTCCTGTCTGCTTCCCACACATACACTCTAAAGTAGATTAAAATATGTGTTTCTCTGACGATCAATGATAGCAATGATTAATGACTATAAATAACATGTACATTGTTTGCCACACAGTCTAGAATTCTAAAATGTGAATTAAGTCTCATTTTTTTCATAATTATCAATCAAAGAAAAACCCATTCCGTTTTGTCTCCTTTGAAATTTAGTTAGATTTAGAGGGTTAAATCTATTCAGCTTTAAAAGAAGAAAACACAGGATTTGATTGTTCGTGACATTTTGTTCAAAATCAATCATTGTCAGCTCAGGTTAGACTGATTTACTATGAGCCTGCCATAGAAAAGATTTGCCACAAATGGCAAGGCTCTGAGCTGTTTCCACCGCGCTGAACATAATGATGGATTTATCATTGCAATCAAGATGGTAAAACAGCATGGTCCCCAGAGTCGTGCACCAGGCAAATTGATCACAACAGCCCTGGAGTTATATAAGGGCTTTGTTTATCTGGTCTCAGTCTGCAAGAGTAGTAATCCAACTTAAGATAAGACACTCTGATCTTTACAGAAGTTTGGACAGGTTTTATCTCCTAAACCAGTGTATAGTAGTCTTTGCAAAGGAGTAACATAATTATCCATTAAATATAGATGGATAGATAGAGAGAGAGAGAGATACAAAATAAAAGGCAGTCCAACATAAACAGGAATAGGACATACTATTATTGTTGTATACTGCAGCTACTAATCTAACAGCATTATCTCAACCTATAATTGAATGAACATGCTGAAACAACTTAGTGAGAAAAAGAACAATATGAGAACTAGGACATTTGCCTTAATTCATTACCTTTTCATTACAGGCATTCTCCCTTTATTCAATCATGAAAAGGCAGCAAAATGCTCCCAGGCCTGAATATGTTAATACTAAAGGGAAACTCTGGCCCTTCTGCATCAGCATAATGGCAAACTGTACTCTTATTTACCCAGACAAACTGAGTCAGCTTGTAGTTTCTGAAACTATGTTTCAGAAGGAAGAAATTATTATTACTTTCCTTTCTCTGACGGGCAGTCTGAGCCTTGAAGAGAGGAAGAAACATGATAGAGAAAGGAGAGGACCAAAGGACATTGAATGAGCATCATGCGAGCAGGCTGTAGCCTCTGGCTGAACCCTGTGGACTACTCATCACTTCTGCTGCAATTTCTGGAGCTTTAGAGAAAGATGCTAAAATAGATCTGAGAAAGGATTCTGTAAGTGGGAAAATATGTTTTTCACTGAGGATCAGAGAACCAATGTTTGGAGGTGCACTAGTTGCTCAGGTCAGAGCCCGGTATAGCATTACTGAGCCTGGTGGCAGAGACTTGAAGAAAGTGTAAGTTTGCTTTGAACCCAGCAAAAGAACAAAATGGGCTTTTCACCTTCACATTAAACTTATCCGGATGTTCTTTGTCACTGGTCCACATGTAAAAAATAAAATAAAAATTCTGTGGTAAACTCTGGATTTGGCTTAGTTGTAAAATAATGAAGATATGAGAGCAATCAATATGTCCTAAAGGCAGAATTAAGCCATATCCATCCTCAGAAATATCTATGGAAGAATGGGATTTGTTCCAACATTAAAAATTCCTTAAATTATATTATAAATTCTCAGGAGCAGAGAACGTATTTTCCTATTTATTTGACAGGATCTATAATGATTTGAACCAATGAACACAGATTAGTATCTCCATCTTAATTTTGAATTTAGATTAGGTTAATTAAGTAGTTTTCTACTTTGAAGCGTGAGTGTATCCTTTTAATGTTTGATTGCAAATTATTGATTTACTTTGTAAAAAATAATATAAGCTCTAATTGGTGGGTTATAATGATTACAAGCTGGTTATATTGATTTAAAATTAGAGTTCACTTCACCTAGAAAATAGAAAAGTTAAATCAATTCAGTGATCTACTGGATTCTTCAGGGATTCATTTTGTGTTCTGAGAGGCACACAGAGGCTGTTGTGCTCATTTCTCCTAATTATTCTTTTCAAAATTCTCTCACAAAGACATAGGTATCACTGTTTGCCACAAAAATACATTTAAGCAAATTTACTGTCATTTTAACCTTCAAGATGTGCAGATAGATGCATAGTAGGAATACACAAAGTAGAAATAAAATAGAACTTGTTTTGCATTGTTTTGACAAAATGTTTATTGTGAAAGAGCGGAGGCTCATCAAAACAGAAAGAAAAAAATGTTTTTAACAAAATACATCCATCAGTAAGATATAATAGCTTACTCCATGTCCACAGCCACAGCAATGTCCCTGCATTAGACTGCTTTTCATCTGGAGGCTCTTTTCTTGTCTAAATGAGAAATACCAGCTGTGCTCCATTTAGAATAGAAATTTTGAATTTTTTGAAAAATTGAAATTTTTGCCCAATGCAAGCACAATTCCCAGAGGCCTAAATGCCTTCTGAAAGTCCATTTCTCTAAGCAAGATAGATGGAGCTGTGATGGTTTAAGATATCTCTACCTCTGGCTTCTCTGCGTCAGTGGGGACTTGCTGTCTCTTCCCCACTGGCCTTCCCTCTCGTGCAGTGGAGCAGGGGAGAAATACATACATGGCCAGAAGTAAATATCCTCAGCTGCAACATTTCACAGTTCATAACATAAAAGTTAAGGAGGCTGTTTAAATGGAACTGCCTGACTTTTTACTGATGCTGATGTTTCACATTCCAAAAGTTAGCAAGTTGAAGTAGTGAAAATCTTTCTTACCAGAACTACTATTTTTGTATTAAACCTGATGGCAACTTGGGGCAGGGAGTGCCACCAGAAGTGCTGATATAGGTGGACACCTATCACCAGCAAAGCAGATGGAAAATTTATTGAAGGAATTAGTCCAGAAAGACACCTCTGCCATACATAGATGTAGTAAAACTGTGACTAGTGGGGGATAAAAAATTAGCAGTGGTTGTCTATTTTGAAGGGGACTAGGGTGGTGAGAAAGTGAGAAAAGGTGGATGGGGCTATTCCTCCCCAAAGGCAGGACTTGGCATCTCCCTTCATTATATTTCATTATATATTTCATTATAATTCTCCTAGTATTATGTCTCAGGAGATGATGGAAATCTCTTAAGGAGCCTGGATCTTTAGAGGTTCCCTCTTTCCAACAGCTTTAAGGAAGTGAATCTAATACTGTTGCCTTTAAAATAGTCTCCGTGACTGTTTTTTGAAAAGGTGGTTTTAGGGCTCATTTCTCGTTCTGCTAAGTTTTATTTTCTGATTTAAAGAGAAAATGTGGAAACACATGAGATTCAGAAAAGCAACATATTTTAAATTTTGCTCTGAAGTTACATATCAGCTATCCTACTCAAAAAAACTATTTTAACAACTAATGAATTAAAATGAGAATCATCTTTACCTCCCTCCAAGATCTCGCTCAAACTGCTTCAGATTTTTTTAATACAATTCTGAAAGTTATTGTAATGTCTATGAATAACATCTAAATAATACCCATGGCATCAGTTATGAAGCAGGATAAAAGACTTAAAAAAGAAAGGCCTTAGGAACATGTATTAAAATTTGTCCTTCAGATATTTTCAAGAGCATATCTGCTACTAAATGTGCTCTGCAATATTCATCATTGAATACAATTCATTCCAAGTATCTTGGTATGAAGGATCTTCTATTTGCTTCACCATGAAGAAAAGTAATTGAGGCAGGTACAAAAAGTAGTGACTATATCACAGAAACTGTCTTTCTCCTCCCTTCCCCATCTTGAGTAAAACCCTGTTATTGCAACTCGAAATTTCAAGTGACAGCTAATTTAAGTCTTCATCCTATGGTGAAGTTACTATTTTATTTCTCCAGTTATGTCCTAGAACCTTGTACTAGATCATCTATAAACTGACACAGACTGAAAGATGAAATATGGTGTTTAATTGTGAGATTTTAACTCCTTTTGTCCAGTTTGTTTTTGCTCCCTCAAGGAATGGACACAGTTCTGATATTCTGTAAATGCAACAAACGTCTCCACATCTGAAAATATTAAATGTTAACACTTTGGTACACTATGGTCTAAATGGTGTATTTTCAACATCCTTTGGAGGATGGGAAAGAGAAGAAAGCATTTAAACATACTTGAATCAGAAGACTATTACAAAACAGAACTATCCTCACCTCACAGTGGTTTTAATTAAAATGAAGGAAGACAAATTTGCCTTAGATACTGTAGTAATCATTCAGGATAAGCATTTACACATAAGCACAGTAAGATGTATTAGTAAATCCATTGAAGCATCTTTACCCATTCTGTGAGTTCATGTAAGGTCACGAGAATTTAGCAGTATTGCTATTCTGTCACCTTTCAGGAAGAAGTGTGTTGTTCCTTATAATCTAATGGCAGGTAACAGAACTGCAAGAAGGGGAGTAATGTCCACAGCAAACTGTGACGTATATAATGTCAGCACCATTAGCTTTACCTGACATCTCTTATTCAGTGCACATGGTGTTGATTGACAGTGACCCAACATGTTGATTCATACTATTTAATTGCTAAGTCAATGCCTAAAAAGGTTACAGCCATCCATGATTTGATTGCAGATGAGGCTCCTGACTTTGCATACATTACCAAGGTTTGACTGGATGACTCTCTAAAACCATTATTGGCCCAGATGACTCCCTTCTGAATCTTGGCTCATCACAATTTGAGAAATGGTTAAAGAAAATGTGATACTACAGGGCAGACTGAGCAGACAAAGCAATAGCACGGAGCAGTAGCAAAGTGTGGAGCTCATCAAAACTCAAACAGGAAATAAGATGTGTCCTTTTAATGATAAAGGAAATTTATCCTGGAGGCAGATCAGAGAGCGCTAACTAGCCTATAAGCTATATATCATCAATAGCCTCAACAAAAAGCATTCTCAAAGCATCCAAAAGTACGGCACAAAATAAAGCAATGACAATCAATGAGCACAATGTATTCCAGCATTGAAATCAGATTAAAAATTGCTTAGGATGAGATACCGTGTTTTGTTTTAATAAATAGTGATTTTGGAAAAAAAATCCTTCACTTGTCTCTGAAAGTTAGTGGTGCATAATACTCAAACACAGCAATCCACATTACCCCAGCAAAATATTTGAGACCAGGTCCAACAGAATAGTTATAAACTTAGTCCTAATTTAGAATCTTACAACACTCAGGAGAGTGAAAGAAAAGGTAGGCAACTGGATACTTGTTTGGACATGGGAATTAATCCCTTTGAAAAGTCTTAAGTTCATTCCAGTTGGACTTAATGGGTAGGACAAATGCAAGAATTAGCATAAATCTTCTTCATAAAATGCTGGTTTGTGGAGCCAAGTTAGTGCTGAACAAGCTATATTAGCTATCAATCAGAGACATACATTCCTGTTAGGTCATTCCTGTTAGGTCACATATATTATCCATCCATGGTATATTAGACTGCCTTGTCACAGCTGTTAGATTGCTAGGTCTTGTCCTTGGTGATATTAATTTGCATAAATCCTACTCATTGGCTTAAATTTTGCTTGAGGTATTGGTGTATCTAGAATTAAGTGTTTTGCTGAACAGGAGTAGATTTAAACATATGCTTGTTTGTTATTAATACCTACAAAGCGTATGCATTAAAATAATCATGAATAATCAAGATTGCTGTATCATGTAAATAATTGTAGATACCATGCTACAGGTATACACTACACATTCATGTATGGTAGCACATGTTGAACCATGGTACTATACCCTATACACCAGGAACTGAAAGAATAATCAGTATCATAAAGTTGGATATTATTATCTGCTAAATGTTATTATTACTGCCATTGAATAACTTCTTGTTGTTTCTTCTACTCTTTCTCGCTTGTTCTTTTTTAAAGAAATTTTTTTTAAAAAATTAAAAAGCAGTCTCCGAAGTAGTTATCTCCTGTGCATATCTATGTGCTCCAAGTCAATTTTGTCCTTGCTGTTCCCCTTCTTAGCAGTCTCCTTCTGTTTGACTGTGGTTACATAATTGTTTTAGCTTGCCAGCTTCAAGGTCAGTCTCAAGTCAGTTTAAGCCTACCAAGATTTAGCTTCTATAAAACAGGATAAGAATTTCAAAATCAGGCAAGTTTGTTGTTGCTCTTTCTAGAATGTTTTCTATTCTACTTGGTAAGAGATATAAATATAAAAGAGATATAATTTATAAGAGAGAAATTAAACAAATGGATTGGGCATTCTGTTCAGACACTGTCAAAATGCCCATGGTTACACAAGTTATTCAGCCTTCCTGTTACTGGAAAAGCGTTGGCCAATTCCTATTTTTCAGTTAAATCCCTTAGGTAATACACACCGCACAGCAAAGCACCTCTTAAGAGTCTTCTCAGAAGGAATCCTCTTGGCTGTGTATACAGGAGAGATCTGAGAACAGAAAAGTTCAGATGAACAGAGAGCAGTCAAAAGTAAAGCCCCATAAATTGTATTGCCAACTTTATTTTGCTATGCTTAACTCACAGATTCTATCCATTTGCTTCCAAAATACATTTTTGGAAAATTTCAGGCTATATAATGCTGGAAATATCATTTAACATATAAGGAATTCTAACATGCACATTTGCCCAAATTCACCAAAGAAAATGTGGGGAATCTGATCTGCTTCAAAAGGTTTTTCCATTAAAAAGTGAGAATTTGGTGAAGTAGTGGGGATTTCAATTAGTTAGCTCAAAAAAAAAAAGTTCTATTCCACCCACAGTATGAACTATTTTAATTCTATTGTGTTGATCCATTGGAGGTGATCCACTGGCCTGGCCTGTTCTGATTTTCTGTCAAGGTCTGCATAGTCTTCCTTGTAGGATACCTCGTTTGTGCTATATCATGCATGGACTTCTCTCAATAATTCATGTTATTATGACCAATCATAAATCATGACATTCAGCTCAGGTACTCAGGTTAATATGCAATATTGCAATACAGAAGTACCTGCCAGGAGGTACCTCCTAAGAAACAGAAGCAGCAGTATTTGAAAAATCAAAATATTCTTTTGTTCTGATGGAAATCACATTTTCCCCCATTTTGTGTCAATTTGGCTTTCAACAGAAAAGCAGACATCGGTCACTAAGCACCCTGCTAATCAAAAGCTTTGCTTGGCATAATCATATCATTTCTGTTATTTTCTACCAGTCTTATGATTGCAACATGCATTTGTATGCCACAGGGCATATATATATATAATAGTAATAATCAGTAACAATAATCATGTTTCTTGCTTCTTCCAGTTTCATACTTTTTAATGCCCACTGTTACCAGTTAGTTGAAATTCTGCAGCTGTGGCTGCAGAACTCTCCCTACAGAGATTAAATCACATCACAAAGTGGGTTTCATAATACTGTTTAGGAAACTACATCTGGCCTTTATATGCATGAATGTTGTGCTAAAGTGAAAATTTTATTATTCATTTTTAAAACTGATCTGTAAAGTTGGCCAGATTAACAGACAAATGAGAACAAGATATGAACAGTAAACATATATTATCAATAAGTCATAATGTACAGTCTTATATGTTACCAATATACTATTAATATATTTCTGGGTCTCTCTTATCTTTGGCAGACTGAACTTCATTTCTCACAAGCTGGACATTTCATTTCATAAGGAGCTTAAATTCTTTTACAAAAGGCTCTTTCCTGACAGCAACCTTCATGCGCTTCACAGACACTACCTGTGAATCACTCAAGTTCTGAGTAAAAAGAGCATTATTTGCCTTATAAGCATCTGCAGAAAAAAAAAAAAATGTTTCTGAATAAAATTGTCTAATATATTGTGAAAGCTCTCTTGCAACCCAAAAGTAGATACAGCTGCAAAATGCAAAATAAAATGCTCCTCCAAAACTGTAAATACACTCAGTACAGCTGAATCTAAAGCCCTCTGGTCACTTTAACCCAGTCTTAGTCTGTTGCATTATTCTAGCAAAGCAAATGTAAAAATTTAACAGAGAAACCAGAAGAGAATAAGATGTCACCTAGGGAAGTATTATATCTTCAGTGAGATGTTTCCAACTCTTAGAGAAAGGATACCACGAACTCCCGAGCATTTTTCAGCTGGGGTCCAGACCTGAGAGTACTCCATTATCACTCTTTTGTCAAAGATCTTTTATTTTTTCTCCTTTTTTGTTCCAAGTTTCACTTTTCCTGTTCCTGTTTTGTTTATCGTCTCTGCAGTGTTTTTTTTTTTTAATTCCTAATTCTGATATCCCTATGAAATATTAACCCCTTCTCTGCTGTAAATGCACATAAAACTCATCAGAAACGTATTTCAGAAAAGCTTCATGTCATAATCATATTTCCATATTCATGCCAGAAATGTTTGCATCCTTGTCCAGACTCATAAAGATAAACCATGTCAGGAGACCTGCCAAGCCTATTAGATTAAAATAATACCTCTCTAATTTCAATTATTATAATCAAATAATCAAGAAAAAGAAACCCAAAATAAAACTTGAGATAATCACAGTTCAGGCTGTAATGACAAATACAGCTTTAAAAATATCACCCAGCTAAGGGACCGTTTGTATATGCAAAGTAATTAAGTTTATCAGATACACTATTTAGTATAAATTAGTTGTCCTAATGTAACTGGGATACATAGAATGTAGTTTCTGTAGCATAAGTCAAGTCAAGTACAAGTTAGCCTTGGTGCAAATTAAGCCATAGTACCTATTTGTGTGTCTGTAAAACTCCAGAATTTTATTAACTTTCACCTTGTCTATGCTCTCCCTCAGCAGTTCAAGAAATAGGATATTTATCAAATTTAGAGACCATTTGACCTTCTTTAAGTTAATACAAAATCAGATTGACCTGTAGTTGCCAGCATCAAGAGCTAGTTCACTCATTAGATGACTTCTAGATAGGGATGGCCAAACTGTTTGACCTGAGATCATTGACGAGCTACATCCCATTAACCTCCAAAGAAAGGAGGAGAGACAAGAGAAAGAAAGAGAAGTAGGGGATGAAAGAAGCTTCAAAGTTACCATTGTGGTTAAGCAGTGTGCTAGCGTATCCCTAATGTCTCTTTGACCACATCCCTGCCTTTCTATACCTGAAGTTAGCCTTGCCCTCTCCTATGTACTAAGTATGTCTCACCAGGAAAAAACAAACAAACATAAACGTCCCAGAATAATATGATGCTTTTGGTAAGCAGTTGATTTACATGAAATATCCCAAACGTGACTTTTTTTTTTTTTTTTTTTAGCTACTTATATCCCTAGCTAACACATCAAATCTCACCTAATTTCATAGGAGGATGGTGAAAAGTGAGCTGTTTGGAGTGCATTTTGGTTATAGGCAGAACTAGTCCTTCACCCAGAATATCATTTTTGTTGTCATTTTTAAATGTGAAGAGTTAATCTCAGGCTGCTAGCATACCTTGTCAGAGATAAGCAAAACCTGAAATAGTTGGCTTAGATTAGATACAAATGAGAGAGACAAAACTTGGCCTCTTTTGATCCCAGTAGCTGGACAACTGTGTTATGATTATTTCATATGATGGCAACACCTTCATCCTGAATAAATATGGAGGAGGATTTCCAGTGTAAAATTAGTGTAAATCCAGGCTGTGTTTCCCACTCAATGAGTCATGTTGTAAAGTAGGAGGAGGAGGAATCAGGAAGAGTCTCTAAACCAGCTGAGTATGTCTGGTAAGTATATACAGTCCCTGGCATAAGAGCCCCAGTGCCCAAAGTAGCCATTGGTCAAGGCAAAGCCTGGAAAAAAAATGGGTACTCATGATGTCAGTTCTCTCTTTGCATATCAAAATAATTTTGCCAATAGAGGTTTTAGAACCTCTATCATGAAATAGGCCGAATCGTGATTTTATGGTTTTACTGTGGTCCAAGTCAAGTAAAGAGTGATGTAAATATAGATCTTGAAAAGCATTAACATTTTTGTTCATATTATGGGAGTACTAAGTTTAGTATCCACCCAAGTGAAAGAACAGAAAATGCTCAAAAAAACTCGAGAGAGAAATATTTTGATGGAGAAATAAGAATAACTCACATCCAGTAAGCAAAAGTTATACAAAATATTTTGCCATCAGTGCATACTCAGGAAAACACTTGCTTAAATGATTCACTGAGTAGCTTGGAGTAACAATGAAATTTATAAAAATCAAAATTTGCTTATAGGTAATTCAAAAACAGAAAGCGAGGCTAGATTTGTCAAATAAATTGTTTGCTGCAAATAGTTCTCCCAGCTCTTTCATGTGTGCCTAATTGGCTATCAATAATGCATGGAAATGCTGAGAGACAGAAGAATCATGTAACAGGCATTCCATTATGTAATTAAGGATCATTAACTATATTAATGACTTTTCTAATTCTTATATTGTTAACTGATCAGTAATGCTTTATGTCAGGAATATACTTTCAAACTTCCTTGCATTCGTGAAAAAGATGCATCTCACTACTTAACTTCTGCAGGTAGCTCACATAAAACATTTGCTCTGCAGAAAGTCTGAATAAACTCAGACAAAAACCCGATGATTAGATCACATCTGAATAGAGGATTAATAAAAACATATAGGCAAATTGCTTTGAGGGAGAAAGAAGTATGCCTATATATGTGCACACATGTCAGCAAAACATATACAAGAGGCAGAAGAATTGTCTGGTAGGACTGCTAAAATTCTGGAAATTACAGATAACATCTGCCATGTGAACATGCTGGTCACACAGGTTACATCTGCCAAAAGCTGACCTAAGCTGTGTGCTCTCCACTATATAGAGAGTTCAGTTTTCCATCCAGAATTTGTTGTCCCCTCCTCATCTTATTTTTGTTAGTCTTTGCATTTGGGGAGGATTTTGATGTTCTAAATATACAATAAGCAAAATCTAACAGGGAAAAAAAAAGCCCTTTTCTTGAATATTCCAGAGGCTCTTGCCACCCTCTAAGTCTTCATAGGTAACTACAATAGAGAGCTGCTATGTAGCTAGGTAGACAATACCCTGTTTGGAAAGTAAAGGTCCTAAGTGAGATAACAATTCTATTATACCAAAAGCTAAAATTTACAAAGCTTCAGATGATTCCATCAGACTGAAGATTGCCCAGTGGCTGGAGTAGAAATGATCATGGAAATAACTTGCCTGGTTTCTATAGAAAAATCTGGTCGTCCTTGTCTCAGAGGAAAGGAAAAAATGGCACTAAAGAAGGAAAACATTGACATATCCTTGGAAATCAAGCATGATAGTCATGACTTGGCAGATTTATCTGTTAGACTGTAGTTTAATCTGGAAGCATTTTGGTCATAGAATTACAATGCTCAGTGCACAGGATGATTTAGTCTGAAATACTGTATTATCTCAAGTGATATTCTTTGTGTGTCTGAGCTACTTTCGTCTATCTCTTCATCTTGCTTATATTTGCTACACAGATGCAACCTACAGTCCTGCAGGTCAGTGTTGTCTATACTCTTTCCATTAGTCTGGGTCTTCATAAGCACAGACCCTCTAACTCGTAAGATGTAACATGCTAGTCAGTGTGTTGCCAAGCAGTTGTCCAGACTTGGAATTGATGCGTAAGCTCTAGTTCCAATGAGAAGGAAGTTTTTTAACTCAGATATTGGCAAACATAATAAATATCCCTTAACTAATATATGGAACTTTTCATCTACTCATGCTCAGGTGGTTTATGAAGGAAGATAAATATCAGCATTTCTATTTTATAGATTGAGAAGCAGAAAAGCTGTGAGCTGAAATATTTTGTCCAAGGTCAATAGCTGAGCTGAATGGGAAAAACATCTCTTCTAAGTCCCTATTCCATACTACCAAATTTGCAATTTTGCAATTACTTTGTTTAATACCATGTATTTTTTGTTCCGATTTCCACATATACATACATAGTTGCAGTAGCATTTTTGCACTAGTACATCTATTAATAATTATAGTATTTCTTCCTCCTAATTTTTGTGCTATGGAAAAATGGCAAGTTTAGGATTTGTTCTGTGTTTTGTTTCTATGCTTTGTATTTTTGTTTTTTGGGTTTTTTTTTGTTTTAAAGGTAATTCTTTCACATCTTTAGCAGCTGTCCTGTGCTTTTTTGTTTATTATGTTGTTACATTTCCTTAGTGACTGATACTCTCAATCGTTTTGTCAGACACAGAAGGAAGATTCATAAACCTTATGTTCTGCTGGAATTTCTTTTCAAATTTCAATACAGTGTTTAAAAGCAATAGCTGTATTCCAGAGTTACTTTGCATTGTCTACACCTCTATTGCAATTCATTACTCACCAGCATGTTACCCTGAGTTAGACGTTACTTGTAAGCTGCATTTTTGCTGTAATTTCTCATGAATTACAAAAATTTCTGAAATTTATGTTCACAGAAATGAGCCTGACATACCAAAAAAAAAAAAAAAAGCAGAATGGTTAATTTAAAAAGTGCTTAAATATATGCTGAGCATTGGAACATACTTACATCCCTTTAGCTGCACTCTCACATATGTGTCTATTTTGACACATTTGTCGTTGCTTGGTTCTGGCAGTGACATTTTCAAAGGAGACCTTGTTGATGATTTGAAAATGTGAAACAAGTATTTAACTCCTACAGGCTGTCTTAAAAACCACCAGCCTAAGCTTTGTAAATATAACAATTTTAAAGCTTTATTATAATGCACTATTTTAAGGTGTATAATTGTGGACCTTTTAAAATCAAGTGTAAAAAGGATTTTTCATAGCAAATATTGCAGTGAATTTTGTGGTTTAAGATGGGAAGGACAAGGTAAAAATGAAGGATCAAAAGAAAAGCATGCATTTCCCTACCATTAGTAATCTATTATTGTTTCTTTTAAGACATATCCAAAATGTTTCCTACTCTCACTTACTTAAGTTAATAGCTATGACTATATTAAGCAAGCAAGAAAGCATGTGATTTCCATGTGTTGCAAGTGAAAACAAGTTTACATGGATACTTCTGTATTTTCACTATTAGATAGTAGGTTTCTTTGATCCAAGTGAAAAAGAGAACCTGTTTTAAAGCATGTTGGAATCATCTCCATTGTGAATGCTGTTGTGTTGTTTGCATCCTAAGTAGCTTGCAAAAATATTTTTAAATCCTTTGAAAGCAATGTCATTTTATGTAAGACTATCCAAATAGACTATTTCTTATCAACTTATCTTTACTTTGGGAACAACAGTGCGAGTGCCCACTCCCAGGGGCAGGATAAGAGAGTTTCTTTGGGTAGGATTATGCTGCATAAGAAAGATGGAGATGTTGCCTATAAAGCAAGAGAGCTTTGAATCCAGCTGATGTTCAGCCTGTTCAGCGGGAAGACAGGAATTTCTCTCCTATAGAAAGCAAGATGTCCACCTTGATAACGCTACTATAACCTTTCAAACATGGAAAGCTTAAAGAAAATGTATTTTAGCGTCAGCTGTTTCCAAATGGACTTGACTTGGTTTATTTCCTGTGTAGCTGCAGGAAAAAGGATTCTTTCACTAGTAACCCTCACAGAAGAAATGACATAATGAACTGGCATGACCTGATTTTTTTCTGAGTTTCATTACCACCTGGCCTTTGATATCAGGAAACAACTAAGCTTTCAGAAAAGAGTAGAAAGTTATAGATTGGTAGATACAGAATTCCCTTAAAGCAGGGGCCAAAGATCAGAAATGTTTTGGGAGCTTGGGAAATAAGTGCTCATGAAAGTGGCTGCTTTTTTTGATGAAAATTACTGAAAGTTAGTGCACAGATGAACAAGAAAACAGATTTTCTTTTAATGATGTCCCTAGATTCTCAAATGAAGCCTAGCAGGTAACAAGATCCTTCCTGGATTTCAAAAGATATCTCACATCCAGGTGCTGAAACACATTTCCTAAAGCCCTGGAAAGAAGAGCTTAAAAATTCAGCATCGAGGCCTGTAATTTCTCCACAGATGTCTCATTCTTAAATATAGCATGAGAGCATTTGTCTAATGCGGAGCCTAGCTTTTCATGTGTAGCTCAGAGTGCTTCCAGGAGCACAAGGTAGGCATGTTACAGCTTGGAACTGGTCACAGAAGACCTCAAATGCATGACATTCACATTTTCAAGTGTATTATTTTTGGACTTGGAAAGTAGGTAAGAGTATACCTAAAGAAAACAGCTATGCTTCAAGATAGCAAAAATGCAAGTTGAAGAATTCTTTCAAAATTGACAGCTGAATGACTTGCTGAGAAAGACCCTTAGGGCTAAAGTTTTGTTATTGTTGTTGTTGTTTTCCAAAGACTACACAGAAAGACTTTTTCTATTATTATTTTTGTCTTAGGAGCACTTATTGACAGTAATGCTCTTAATAGGTCTTCAGTTATAGTTTAAGGAAACCAGAAAGATTACAACGTAACTTTCTTGCTGGAGTAATGCAAAGCCAGCATAGCTAAGCTTATCTTTTGGCTTGAAACCTAAGTATAAAAAGGTCTGTATTTGTTTACCTAAACTGCCAAAATGATATCTAGCGTAAATTTAGAGGCCTTCAACTATTCGGTCTGACCTTCAGAAGGGTACGAGTTTATCTAAAGTCTTGTGTCACATCTGCCAACACACTCTAGATATTTCAGAGAGCTTAAGTTATTGCAAAGGATAGTAGATGTCTATGACTGGACAAATTAATCTCACCTTCTACTGAAAGATCTTGATCTAGGTTTGCCAGCATTTACTTAGGATTTCTGGGAGACTGAACCAATTCATTCTGCATAGTCATATGCAACAATGCTTTCGGGTTTTGTGAAGCATTGAGCTTATCAGGTGACACACGGTTTGTCCTGTGCTAGCATGCTATAAATCTGATGGATCGGATAGATAGTTTTCAATGTGTTGTGTGCAAACTGCCCAGAAGGCATGCTCGTGCCCAGTTGGTTTTGCATTTCTTCATGGCATTTTTTTTACAGCACAAGAGTTATATGCTGCACATATAACATATTCTGTCCAGAGATTCTGTACCCGGGAAACTGGAAAGCAGATCTTACCAGTAACAACTCAAACAAAAAAGTTATATGACCTTTATCAGTAGACCCCCTGCTCCAACAAGCAGTGGGGTCACATTATCATTAGCTTTATTTTGTTGTCAGTATAATTATGGAATCTCATTTTGCCATCCCTGAAACATCTCTCTAGATTCAAATCCAGCTGTGGTCTGGCTTTTCTAACTCCATCCCTGCCTGTTTTCCACTTTCTCCCTTCTCTTTTTTTACTGATTTACAGTCAGGAGTCCTTGTTCATCTATGCCTCCATTCTGCTGCACTTGTTTAGCTTCCAGGACATTGGGATGGATCATCTTGTGCTCCAAGGAGGCTGTCCCTGAAGATCAACTAGCTGTCTCTCTGCCCTCCAGAGAAGCCTCCTCTGGAACCTGGTCAAGCAGATCCCTGATATCTGCTCCTTTGAAATCTTTGCAATTCTGTTATTTGGCTTGCAGTTTCTCTCAAGATTTTAAACTACACCATGTCATGATCACTGCAGCCAAACTTATCCTTAACCTTTGTATCTTCCTTGTTTGTGAGTAGTAGATCCAGCAGATTAGCTGATGAACTTCAGCTCATCTATCCCTTGTGTCAAGAAAGTCTTTGACAAACTCAAGAAATGTCCTGAATTTATTGTGCCCAGCTATGTTGCCCTTCCAGAAGATACTAGGGTGCTTAATGTCCCCAACGAACACTGGGACCTGCAATCATGAGGCTATTTCCATTTGTCTAAAGAATGTTTCATATTCTTCTTCACCAAGCAATCTGTAGCAGATACCTGTGCTGGTCTGTCCTCTTATTTATTTATATTTATATTCATATATATATATATATTTGTGTATATATGTATATAAAGCAGCTCATCCTAGAGACCATCTCTAGGTATGTCAAGGAAAAGAAGGTGATCAGGAGTAGTCAGCATGGATTCACCAAGGAAAAGTCATGTTTGATGAACCTGATAACCTTCTACAATGAGGTGACAGCCTGGATGGACGATGGGAGAGACATGGATGTTGTCTACCTTGATTTCAGCAATCCCATAACATCCTCATAGGAAAGCTCCAGAAGTGGGGACTGGACAAGCAGACAGAGAGAGGAATTGAGGACTGGTGGAATGGCAGAGCCCAGAGGGTTGTGATAAATGTGATCAAGTCGGGTTGGAGGCCTGTAGCCAGTGGTGTGCCGCAGGGGTCAGTACTGGGCCCAGTGCTGTTCAACGTGTTCATCAATGACTTGGACAAGGACACAGAGTGCACCCTCAGCAAGCTTGCAGGTGCAAACTGAGTGGAGTGGCCGACACTCCAGAGGGCTGTGCTGCCATTCAGAGAGACCTAGACAGGATGGAGAGTTGGGAGAGAGGAACATCATGAGGTTCAACAAGGACAAGTGCAGGGTCCTGCACCTGGGGAGGAATAACCCCAGGCACCAGTACAGACTAGGGGGTTGACTTGCTGGAAAGTAGCTCCGCAGAGAGCGATTTAGGAGTCCTGGTTGTCAAGAGGTTAACCATGAGGCAGCAATGTGCCCTTGTGTCCAAGAAGGCCAATGGGATCCTGGCTGCACCAGGAGAAGCGTTGCCAGCAGGTCGAGGGCAACTGCCCCTCTGCTCAGCTCCAGTGAGGCCGCTCCCGGAGTATTGTGTGCAGTTCTGGGCCCCACAGTACAAGAGGAATGTGGAGCTGCAGGAGAGGGTCCAGCGTAGAGTGACAAAGATAATTAAGGGACTGGAGCATTTGTTGTATGAGGAAAGACTGAGAGAGCTGGGCATGTTTAGTCTGGAGAAGAAAAGGCTGAGAGGAGGTTTGATCAATATGTTCAAGTACCTGGGGGGTGATTACAGGGAGGATGGGGCCACACTGTTCTCTATGGTGACCAGTGACAGGACGAGGGATAATGGGTGTAAACTGAGGCATAGGAAGTTTAATCTCCATATGAGGAAGAACTTTCTTGTGAGGGTTTACAGAGCCCTGGAACAGGCTGCCCAGAGAGGTTGTGGAGTCTCCTTCTCTGGGAATCTTCCAAACCTGTCTGGACCTCACCCTGTGCCATGTGCTCTGGATGTCCCTGCTGGAGCAGGGGGGTTGGACTAGATGATCTCTAGAGGTCCCTTCAAACCTTAACCATTTTATGATTCTGTGATATATATATACATACTTTAAGTGTATAAAACTATACATTCTTCCTTTTCATTAGCCAGTATATGACAAAAATAATGTAACTGAAGCTGGCTCAGACTGATATTTTTTTGTATTTGTACTATGATAAACAAGAATCAACATCTTTATTTGATACTTTTATCCTTACGTTCACATTTTTACATTAATTTTATAAAGTTCTTGTCAAAAGAAAACCACTTTAAGTTTTTTTTGTCCTTCCTTCTGCAATAAGAAAAGTTATTTTTGCTAAAGAGCCTGCAGTGGAATAATTAGTGCCCCCTTACCTTGTGTATTGCGCTCTCTATGCAGCAGTTACACACAATTTAAAACATCAATAAGAAGTAAATTGTTGTAAATTACTATTCTTTCCTCAGTATCTAATAATTTGCTGGAACCAATAACAATGGTGTCAGAATGTAACCTTGGATCAGTTCTGTTCTGTTGTGAACATATTAATTGTTCTCACGACGCTAATCCTCTAAGAATACTCAAGAAGCTCATGGTAACTCCTTGAGCTTTTTTCTTCCCTCTGTTTATATATATAAGTGCTGTATTTCTTCTGGTGTTAATGCTCCTAAACCACAAACAAAAGTAAAAGAAAAGCAAATACAGCCAACTCAAAGCCTAAGTTAAGTGAGCTATTATCACAGCACTGATATAAAATTGGCTACTCTGCTAATAAAAGAAAATGATGATAAAATCTTCTTTCAGTTCTTCTGATTTATTTTTTCTCTATCAATGATATAAAAACTCCAAAGGGAGGGGTTAAGTGCACATCTGGGTGTTTCTCTGAGAGTCCTTGACTGATATATTCTATACGTCTTTTTCCCAGATTAAGCTAACTTTATTATTGGAGATGAGCTTATTTATCAGATTTTAGATTTCTGCTCAAAAGTAAGTAAAATTAGCAAATGGGTCTTTGCTTTCCAGGCACATGTGCTAACTAACCATAGAGTCATGGAAACGGCATTTCCACGTGTTGTTCTATTTCAGCCATGACAGAGATCTGAGCTATCTTAAAGATCTCACATTTGCTGTGGGCTAAACACACACACTCAGACAGCTACTGTGAAGCTGCTGATATGCAGCACTATGTTACCCTGCAGTAACTCATTTGTGTTTTGAAGCCATGAGCCAACAGACTTAAATCAAGCTGTTCTGACTGTAAATCGGGAGTCCTATCTACTAAACTTGTCACCCCGGCTGGTGATGTGTGTCTCACGTCTCAGGCAAGAGGTGAAATGTGCAAGATTAGATATGATTTGCTCTTTTCTTCCTGGTTACTCAATTCTCATTACACAACAAAAGCATGGTGTTAAAAGATGGAATAAGGTGCTTCCTACCCAACACCATGTCAGTAAATGCTTTCCAAGTTACAATTATGTTATGCATGGAGGACTGTTTGTTTGAGGAAGTGACATCTTAGAAGGGCATACCACTAATAATTTCACCTCCTGACAAAGTGTTTGACTGGTAAGATAAAGTCCTGGGGTATTTCATATAGTTGTGTGTGTAGGTAGATCTCTTTACCCTGCTAGTAGAGTGTATCCTCTTAGTCATCCTGGAAAATGGCTATCAATTTCTATTCTTCTCCATTCCAAGGGATTTGTGTAGAAATGGGCTAACTTTTACCCCTCCTGGGCTGACAAGTAACCTCTGTTTCATGTGGAAGAAGATGGTGGGGGAGAATGCAACACAGAGGAGGGAGGTCAGTATTACCCGAGAGATTAGTATAATGACAGACTTGTTAAGAATGATTCTGGTTAGTTGTGTGTGAGTTCACATCTGTCATTTTTATGATGAACATTGCTGATTGCCTGAGATGACTTTAGCATGCTTTTTAAAGAGTGCTGTTCACTAGTGTTCTGCAACATGATTTCTATGGCTTTGTATTTAAACATTGTGCTATAATTGTGATACAGTTATAATAAGTGGATCTTATGATGTAATTGAAAGAAATGATAGAATTGTAGCTTCACATTTACAGCACAATCTTTCAGAGAAGATAAATTAAGAGTATAGCTAAAAGTACACTAAGACTGGATTTTTGAGCCTTGTCAAAATGTGTCTGACAAACTTCAGATTCAATGTGTTTTATGTTTTATTTTTGTTATTAATGGTACTGTGAAACTCTTTGAACTATAAAATAATTATTGGATGTAAAGCACCTGAGTGTACAGACAGACCAAGGGAATGTTTCCACAAAAGCCTGAAAATCTGTATTAACAAAAGTCCATTGAGGTAAAACATTTCTGTTTCAAAGAAGGCTTTGATGTTATTACAAGCATACAGTAATACAGGGAGACAATGGCATCAGAAAGCAGCTTTGCAAAAACATTTGTTGGGTTTTGGTTTAAAACAAACTGAACATGCATCAGCAGTTCATTGCTGCAAGAATAAATGTCAGCTGCAAAGTGGGCTGCATTAGCAAGGGTGTAGTGAAGAGTTTTGTTCCTCTCATTTTGACACTTGTGGAGTATTTGGGGCCCAGTTTTGTCCAGGGGGTCCGCCAGACTGATTAGGGTGCTGGAGCAAAGGGTATATGAGGAGAGGCTGAGAGAAATTAGTTTGTTCTGCTTTAATAGAAGGTTCAGGGGAGACCTTATTACTCAGCTTAGCTAGCTATAAACCTAGCTGCTCACTTCAGAGAAAATCAAAGCACAGTTTCCTTAGACATGTACAGAAGGACAAGAGGCAATGAAAAATTAAAACTCGTAAATTTGAAATTTCCAATTTATATTTATATTTATAAGGTGAATTTTTAAATACAAGGTGACCCCATGAAGGTGGGTCAAACACTCACACAGGTTGCCCAGAAAGGCTGTGGCTTCTTTGTCCCTGGAGATGCACAAAAAGTAACTGTACAAGGCCCTGAGCAACCTGATGTAAGAGCAAAGTCAGTCCTGCTTTGTGTTGAACATTAGAGTACATGAACTCCAAAGATCTCTTCCAACCTACATTATATATACATGATCCCATAAATCTGTAGAATTGTACAGATTTATATAAATATATATATAACATATATAAAATATGTCTATAGAGAGAATACATATTTATATATGTGTGTGTATATATATATATATATTCAAGAAAGGCCCTTCAGCTGGAGAAATAGGTGTCCTGAGAGCAGTAATGGATATTTTTTAAATGTTTCTCAGGAAAAAAAAATGCAGCAAAGCAGATGGAATATAAACCTCTCCCAAGAGAAAAGTTGGAGAGAAGGAAGATTCAACAGGTGAACTGCTGAAATTAGAGAAGACAAGAAGGTGTATCTTATACAAAAAAGAAAGAAAGAAAGAAAGAGATAAAAAGAAAAAGAGAGAGAAAAAAGGAGAGAAAGAGAAAGAGAGAAAGAGAGAGAGAGAGAAAGGAAGAGAGAGAGAGAGAAAGAAAGAGAGAAAGAGAGAGAGAAAGAGAGAAAGAGAGAAAGAGAGAAAGAGAGAAAGAGAGAAAGAAAGAAAGAGAGAGAGAAAGAAAGAAAGAAAGAAAGAAAGAAAGAAAGAAAGAAAGAAAGAAAGAAAGAAAGAAAGAAAGAAAGAAAGAAAGAAAGAAAGAAAGAAAGAAAGAAAGAAAAAGAAGATAGATCAGTAAGAATTTCAAACATGGCTTAAATTACCTACCAGCTGAGATTCATAGAAGCCTGTGAACTGATAGATAAGATGATATTTTTAAAGGAAGTAGTCAAATAAATGACTAGTGAAGATATGTATATATATAAAATGAGTTTGAGCCATTGGACTAAGTCAGGTGCAGAAGAGTATGCAGATAGGGCTGCAGATAGACTGAAAAAGAAAGTAGAAAGAAGGGAAGTTGCATTTGAGGAAAAACTTTCTGAGATCATTGATCATTCAGAAGAATTGATAACAAAATAATGGCCCACACTGCTACATAAAATGCGCACTCTGTGAATCAAAATGAACTTAATGTGCATGTGTTAAATTCTAATGTTTATCATGCTATGTGATGAGATGAAACTAATCATCATCAGCTGCTGCTGCATACCAAGCTCAGACAGCTCTCCATGGAAAAGCACTCTAGAGGCTGTTTGACCTTCACAAAGAAGTTCAAGTGTTCTTAATAGATCAATCATCCCTTGTTGAACACCTCTGTGGAAAGCACTTTCTTGCACATCTGGTTCCTTATCTAAGATCTTTGACAAGCTGTCTCCCTTCCACTTGCTATTCCATAACAGCAATGCAACAAGACAAGATGTTGGCAGCAATGCAGAGAAATATCAGGGAAAGACTGACTGATTTCCAGAAAGAATCACAGTTCCAGAACCACAGGTTATACTGGGCTTCCATTGTTCATTAAAATCTCAGGGTTCAGAGACCCCACACTGGCAGATAATATCAGGAAGGACATTGCCATCTATTTAAATTTGCTGGAAAAAAAGAAGTTTCCTATTTGCTTTTACAGATAGAATAGGGCTGGATATGCAATGCAATTTCTATTCCTAAATCGAATCTCTGTATCATTTGACAGTCTAAGTAAATCTCCTCAGTAACTGTAGTCTTCCAATATCACATATTACCAGTGAGGCCAGTGAGGTCTGGATGACTGTGAGGGAAGAGTTTATTGAAATATGTACTAAATTACTACTTTCATTACTTCTTATCTCAACATGCCTGTGCAAAATTTATTCTTTATCAATGAAATCCAAGCACAGGAATTGGTTTTTAAGTTCCAATGTTTTACTGTTGTACCTTACAGCCATCAAGAAAGGCAGGCACAAGCCTCCCCAAAGAAGCTGGCCGTAACTGCATATTTTACTCATTTTAATATAAATAGCTCATTCACTATCTGAAGGAGTTCTCTTTCGACATGATTTATTTATTTTTAAATGATTTTTTATTGCTTTTGCTTTTGGGTAGATCGCCGTATCAGATTACCAATGAGACATTGACTACTGACAATTTTCTCAAGAGAAGGCCAGTTACAAAATGTGAGTGACTACAGAGGACCACAAAGGTTCCCCCAAACCTAGCCAACCTGCCAAGAACAGAGCTGACCTATCTGCAATCCAAGTCAGACTCTTGACTATAAGCTGATAACACTTCCCATTATCTCAGATCCAGTTTCACGACAAGGAGTTTTGAAGCTGTAGCAGGACTCATATATCTAGCACTGTGAAGTCCAGAAAACCAACAATCTGCCAAAGCTTTCATCAATCAGGTTTTTCATATAATGGAAATTTTATCAACTTCTGCTTATATATTTCAAGTAAAGTGAAGGCATCCAGACCAAAAGTTTTGTTTGCATCATTCCAACTAGCTGTTCTTGAATTCAATAGTACACATTTCCAGATGGTATATTATTAAGCATTGAAATAGGATGGCCAGATGTACTGTGAAATCTTAGTCCTTGGAGCTTTTCAAGACACACTGGACAAAGTCCTAACCAACATAACCTTAATTCAGTGTTACCTTGCTTTGAACTGGTGCTCAGACTGTGGACCTCCCCAGGTCTCTTTCAACTGAATGATTCTGTAATACTCATTTTGAGGTTATCAGGATGTACAGCAATTGCATGAGCCTTTTTCTTTTGCTCAAAAACGCAAACATTACATATCGGTATTACTACTGTTAACACAAGAATGAAATACCTCTGAGATCGTGTCTACATCCAGCTTCACATTGTTTGGTAACAGTAATAAAAACCTCAGTTTGGAGTGGGGAAAGCGAAAGAGACGGGGAAGGGGAATGGAACATTAAAATCCCATGTTGACCTCAGCACAGAATCTCTGCTTTAGAATGTCCTATCATTTACATAAAATGATGGCAACGTGCCAAGTTTGCTGAAAACTGAATCCATGCTCTGTCTGCTGTCTGCCAGTAGTGCCTGGCAGTAGTACTTGCTTGTAGAGCTATGCTGAATACTCAGTTCTGACAGACAGAAACAAGTTTGGAGAGACGGTGTCAGCAAATGGCATGAAATCGAAGAGCCTGAACTCTCACCCTCCTGTGAATCAAACCTTAACTTATTAATAGCCTTATTTAATCAAAATAATTGTCGCTATTGTGTTTATTATTCATATTTATTATGTTTATCAAGACTTTTCCTGATTTCTAGGTTCACCTTCCCAATAAAGCTAGTAATTCTCATAAAAGTGATCTAGTCCTTCTCTTTTTTTAAAGAAAAAAATGAAAAGCCTGTTCAGGTACTCTCCACAGACTTCCCTGCGGCAAACTCCAGAAAACAATAATTTTGAACTTCTTTTCTTTTCTTTTTAAAAATCATATTAATGTTGCATAGCCTACTTTACACATATTTTGAATATATTAAAACTCAGTAATTTCCATTTTTTTAGAATAACAAATACTGTGAATAAGCGTTTCTGAAAAGTTTGCTTGCCAAGAGGTACAATGTGACTTTTTTAAAAGATAAAACAAGTTAACCTAGTTAAAAATTAATTTTATGATGAATTTGAAAGCTGGAGAAAACTTGGGAAAGTATCTGTACATGGAACAAAGAAATGTTAAAATTTTATCAGTCCAAAGTATCATGTTACCAATATGCCATCATCCAGAGACTTAGGTTTTCAGTTTTGGGGCACTTTACATGGACACTGGAAATGTACCATTTAATTACACATTGCAGAACTCAGATGACTGTGTGCACATATGCTAGCATTTAATATTTACAGCCCAAATAAATAAGACAAAGCTAGTACATAATATTTACTTACATTTTCTTGATAAATTAACAGAAATTTCTTCATGGTGAAATAAAAAGCAATATTAATATCTATAATAATAAACTAGGAAAAATATTCATCATCTTTATCTTCACTCTTCAGCTCAAGGGAGAGCGAGAACATTTTTTCAGGCTTTATGTGTACAGGGAATATTGTGCTGCCCTAACTTTGCCTAAATATTCTGTTCCACATTAACTTTTGGATTATTTTTCATTTCCTAGATTCTCACTCCCCTGGATTAAGATAAAATAGCATAGCATGCCTAAGAGATTTTCCTCACAGCTTGCTAGAAGGGTTGAGTATAAAAAAAAAAAACACTCTTAAATAACAAAGTGCACTTCTTACTTAATGTTTTAGCATAAGTGCTGATGTGTTTAAATAGAATAATGAGGCATTGTTACTTAAGAAAACAATTTTGCCTATTGTGTGTGCACTTCATCTGGACCAGTGCTGCAGGAATTGCTTATAAATTCACAAAAAGCTTTCCCCTGGAGATGTAAAAATACTTATGAAACTCAGATGTCAAGGCTCAGGTGTGCATAATTGTATTATGTGGAACATAAAGTTATGAAACAGAATTATTGTGTGTTCAATAAAATAATGAAGGAATAATGCCTTTTTCCTGGTCATGTTTTAGAAGTGAAATTTGCTTTTATTCCTGAAATGAGTATTACTAACAGAGTTTGATTTCTTCCAAACATAAATGATTTGGAATGATTTATGCTACTTCCATGTATTATGTGTTTCCAGAGGTAATTATATAACTTTTTTTGGGTGGGAGTCTTAATATTGTTTTGGCAATAAATATTTTAAAAGCAGAACTAATTATTGCAAATATTCCCTTACATTTGTAAACTGGGTGTGGGTGTAGCCTCCCAACCGAGCCCTGCTGAAGTCAATGGCGTTGGCATAATTGATACTGATTTAGAAAAATTGGCTGCTGATGGCGTGCAAGAGATAAAGTCATATCACTTCAACAGAGGACACAGAGCCTGCGGCTGTACACTGGCTGTATAGTAGTATTCTTGATTTCTCATCCATCATCTGTTTAATTCAGCAAATTCAATTGTTTTGTAACTTCTGCTCATAAAAATATATGTTCCTTGTGTGCTTAGCCCTGTTTTAAAAACAGTCTCAAGGCAAGCTTTTTAAATATGCTGAAGTGATTAAATAGGTTAAAATTTAATGTTCATCAATGTTCATCAATGACGTGGACGAGGGCACAGAGTGCACCCTCACCAAGTTTGCTGATGATACCGAACTGGGTGGAGTGGCCAACACTCCAGAGGGTTGTGCTGCCATTCAGAGAGACCTAAACAGATGGAGAGTTGGGCAGAGAGGAACATCGTGAGGTTCAACAAGGACAAGTGCAGGGTCCTGCACCTGGGGAGGAATAACCCCAGACACCAGTACAGATTAGGTTTTGACCTGCTGGAAAGAAGCTCTGCAGAGAGAGATTTGGGAGTCCTGACTGACAGCAAGTTAACCATGAGGCAGCAATGTGCCCTCATGGTCAAGAAGGCCAATGGGATCCCGGCTGCATCAGGAGGAGCGTTATCAGCAGGTTGAGGAAGAGGATGCTGCCGCTCTACTCAGCTCTGGTGAGGCTGCACCTGGAGTACTGGGTGCAGGTCTGGGCTCTCCAGTACAAGGACATTGAGCTTCTAGAGAGGGTCCAGCAGAGAGCAACAAAGATGATTAAGCAACTGGAGCATTTGCTGTATGAGGAAATACTAAGCAAGCTGGGCCTGTTTAGCCTGGAGAAGAGAAGGCTGAGAGGAGATTTGATTAATGTGTTCAGGTACCTGGGGGGTGATTATAGGGAGGATGGGGCCACGCTGTTCTCTGTGGTGGCCGGTGAATGAGGGAATTAGAGATTTTTAATCACTAGTGACATGTAATATGCTATACTCCAGATATATATGAAAGTCCTACCCATTGTTATTTTAAGTAATCTTAAAAGTAACAAGCAGTAACTTGGTTTCAATTTTTGTATTCAGCTTCCTGGCACAATTGTCACCTCACCTGGGCATTCTAACAAGTTAATCAGTACCTGAATTGAAATCCTCATCAACAAACTATGTAATTTCATTGAGAGTATCTGCTAACTCAGATCAACTCAATTAATCTCTAGTGGAATGAAACAAAGAAGCAGATGGTAATGTGTTTTAGTCAACACCAACATTTTATTCTGTATACATTTCTAAATACATTATTCCTAGGCATTAATCCTAAGGCATTGAGAAATTGCCTTGCTTTTAATCTAATACTTTAAATAGACAGCAGTGAGGCACACTCATATTCCATTTTGTGGAATGGTTACAGCTTTCTCAAGTAAAATATTTCCCTTAGGCTCAGTTCTGCAAGGTTCTTAGCCTGAGACTCCCACGTGTGGGTGTACAAAGCACAGGATGCATCCCCCTGTATCACATTTCTTTCTCTGCTTGTAACAAAGGCATTTCACATTCATGAAATATTTGGTTTAACCGTATTTGGTTAAATGCACTAGGAATGCTGACCATTCTAGATCTGTTTGATATTTCATTTTTGTTGAAAACTTCTAAGTTACATAAAAGTAGATATTATTTTTCTCTATTTTCCTGACAAGCGCAAGAAGAGTATACTTTTTTCTGCTCTGGTGGTCTAAGCATTTGGAAAGGTAGCAGAAGAGAATGTCCTGCTCTTGTGCTTAATAAAGTACAATACTTCATTAAATAAACATAATTGGGCAAAGTAAAGGGGTTGAAACCTGTGGTTTCCTATTTCTACCCATGTGCCATACATGTCAGTCAAGAGATTCACTCTTACACTCATGCTCTAGTGCTTCACATCTTTAATTCTTAGCAATGTAGTAGTCATGACAGGGGGGTTGGACCAGTGTCACGAGCACTCTATAGCCTAGAATTTATGGGAGCCTCTGAGCTGCTGAGGAACAGATTTAAATGTGGTAATATTGGGAAAGACACTGAATTCCTGTTTCCAACATGGTTTATGTTCTTTTTATAAGTGTAATAATTAAAAAGATATATATATATTAAAATATATTTTAAAAAAAGAAAAGAAATCTGATCAGTGGTATCTTCTGTTTCTAGCTTAATTTGGGGAGAAAGGTTTGTAACTTCGTTTTGTCAGTGGATAGCATTAGGTGTAATTTGAAAATAGCTATCTAGCAGACTGGACCCATCAAGTAAGGTAGACATTTTAATGTTCAGTTTCTGGGTTCTGATTGCGGTAGATCATAAGGTATGATCTACCTATCATACTAGACAACATTTTTTAAGAAGCATAGATAAAAATGGTGAGAATATCATAAAGAAATGTATTTTAATTAACTATTTGAAGGAGAAAAATGATTAGTTGGTCAGGGCTTTGAAGGTTAAAGCCTGTGTCATAATAATGCAGCATTAGTTAGTAGCTGTATGTGTATACCCACAGTCTTATATATATGCACACTCACACAAAAATGTACATAATCATAGGAAGACTGAGGAGTGGAATCTGGGCTGGTTTGGGACTCAATTGATGTAGCAGGAGTATCATTAATTTTTTGTTCAAAGTACTGTCCATGGGTGTCTCATGTCTCCACTTTACCATAAAAAGAACTTAACATACCTCTAATATACACATATACCATAGTGAAATATCCTATGAAATCATCAGATCTTCTTTTTAACCAAGGATTCTATTTTTAAACTAGTTTCTGGTGTTTTACTTTTTTTTTTTTTTTTTTTTCCAACTAGTTCCTGGTGTTTTACATTTTTTATTTGTTTGTTTGTTTGCTTATTTTTCTAAATTGGTATCAGAAACAGATCTGTTAACAGCCTGAGAGCTGGAACAATCATCCAAAATGGAAAAGAGATGGACTCTAATCCCTGATTTCTTTTACTGAGAGCTAGAAACATAAATCTGCGTCTTCCAAGACAATGGCTAGTTCCCAGGATTCCAGACAGCATATGAATTCTCTTTTCCTATTTTTAACAGCAATTGAGGCTTACATTTTTCTGAAAAAAAGAAAAAGAGTTGCAATCAAAAAGATACACTGAAATGAAATTCCCACAGTTCTAAGGATGGTTATGCCAAGGTAGTTATTTGCCTCCCAGGCTTTGCTGTCTGCCCTCGTGTTCTGTCATGACTGTCAACAATATACCCTGCATTGGAGCTGGCAATGGAATGGAATTTTCACCCAGTGAGAAATTTTGACATTTCAACAGAAGTTTCCATTTCAAATTAATTAAAATGCTGAAAGACATCACAGAAAAAAAAAAAAAAAAGTCACAGAAAATTCAAAATGATAAAGAGGGAAAAGAAAGCATTTTAAATATACTATTTTGGTGCTTCTCAATGTTATTTTGCACCAATATTAATTTTAGCTTAGTACATGGACTTGAAACAAATAGTTTGTTTTCATTACTCTGCCTCTGAAGGATAAAATCTATTAATCTTTTGTTAATTTCATGGAAGAATCCAAAAGGGAAAAAAAAGCAAGTAACATCAAGGGTAAGCATCAATCTTTCTAATCATCTGACCATACTGTTCGGACTCTTATTTGACAGCTTCTCCAATTCATTCTGATTTTCTTTCTAAAATTTCCAGAATTCATTCTTCCTTACTTCTAAGAATATCTTGCTCAGGTCTTTTTTTTTTTTTTTTTTTTTTTTTTTTTTTGTGCTTACGTCTTCACCAAAAGTATTTCCTGTTTGCTGGCCTTTATTTCTGTTGGAGTAGATAGATGTAGTAGTAGATGAAGACCTAGAGAATACAAATTTTCAACTGCTTAGAACTCACACTCTTTTTCCTTCCTCATAAAGAATGTAGGAGGTTAATGCAAATAGTGTTGTGGATTATTCCTTATCAGAGTCATTATAAAATACTGTTTAGATGGAGAACACAATGGGGAATGAATATAAGATGAATAAGTGGATTGTACTTTCAAAAAAGTGTAGTAAGATTCAGAATTTGTGCACAAGCTCAGATTCTTGCTTGTCTTATGGTAAAAAAGTTTTTTTGTGTATCATGGTCAGTGGAAATGTATATAAGTCCTTACCTGCACAGCCAGAATTTTTCCTTTGTCATTTGGGCTATTCTTGTCAACCTGCCACTTAAAATCTAATAAGATATTTTTTCTTTAATCTGTCTAAGTAATCTGAGTGACTGACTGGCTATAATTATGTGTCTGTGCATTAAGTTATTTTACATAAAGAATCTTGAAGCATAAGCTTTGTAAATAATAGTCCTTTGTTAATTATTAACTGCAAAATTCCAATATAAATCAAATTCTTCTGGAATGGTTTGTGTCAGGGCTCAGTGATCAAAGTTGCTTGTCTGTTCAGTTAGACCATAGAATTTCCATATTAGGTCAGATATGGTTACTGGGTGGATCATAATCCCACGCACTTTGTGATTTTGCTTTTAACAGTGAGCAATACCAGATGATTCAAAGGAAGACCAGAAAACCTGCACTAAGAAACTGCAATATGCAAAGGTGGTATAAAGTTCCCTCAAGGGAAATCTTCTAAACTCCATCATTTAGAAATATTCTTAGACATAAAGTATGAATTCTTCCCAAAGAAATGTTTTATTTAGTATTTATAAATATGCATTATTCTTCTATAGAATAAATCACTTTTATTATCCAAAGAACCTTTCATTGCTACTTGAGGAAAGCAAATTTCTCATTTTTGCTGCTTAGTATGTAGCACTAACTATGTACCTAGCACTAAATCTAGTAGGAGCAACGTCAATATCTGGTGTGTATTTCTGACAGCTGAAGCCTAGATTGAGACCATTACCTAATCAAACATCTCACCAGGTGAGCATAAACCACTTCCAATTTTTGCTGAATAATTACATATCCTGTGTTTTTGACCAGTGACTATGATCTGCTCTTCCTTGGGGATTACTCTTGCATTTCTGATGAATAAATCCAATCAAAGCACTTTGATTAAAACCTGTCTAATTTGGGAATCTTCTTGAGCAGTTTTCTGTGATGAAGAACAAGACGTGTTTTGGAGGGGACTGATAAAGCTGACCATCCCTTTAAATATTTTCCCTTGTGTAATAACTGTGAGATGACTTACAGCCTTTTAATAGACTTTTAAAGGCTATCTGGAGACTTCGTAAAAAGCTTCTATGCCCAGTAGATAACAAAATGCTATATTAATTTTAGTGCCAGACCTTAATTAAAAAGAAAACCATAAAATGTATAAATGGGCACTATATAGAATGATACAGCTTTGTGGGACCATTTAAGCCTCTTCATCATGGAGATTACAGAAATTAATAAGCGAACATAATTGGTGTAATAGTGTACTGGACACAAAGTGCTCCATACATTTTTATCCCTCTTGAGCACGCAGTTGCTGCTTGGAACGCGTGGTTCTGCCTTTCCAGGTAAACCGTTCCATCAGGGATCCTCCCTGACAAGCAAGCCTGTTGTTAAGGCTGTGTCTGCAAATGAATTGTCTATAAACAAACTCAGCATCTGGCAGACATTCCAAGGTGAAAGCCAAACAGATGGCTAATTTAATATAATCTAAGTGACTTTGGATCAGATAAAGCAATCGAATTAACAGCACTTTAAATGAACGCATACCACACATTCTCACCATGCCGTTATAATAGGCACCTTTTTTTTATATCTTGAAAATCATTGCTAATTGAGGTTTCATATGGTGAATGCTTATATTTGCAAGATGTATGGTGAAACAGCCTGAAAAAAAATGCCGTTATAAATATGAGCAATCAATGTTGTAACCTTTGACTCAAATACAGTCATTTTTTCAGCACACATCCTGACAACTGTTGAATCTAGGAATATAATTGTGATAGTAATGTTTATGAATCCTTAAGTGCGCTTGCAAAAGGCATAATGTAATTCTGACAATTAAAATAATTTTATGTAATTCTTTATTAAAAAAAAATCACATTTCAAATTATAGACTATTTTTGATTACTACTAGTTGTTAGTATTCATGACTTACCATGCATAGAGGCAAAGGAAACGAAGATTTTTTTCACATAATTTGCGTGCTATATCTCCACAAAAAGGGTAAAACACTTGGTGAATACTGAGCTGCAGAGTGCTGAAGACAAAGCCTGAGCTAAATGCTTGAAGTTCCTTTATTTTTCCTGTATGCATGCAAATTATTTCTTTCTGTATCTTCTAGACATATTTCCAACAAAAGTCCTGTGTTTCATTTGTGCTAGATAGGTAATTAAAGTGGATGTAACAGAGTCTGGGCTACACAAAATGGAGACCTTTGAGAAAGTGGCTCTTCCACTTCTTTTCATTTCTCTCTCGCTTTAACAGAACTCCAAAATCACTGCCAAGCCCACAATTGTGTTATGCTTCAGACTCAGACATATGATCTATTGGAGAAGTATTAAATACTTGTCTACACTGCTGCATAATGTAAAGGAAGAGCTCCTTCCTGGTACTCAGGAGTTCTGCAAGGATAACCTTAGATGTCTGGGGCAAAGGGGCTTTGTTGCTTTTTTGGCAGTGTTTTCTCACCAAGTTAAAATGCTGAGTAGGAATTTATGAATGCAATTATAAAACATGGAGTAAAAAACACAGTAAGATACTGTGATTTGATTATCTGGGCACTCTCAAGTCTGTCTGTCTTACACTTTTTTTTTTTTTTTTTTTTTTTTTTTTTTTTTTTTTTCTTTTTTATCTCCCAGTATGTACAGAAGCCACTTTGATACAGTTCTGGAATAGATTTTTTTTAGACGGTAAATAGCAATAAAACAAATATATTTAAAATGCATGCACTTTCTCTTAACTTACTCTTTTCTTTCATGTGTCACTTCACACCATTCATTCATGGTAAGAAGATGGAAGAGTCTATAGCAGCTGGAGTTTTGTAAATTGCAATCAGTACAAGAACTCAAGAAAAGAAGCTTGCAGACTACTAACAGTTCGTGTTCTTGTATTACTGACCCTAATATACCCCTGAACTTTTACACTTTTGAAGATTCTACAACTGAATGTTGTATCACGTCATTGTGAGGAAAATAATTTGCTTTCAAATTATTCAATATCATTTTTCCACGGACATACGTGCATAAATGCTTCTACTTGTTTGAGTCATAGGCAAAGATAAATGAGCACAGCTCTAGATCCATTAGACCAAATCGTATAATACTACTATTTTTTTTCAACAGAAAGATGGGAACTCATGTCAAAATCTAAAGTTTCAAAGCTGTTTATAGAAGAATTTCAACTGTTTGGTATACACATAGATAGAATATTATGGCTGAAGAGAATATAGCACCAGCATAAACTAATAGTTTTAAAATAAAAAAGAAGAAAAAAAAAAGAAAAGAACTTTGTAGCTTTCCTCACACAGACCTACCAACGCTATGCAATTCAGATATGATGCTTTGCCAGAAAGACTTCCAGCCTAACAGGATAACTCCTAACTCCAGCCTCTTACTTATATGAGAAAATGAGGGGAAGGAATCACATTTCTATTTTGCCCAAAGATCTCATGATTGGTGTAAAATGATTTCATGATAAATTCCACTTTCTTCTTTGAGTCTGCTTTCAATATTGGACAGACTTAGCTAAGGACTTTGAAGCAGTTCATAAGAAATGAGAGATTAGGACAGACTTTATAGATTTTGTTATAAGTTAATTTGGGCTGCATATTCTTTTTGACCTCCTTGTATTAACCTTTAGTTTTTGATCATTGAATGAAGATTCAGAAGCCTTGTTTTATCTTCATCATTTTTTTTTTTTATTTTCAACAAAGTGAAAATTTGGGGAGAGTAAAAATGTTTTCAAAACTTGCAAATTGAATTTGGAAAATACTTTCCAAGGAAAGAAAATTAATATTAAAGACATCCATCTGATAAAGTCTTAAGAATTGGACTTCCTTTTTAATTATTATTTTTATTTATTTTTACTAAAAGACCTAAAACTAAACAACAACAACAAGTGCTTTTAAAAGATAATCCTTAGAGGCTTTTTCTGTCCCTGTTCCCACTCCCCGCTGCCTCCTCGTTGGGTCGGACTGGCTTGTTGACTGGTTGGCACTCATCTGCACCTCCCCAAGATCATTCTGAACTTTCTCAAATAGTCTGGGAGCATGGCTGGTGACAGAGGAATGCTTGCTTTATGAGAGTGGAAGACTTTCTTACTCTGCACTGTGCCAGCACTAGATATAAGTGTCTTCACTCTGTGTCCCAAACCACTTCTAGCGGATCAGTACATTTTGTTAAGAGAATAATTTTTAAGTGACCTTTTCTTCATTAGAAGGCAGGCTAAAATAAAGAGCTAATAATTCAGCTCCCACTTAGCTTGCGAGCTTTGCCAAGTTTTGTCTAAAGCATAAAAGGAAGGAGAGACAAAGAGGAAGGTTTTTTTTCTGACGAGTGGATTTTCTCAAGGTCTAACCACTTCAGTTTAAAAGCAATAAAAATTCAATTATATGTTCAAAATTATAGGATTTTTTCCTAGTAGCTCCTTCTGTGATTAATTACTGTAATAGTTTAGAAATAGCTGTTATTGTAGGACCATCTTAAGTTCCAAAGTTTATAGATCCCTGCTCACTGTGAAAGTGAAGTCATAAAAATACAACCATTTTCTAACCAGTAAGGAAGGAAGGGAAATCAGGGTGGTTATTTTTATCTGCTACAGGGTGGTGTGATTATGTGAGTCAATTCATTGCTACCTGAAGGGAGTCAGATCAAAATTAAGACTTTCTACTAAAGCACACAATTAAAGTTCATTGTAAGTGTTGTAGGAAAACTGGCATTTTCTGGAGAAAGAAAGTGTTACAAAGAGATACACCTCTGGAAATAGAAACAGAAAATTTCCTCCCTATGATTATTTTGCTTTATTAAATCTGACAGCTTCCACTTGAGCTCAGTGTCCTGAACTAAAAAAGACTTTCTCATTTGGCTTAAGCAATTGCCATATAACATGCAAGTTGGAAGAAAGTTGACTTGTAATTTTATTCACTGGCCAAAAAAAAAAAAAAAAAAGCTTGCACTACTTAGAAAATAAAGTATTCTCTGTGGAGGAAGATATGCTTCTCCTCTTTTTCATTGATTTTTGGATTTGTTGAGAGAATATTAAAAACTAGATTTCAGAGCTTCCCTTTACTAGTAGAATGAAAATGATATGTTTGTAAATCTCTCAAAGAGAAGAAAATATTCAAGCTTGAATTTTCCCAATCAATATGCTAGTTCTGTACAGGCTGCATAATAAGTCATTTCTGTTACTAATAAACGAAATCCTCTTTAAATATCTAGTGATATTGTATTACATCAAGTAGAGAGAGAATTCATAATTCCTTTAGTTTCATCCATAAGTAACTTCACATGTCATTTCCTCCAGAAAAAGTTATGTGTTCTTTGTCAAATCAGTCACATAACACCTACTAATGGAAGTCATGCATAAGAACAAAAAGATCATCTCCCCCACTGCTAACTCTCTTCTGTATCTCTGTGTTAATGACACTCATATAGAGATAGGAGAAAACATGAAACTGAAGCTGGAAAGAATTACACAACCAAGCTGATTCCTTACAAAATCATGAAATTCAGTCATAGAACTTTTTGGCTTTTGAAAGTAAGAGCCATGTCCATTGCATCCATAGCTTTGGTCAAAATGTAAAATAAACTTGCTGAACGTATTCATTGAAACAAGTTAATAATTTATTATATGGATTAAAATAGCCCCTGGAGATCCATTATGCTAGACACTGCACAAATATATGGTCAAAGTCAATCCTCATCTGGAAAAACATATAATCTGAATAGACAGAAGAGATGAAATGACTTTCAGGAGCAGGTCAGGGACAGAACCAGGAACTGACTGCTAACAGGCTCTGTAAGATCAAAGACCTCTCCATTGTTTCACATTGTATCCCAGAAAAATTTGAATCTATTTTCTATTTTTTATTCATGTGCCAGGTAAATCAGGAGGGAGTAAGCAATGATTTTGTTATAAACTATTCACCAAACTCTTTTTTTTTTTTTTCCCTAAGAACCAGGATTTTTTTTAGTAGAACTCCAGAATTCTGAGTCAAGGTTGATTAATGTCTTAGCTTCTTCTGAAATTAAAATCTTACCACACAAGAGAGGCTCATGGAAAAATATTTTAAGAAAGCATAAGCAATTCTTAGCCTTGCAACAATCCAGATTCATATTAATTAGTGGAAATAGGAATAAACCCCCACATTTACCTTTCCAAGAGTTCACTAATTTGATTTGACCCTTGGTTTTGGTCTAAAAGAAAAGCATGCTGTTCTTCATTTTAATATATCCTCATTATCAGTTAGTGGCATTCACAGGAATAACTAGAATTTACCTTATTTGACTAATCCCTGAGCCCAGTGGCCAAAGTATGGTGACGTATCTGAAGAACAGCAAAGATCTGTTTGTGCACCTTGAGCAGTTCCTTCCTTATTCTCTGCATTTGAAACTTGCTGTCCCATAATATCTAAGAAGAAGGCTTCTCCTCTGAGTACATTTTGAAAGACCCTCTTTGCATTTCAAGCAGAGTCTGCTCATGAGGATGCCACATCTTGAGTTAAAGAGTATATCTGGTTTTCATTTCTGTCAGAAAGTAATTTTGCTTTCTGCCTTTTGGACTCTGTTAACTGTTAAAAGCCTTCTCATGATTAGAACCTCAAGCACTTGCAAAAAATGAAGACTAAAGAATAAGATATTATTATTATTATTATTATTAAGCAAAGCATAAGCGGTTGCTGAACTGAAGAATAATGTGGGCTTGTTTTTCACCTAAAGAGCTGTCTATTTATATTTTAAAACAATTTCACCCCAATTAGTTTTAGTTACTTTATAGATGGAGGTTAATTGGCTTCCATACTTGAAAGAAAACTGTCATTACTGCTTGGAAGGAGAACTACAGTGGAGATCTCAGATTTTTCCAATGCTATGAATCACTCTTTACCTACTTCAGTTGATTTCAGGAACAAATGAAGACAACCAGCCCCTTCCTTAGCTTCCCTTAGAAGGATATATAGCAAAACAGAATCATCCAGACCTTAGTAATTCTTCTTCTGATCTTCCACATGGAGGCTTTTAATTGCCAGCAGAGCTCAAGCTGGTGATCTAATTTCCATCAATATTTTACCCCAATCGGTTCTGAATGTTTGCTATAAAAGATGGATCCAGAATATATCCCTTCTTTTGACTATTCAGTTGTTTGGAGACTGTGGATCATAGATAGAAAAGACTGACATAGGAAGGGTATTGAGACTATAGAGAAAGCTGAAAGCTGAAGGAGGAATGATCTGAGGAAAGCGTAAAGGCAATTCAAAACATCAAATGAATTGTAAAAGGAAAAAACATCTCTTCTTCTGTATTTCTAGGTTTTCTTTGTTTTCTCTATGAGATGTATTGCTTATGAATGCAATTCCTCCAGACTGCTGTCCCTGTTTTTGTCTTTGAAAGACTGGCTGTTCTAGTTTTATTTTTAAGGTGTCATCCACTATGTACTATTATAAACATTTCCTGTTACTCAGATATGGGCAACTACTTTTTCAGAGGGAAGAATTTCATGTCTTTGTGTCAGAATTCATTTGCTATTTGCAGGCCCAAACCAGTATTTTTAGTCCATATCCCATCTCAATACTTTCCATATCCTTTTCTTATTGTCTCTGTCTTTATCTTGTCTACTAGTTCTGCAATCAAGCATTTCTATAACTGCATAAATACTTAAAATTTAGTTTTGACTTCCAGGAAGTAAAAAAGTAGTTTCTGATTGATTAAAAGTTCAGGACAAGTCAGTTAAAATCCAAGGTCTTGAGTTTGTGTATCTACTCTGATTTGTTTTCTGTCCACTTTGTGTAATCTCTGACAGATCAAACAAAAATGCAATACCTTAGGGGTACTGGATGTTTTTCTTACCTTGTATTTACCCTTGCATCTGATGACAACTTTTTGAACACTTCACTTCTTATAATCAGAACTTTGAGGCTGCAGGAGCAGCTTAAACTGCTTTTGCTTAAAAAAAAGGGCTGAGCAGAAAAAAATAGATAAGACTCTTCTCGAAGAATTTGTTGATTTTTTTCCTGAAAATTTAGAAGGAAAGTTACATATTTTTCAAAGAAAGCTTAAGAAACCAGTGTATCTCAAAATGCTTAATTTTAATATTTTATTTCTTTAAAGGCATAGTGGAAAAAAGGACACGGAGAAAAAAGAAAGAAAGAAAGAAAGAGAGAAAGAGAGAAAGAGAGAAAGAGAGAAAGAGAGAAAGAGAGAAAGAGAGAAAGAAAGAAAGAGAGAAAGAGAGAAAGAGAGAAAGAGAGAAAGAGAGAAAGAGAGAAAGAGAGAAAGAGAGAAAGAGAGAGAGAAAGAAAGAAAGAAAGAAAGAAAGAAAGAAAGAAAGAAAGAAAGAAAGAAAGAAAGAAAGAAAGAAAGAAAGAAAGAAAGAAAGAAAGAAAGAAAGAAAGAAAGAAAGAAAGAAAGAAAGAGAAAGAAAAGCATCCCAACTTCAGGAGAGCTAATTTGAATATGATATTTTGTTATTATCAGAGTATTTTCTCTTGCTCTTGTTCAAAATAACTTTCCAAGTATTTTAACTCATATCTTCTCAGTGCGGATAGAACCATATCTTGAGAAAATGTGTTTTTCCAATGTTACTCTGATCCAAGATATTTGTTGTGAGAGGCTCCGCCTGGCCAGTGAGCAGAAGGGGATTCCTGCCTGTTGTTGTGAGAAGGGGAAACAGCCTTCACTCAATTTCTAATTTTAACTGTTCTCTGCACTCAATATTGCAATAAATTAACTATTTAATAAAGTGTTATGTTAAATATTTTTATGCAACTGTGTATGTTTTAATAAAATTAAAAGCATACTTTTGGTGGAATGTGACTACAAATCTAATTCTGGTCTTCAAAAATATACAAAAGGAAGAACCAGTGACTTATAGATGAGTCTATTTAAATAGCCCTGAGATAAAGCAAGTTTTAAGATAAACCAAGAAGAACAAATAATCAAACTTGAGCACCTACACAATAATATGGTGATAAATGGAAGCATAGATTTAAAAACAAAGCAAAGAATTTCGAATAATTAACCTCATTTCCTCCTGTGATATGATAGCACACCTGGTGGGTTGTCAAGAAGCAGTAGACTGCACATGCTTTGACTGCAGGGAGACTTCTAGCGTATAGTGTGTGATGGCATTTCTATAAGCAGGTTAGAGAAACAAGACCTATATAATAAGGGAGTACAAATACCATAAGAATGATATGAAACCAGTAGGAAAATAATAATAATAATAACAGAGATGATGATTGTTTCCAATATTTAGTTTGTCAAACTGGTCTGATATATGTAAAGGTTTTCCCAGGGATCTGTCTCAGATCCAGGGTTATTTAATATGAAATTTTAACAGAAAATTTAGAATGAAAAGAGATAGTGATTTTGTTACACTTTCAGACATGCTAAATTCAGGTGGTCTGTTAGTGCACTGGAACATGAAAGGAACTTTAATCCATCACTCTGTCACAGAGAAAATAAGGGAGATAGATAAATATTTGCACCAAAATGTACACTGACTTTGGGTCCATTGGGAAAGAGAGGCAATTGTTCAGATCCGAACCTGAATCCAGCTGTGATTTTTTTGTTTCTTTAGACAGTTAATGATCTTTTCCAACTGTGAAAGAAACCTGAGAAATTCTGAAAGCTGGATCTGAGTCTGAATTTTGCAGTTAAGGTCTTTTATCTACTTTAAAGGGTTACGCTGTGACATACTGAAGTGGGAGTTTGTTCCCTGACACTGTGAAATGAAGAAAACAAATGTTTCTAAATCAGATTTAAAATATGTGATTAAAAATACATCTTTCCTCGACCACTAGAAAACTGAGAGATAAGGTCATGGACTAAGCAGGATATTATATTCACTTCATCACAGTAGCACTAAAGAGCTTAACATGATGATGTCTCACGGCTGGAGGAATCATTATCTCTGTAATGCTTCCAAGAAATCATCTGTCATCATTGTTGCGAATTCTCAGCCCTGAAATAATGAATATCAAGGTAAGAACGGGACTAGTCCCCTTGGAAGCCCTCCGTATTACAGTGAAGGAAACAAAGCCTGGACACAGGGAAGATTTATTTTATAGGGACTCTTCTTGAAAACTGTGGTACAACTAGTTAACTTTCAGGTCACCTCATGATACATCACACTATGTCATGCGTCACATTTTTTTAATCATACTATATTAATTTTTGATGATGATGTGAGTTTAAGTATCTCTTGATTTTTCGTAAAATTCAGTGCAACATAATACATGTGTGACTGTGTGAAGTTGCATGAAGCTTACCATACATCATAAGGATAAAAGGAAACACAATTGTATCAGTCTTTGCCATTTCAACTTTCAGAGGGTTTCTTCAGCATCTTCTTGAGGTTCAAATGATTTTAAAACCTCAAAGAGCCATTCTCTTTGATGTAACTAACATTCCTTTATTTTTAGTTACAGCATATAGAAGTCGTAATATTGTAAACTTTTCACTGAAAATCCTAAATGTTTCTTTCATACATTAAATTTAGTTCAAGAGCATGTAATGCTCAAGTTCCTTGTGTAGTGCAGCATACTCACTGTTCTCTCAGAAACACGCAAACACAACACAGAAAAAGATCATATCTTCACCTATAGCTCAATATTCACCTCTTTTTTCCCACTAATAAATTCAGATGTAGCTGAAATAAAAGAGGTACAATGAAAACATCTGGAATCCTGGAAACTCTTCAGTAAGAAAAAGTATTGAGGAGATTAGAATTTTAATGTGCATTAGACATTTAAGCACTTATTTTGGACACATAGAAAACTGATATAAGATAAATGTCGGAAGAAGAATAGGAGAAAGTCATATTCTTGTACACCTTTAGTAAAGAAAAAAAGAGGACACTTAGCAATGTCAAAAGTCATATCTAAAGGGCTCATAAAAGCTCTTGACATATAGCTAAGATTAAAACAATTGACTTAATGTAAACCCTGATGTTCCAAACATGAATAAACTAACTAGTAATCAGTGGAGCAGTGATCATCTAGTCCTCAAATCCCAATTCAATATGATTATTGAATTAAATGGATACTTTATGTCTTCTTGAAGAACTGGTAGTGGACCTAGAACAGATGACTTAAGAAAGTCCACTTGGAAAATATTTGTTACATATGTGCTCACTGATGTACTTCAGACCACTTAGATGATAGGTTTTAAATCCAGTAGTGAGGTTTTCAGTTTGAAAGAGTACTAGGCATGTCTTTACAAGCACTAAATCATTTAGTGTTTGCTAAAATCCTGGTGCTTTGTCCTAAACTACGCAAGGAAATATAATACCTGAAAATGACAGTCTTGTATCTTTCTTTAACATCCAAATATATTTAGCATTTCAAGGAAAAGGCACCAACCAGACTTTAGCACTACATCCCCCTAATTCTAGACTGCTTTTATTGAAACTTCCTTCCCCATAAATCAAAGAAATCCCCAGGAGCTCTGACTTATAACAATCTGTCTAGGGGAAAGGAAGATGGGATTCATCCCTGGAGAGGTATCTAGAGTGGATGAACCCTACAAATATCACAGTTAATCACTTCTGTTCAAGTCTGACAAAGAGTGCCGTCTTACAGCATCTCCTGAGGGATGCAAATACAGGAGTTTGGCGGATAAGATTATTTCCAAAAATGTGGGTGTTCCTCTGAGTGCAAAGCGAGTTCAAACAACTGATTATCTTAGCAACAAATTCACTTTCACTGTTTCCACCAGCCTAACCCTGAGCACCATTTTCAGGTAGCATTCCAAAAACTCCCAATCTGCAGCAGTAAAATCTGAACACAATAGCATGAGGATAATTATTTGTAAGACATTCCCTGCCCTATGAAAAGTAGGGTATACGGATGGATGGGTGGCTGCTAATTTGGGTAGCTTTGAGACAAACATAATATGTGTGTTTGCACTGCAAGTGTCACACACTGCAGAATAGCATATTGTGGTGTGACATGTGCATCCAGATGTAATCATTTAAAATAGACTTTTTTTTTTTTTTTGAAAAGCTGATCTTTGGAAAGCTATGATTAAAGAAAATATAGTCAGGAACAAAAAAAAATAATAATAATAACAAAGATAAAGAGTAGTTTAGAAAATTTACTAGGAAAAACCGGCTCTGCAAAAAAAAGCTTTTTTGTGTAATGGAGTAGGCTGTACAGATTTTGAGCCAGTACAGTTTTATTTCCACTGAAACAACAGTAGAAAGGGTAGTGACATAACAGGACTGCTCTGCATTTTTGGATGATAAAAACATTTTTATACATGTTTCAACATGTCAACATTTTTACCAGTCAATTACTATTTTAAGAGCTTATTTTGCTTTGTGTTTTCAATGTAAAAGCCCAGCTATGCTTTGAGAATTGGTGTAATCATTCAGTCACCTTTTATTCTGGGAATCTGGTGTATTATCTGGTAGCTGTTTCTAAAAGAAAAAAAAAAAGAGAGAGAGAGAGAAAAGCAAAGCTGAACAAACTGAGCTGCTATGGTGGTAACTAACTAGCCAAATGTGTCATTAAAAAAAAAAAAAAAAAAAAAAAAAAAAAAAGGTAGATTGTGGTATTGAACCTTTGACGTTAATTGGCCCAGCCAGGGCTTTTTCATGAGTCAGGAAGGACACATACAATATCTTTCTACATGATGCTGCACCTCCATCCCCTGCACTGTGCACTGGGCAGACTTGTGGCTGCTCCTGAGCATTGCTGCTCAAAGTGGCAAAAAGCAGTTAAGAGAGCTGCTACAGCACCCAAATCATGGAGAGCATTTTCTAACAGATTTTTTTCCTTGTTTTAAATGCACTTCATAAGTTGCAAGTTGTTTTTTATATTATCCAGGTCCTTGAAATGAATCCTCAATCTCATTCTGTTTGTCTGGTATGTATATCTAGTTCTTATCAGGACTTTTTTTTTTTAGTACTGTCTAATGAATCATGATTATGACAGAGAAAATATCTGAAGCATTTGTCTCATCCACAGCTGGTTCATAAACTTGAAAAGGATTTTTAGAACCTCTGTAATCAACTTATCATATAACTGGCAAAATCAAATTCCGCTAACACACACTTCTGCTGTTATAAGCATTGGTGTGATCTGGATCTCAAAGGCAAGACTACAGCATAAATAAGTAGTGCTAATAAGAACTTTATTTTTAATCCTTTAGGCAGCAGTACATCGGTGCTGCACTATGCATGTTAATGAAAAATGAGATTGTCTTGAGTTCTTTGCCATGAACTTCGATATTTTTACCTTACATTTATGCTGACCTAAATGACGAAAACAAATTAATATACTTTTTTCTCTCTTTGATAAAAATATGATTTCATTAGGAAGGAAATCTAAGTACTGTGTGTATATATAGGGACTGAAAACTATAGGAAGCTGGGTAATGAGAGACACTGACTTACTAGGAGCTCACTGGAATATGTTTGTTAGAGTGATGGAGAGTCAAAACATCTCTTGGATTACAAAAACTGAATAAAGTTTCTGTCTCAGAGAGTTTATAAAAATGAACACCATTCAAACTGGGAGTGTACAATATAGCAACCCTAGAAACTGTTACTTTCTGTGTTGTAATAAAAGGACAATAATTTCTTACAATTAGGAAAAAAATAAAAGATATTGTTTATAACTGCAAAAGACAGATGGTTTATTTTATTCAATATAAATCTACATTCAGATCACTAATATACTAATTACAATTAAAATGATTATTTAGTATTTAATTAAAGTTTTTGCTCAAAAAACATTGAATTACCATTAATCTGAAATATATTTGTTCCTGATGAAGCTCTGCTCATTAATGGAAAGACCACTTTGGTCATCAGCATTTTAGATTTGGACATCCATAGGGTCTCATATATGGTTATCACCAGATACTGAGTGGACTGTCTGAATTAATTTCTTTTTTTCATTTTGATCATAAATTATCTATTACAGCTCCCTGATGCAGAGTTGGTTAATTTCTTCATCTGAAGTCTAGGAATCAGATTTATGAGTTACCTCTAGAGTTTCATCATATTCATGCTTATAATCAGCAACTGGAATAAAATTCAAACACTATGTCAGCAGAAATGTGTCTTAAATGGTGCCTAAGAGGTATAGGTGAATGTCTTCAGATGCAGTAGGTCAGAAAACCTTGCCTAAATGTTGCCTCCCTGCCCTGAAAGTCTATGAGTGGATGCCCTGATAATGCAGTTGAACATGTATTAAACTTTTAAAAGTAAATCTGGGCTTTGCACAGGGACTGGAGGCAGAAGGGAAAATTTCCACAGCTACCAACCAAGGTTCACTTTTTTTTGTTGATTGTTATGATAGTATGTCTTGCAATATATTTAACAGAAGGGACCCAACCACCTCATAAGATGGAAATAAATTATTAGTATGAATATCCTCTGTAAGTAGACCAGCTTATGTTTTTTTTTTTTTTTTTCTCAAGATCATTTATGACATATTTTAAAGAGCTGGGAAAGAGAACTCCATCTTCAGCCTTCTCATTGCCTCCCAGTCCCACAATTTCCCTTATGCCATAGCTAAAATTTTCAGGGTTAGACATTTGAAACATTTTTTTTTAATAAAATCCTTTGCAACTGTAAAACAGTTTTTTACTTTCCATAGAAAACAATAACTGTAGCTAGACCTTGTCTTCAAGGAAAATAAACCAAAACTGGGAACATTACTCAGTTTTCAACACACAACATAGCTTGTTGCATGCATCTCACAGAATATCAGCTGCAGTCAATAGCATATCAGACAGATAAGATGGGCTAACTGAACCCTCTTTGCTGCTTTTCATACAATTCAAAGCCAACACACATTATTAACCTTTCATTGATAAAAGAAACCGGTTTTAAGCAGATAGCATCTTCTAATGATGGGCATAAAAGCTAGAATTTAACAAAATAAAGCAATTTTATTGTGTCCTGTAGCATATCTAGTTCAGCTAAAGCTGATAAGGTATTCTTATGATATAATATTAATAAACACATCCTGATTTCTAAAGTGATAAAGCCAAAAATGTCTCCAAGAACTGTGCAAACATACATCTGAATAAAATAAATCAATAAAGAAAACAGAATTGGAACCTTCCAGAGAGCAACAGACCTAATATCCAAACAAAATGACTGAACTGAATTAGAAACGAATGAGGTTAATTAGCATGAAATTAAGCCAGTTGTTGATGTCAGCTTATATTTTATTCTACTAGAGATTTTTTTCTAAGAAAAAGACATTGTTATGCTAATTTTAATTATATAAACAAGTCAAAGGTGTTCTCCATGAAGTAAAGATTTGAATTCTGTGGTTATCCCAAGGGATTATGACCCCAGGCCTCTAAAACCTACTTAAAATTTAGCCTGTGAATCCTTTAATTTTGTTATGTAGACCTACTCAGGAATTAAGCCAAAACTTACGTGTTTTGATAATTCAGGAACCAAGGCAATCCTCGGTGTTCATAAAGGTGACAGAAACTGGCTCAGTGACAAACATATACTTCTAGCCAGGGCTTTTGGGAATTAACTGTATTAAAATAATTGTTTCAGGCATCACTTATTTCCTATTGATTTGGAATGAAATATCCATCTATGTTTATAAAGAGAACATGTTCTATACCCTGTGCAGCCTCCTTCATGAATCTCCAATATCTCCTATGTATGGTTATTTCAGAGAGAGAGTTAAGTCTAATTGAATGATAATTTGCCATAGCATTACAAATTGTGGTTTAACTAGAATTATGTGGAACTTTATATAAAACCCAATCAGACAGTAAAGTAGATTTTTAGCCTTAAACCAGAGGTCATTCTCCCACTGAATCATAATGAGGTACTCTGAATAGCTCAGAGGAAAGAGATGCCTTTAACCCTTACATTACAAACAGGGTCTGGACAACCGAAGCATTTGAAAATTCCCTAATAAAATCATACCATAGTATTAGCAGGAACCAATTTGATCTGATGCCAATTAACCCAATTAATCACAATGCTGAACTGAAAAGCATCTTTCCAATGACCTTTTTTTAAACAAAAAAGAAAGAAAGAAAGAAAAGCAGTGTGGTGGTGGCACAAGGAAAAAAAAAAAAAAAAAAGAGAGAGAAGTAAGAGTGTTTAAGATGACTCCAGAACCAGAGTGTAACTGCTTCTACCTCTCTGCAGTCAGTACATGAAGAATAAGCTTACAGCTATGTCACCGAGCAACAATCCTTGGATTCTGGGATTAGTTCCCGTTTTTTTTCTGGCAACCTAAAGAAGAGGCAGAATATTCTGTTCATCTCTGTTGCCAGGTAGGAATACATCCGACCTAAATCTGGAGTCACCTGTATGTACATGTTATTTACCCAGAATGATATGCTTGTTCATTATATCTGTAGCATTTCTGAGATGAAAAATGGACCCACTTTCAAAGCCTTTGTGTGGTCCTTATTGTTTTCCAGTTCCTCCATGCCAGTCTAGCAGCTGGCATTGTAGCTTGGTTCTTCTAAACCATAAATACAGTGCAACTGTCTCAAGGCTCAGCTCAAAAGGCTTAGTAATGGTTGGAATTTGCAGGTGTTAAGGTCTGCTCTTGAGCCCTTTCTATACCAGACTATGGAAATGTGGCTTTGGAGAGCACAGCTGCTATTGGAAATTAGCTGATGCCAAGATGGGCAGGGGATGGGCAATGGCAGTGGGACCCAGCTTTGAACACTTAGATTGTTAGAATTGATCCTGGCATGATTTTGTCTGAGGCCACCTAGAGCTTTCCCAGATAGCTCAAGGCATGGTAGGCACAGGGCCAAAACTGATTGTAACAAGTGGCTTGGGCACAGCCACTTTTTTTTTTTTTTTTTTCCCCTGAGTTTAACAGCATAGATACAGCTATGCCATCAACTGCCCTTAACATCTTAATGTCTCTGATCCTGTTGCTTTACCTGATCCTGTTCAGGTGTAACCTCTGTCTCTGTAGCCTCTCTCCTCATCTGTAAGAGGCAGCACGCTTTTTGTTCCTTCATTCTACCTAAGTGACCAATTTATATTCAGATATGACTGTTTTCTGTGGGATTGCTCAATGTATGGCACAGTGGTGACCCTGTTCAATCTGGAGTGAGGACTATTGCAGCCTGATGACAGGCTGAAACTTCTTTTTTGAGGCTATTCCAATTTTTTTAGGGGTACTCTGTGCATCAAGGGTAGTAGTGCAAGACCTGTTTCGAGATTCTTGAATGAAGAATACCTGAGTTTGAGATTAGGAAAATACTGTATACACTGAATGACAAATGTAGTGATTCAAAACATAAGACTATAAAGGTGACAACTTTTATACTGACTACAAATGCATTTTCCCTGCAAGAAAAAGCTGCTATTAAGGACATAGCAAAAGAGGTCAAAACTTTTACTTGGACGAGGGTTGACAGCAGTCTCTTGAGAGGAAAAAAATCTGCAATTTTGACCCACTTCTGTTAGAATGCGTGGGGATCTTTCACTGATCCTTTTGAGAAAAAAAACTATTTGACTATCTACGACTATGTGGCACAAGACTTCGCAACAACGACAATAAGTCTGGTTAGCATAAATAACCTTCTTAAATGCTAAAACTCAAGACAAAATATCTAGTCTGAATCTTCATTCTTCTAAAAATGGAACATAGGGAGGCTAAGCAATATCTAATGGAGCTATGAATAATAATAAGCATCCATCCCATGCCTGCTTTAAATTTATTCAAATCAGCTTTTAAGGTCCAAGGCTGGGTTATATTTGGTTTTGTCAGAATCATTAGTAGACAAATGCAGAGCATTACAGGAAAAGAGCTCCGTTCTGTCTGTGTGCTCTGCATGTCAGAGCCATGGAACGCTTTTCTCTTTTTTAGCCTGCAGACCTTTCTTGTGTTTGAGTAGATAAATGTAAATTGGAGATTGAGCAAATAGCGTTAGATATTTTAATGCAGGCAGATATGGTTGCTGCTGGATAAGAGCTTATGTTCCTATTATGTTCTAAATTTGAATAACTTGGTACAGCAAAATTCCTTTGGAGTTCTTAGAGAAAATAAGAACAGGAGCAACTCTGAGTTTATGAGTAACAGTTTATCTTGAGGCTTGAATGGACCCCACAGAGAATTTCTTTCTGTGGTGAGAATGCTGCATAAGTCCCGAAACATGCTAATTCATTCAAATGCCCTTTTGGTGTCCTGACTGTTAGAATGGAAATAATTGTCCAATGCCAGCCCTTATTCTGCAAAAAACTTAGGTGCCTTGTGAACTTTCAGTGTGTCAAAATACCCTCCCATATGCTTAAAGCTGAAGAAAGGAATGATGTATCATACTGCAGTGAGCAGATAGAGCTTAACAAAAGAGCTCAGGTACAAGAACTGGCTGGCTACCACACTGGCAAATGCTTAACGACCTAATTTATTCTGTTTCTTAACCTGGGTGAGCTCTGCAGTCCTTACTCTCATCTGCTCTCATTATTTGAGCCAGCCCACCGATAGCCATAGTTATAGCTCACTTATCTTTTCAATGGATCACGGTGGATGGCAAACATGGTCCCTTAAGAAGGTTTTGTGAGGCCCTCATTGATCCCCTGCCAGCCTTCCCCGTCACTAACCATTCCCCTGCACCTTGCCGTAACCTGGCAATGGTCAGTTTGATAAGTTTTGCTGATTTGGTATGTTTAGCAAAAGGAAAACCTATAAGTTTCAAAGACATTTGAAATGGTCTTCAGCACCGTGTTTCTATTGTCCATTTGTCCTTGCATCACAGTGTGCTTTTTTTGCATGTAATTTTGATGCTCCCTTATGTATTTTTGCATAAAATTTTAGCACCTTGCATGCGTATGTATTCTTTAAGTGTTAATTTTATCTGTGTTGCCCAGAGAAAATCTGAAATATAATAAATTGATTGGCAGCACGAAGGGAAGATTATGTATATATTCCCCTGAGCAACTATTTTGATTTCTTGAGCCCAGTCAAAACCTAGCTGGAAGCTTCAAATAGCAGTGTTCAGGGAAAAAAAAAAAAAAAAAATCTGTGTAAGAGCAAAGTACTTTATGTGATATAAACACGTTGGACAGACTCTGAGATTAACAGAGCAAGAGCCATAGGTACTACTATTAATCACTGACTATGCAGAACTGAAGTATCTAAAAATTGCTCTGCTGCTAACAATCTGTATAATTAAATTTTAAAAGGGAAGGGCAAATAGTCTCAGGTTATGTTTCTCTGTTTGTTCTGTTGATAAGAACAAAGGGCAGTTTGCCACTGAAGGATGTTTGGGTTACCGAAGCTGTCCTAAAACTTGATTTGTTTAATTTATCGGCTAAATGACTTTGACTACAGATTTAAAGGTATCTATGGATTTAAAGCCTCATTGCTTTTGTTGTTGTAAAAACCTTTGATTTCACAAAATACATGTGTACATCAAGGAATGGGTTCTTCTTTTGATGCACGGGGATTTCAAAAGGATGCAATCCCCTTAACCTCCATGCACATGGTTAAATAAACTCTTGTTTTATTGTAGTGCAAATAAGATGAGAGTGAAGACCATATATCCAGTGAATTATATATAGTATTATAATACTATGACTCAAATCTGACGCTGCCTAGTGTATACATTGGAGAATGCAACTTATTTACAATCTGCCGTCTACTTTTTCTTGGTGTATCTTTAATGTACAAAATAAAGAGCCCTGTTGTTGGCTCGTGAGTCCATAGATTCTTCTCACTTGGTATTTATAGTATCCTCATACGAAAATTACTAAATTTTTATAAGACCACTTTACTAAGTTTTTATATGTGTTACAATAAATAACAACAAAAAAAGAAGAAACAGGCTGGAATTGCAGACTTTGAGGGAATTAAAAAGCTAAGCCTGTCTCCCACAAATATCCCTTGGGTAAAATTTCTAAAAGCAATTCTTGGAATAAGGTACCAAGTTTCTATTGATTTTTCATTAGACACTTAACTGATGTAGTGCTATAAAACCTTGTTTCCACCTTTTATGAGAAAGGAAACCTAATGAGTACAGTATAATGCAGTGATTCCTTGACTTAGGTCCATGCAAAACTATTTGTTCAAAGTCACAGTAAGTGGTCTGCCAAACATACATACATATACATATATACAGAGAGAGGTTACACCTTTGCCTATCACGATGTTTTTCAGTTTATGTTTTATATGTTCTCAAAGAATTTTGGACAATCACTATCACAGTGACAAGCGCATACAAGCTTTACACATTTGCAGGCTCCTGTTGGAGGAAAAATCGGTCACACAGCACGAGGACAGTTCTTGGTGACACTTTGTAATTTGCAAATTTTATAAGTGTTCTCACTATTTAAGCAGTAGATGTATCTGTATACCTTAATAAAACAAACAAAGAAAAAGCAACCAAAAACAATAAGCCAAAATCTTTCAGTTGTGAACCACAACCCTAACCTAAAGGATAGTTTCTGGCAGACTCTTCAGGATGCTGAATAATTTTCGGGCTTTATGCCCTAAATGGGCTTTTTTAGGGCTTTGTTCAGCAGAAATGTGATATAGCTCATGTAGATTTACCAGAACTAGACTGCAGCTGTGAGCTTAATATCTGAACGAGGACACACAAACTTGCCCCTGAACAGCTAAGTACATGTATGGTTAAATTATTTGTGTACTCTGTGGTCACAGATGTCCTGCCAGCAGTGCTCAAGCAAGAGCATTAAAAACTAGCTCAGGTGCATCCTGCGTTCAGTAAGAGTGCCAGGTTCTCTAGTACGCTTTTACTCATCTTTTCTTCCCCACAGAACTTGTGAGCTATGCATCCCAGAATTTATGTAGACCCCAATCATTAACCATCCTGTTCTGTAGCTGCTCTGCACTACAGAAATATTGAACAGCTCAGACAAAGAAGAGGCATTAATCCACACAAAACCCTTAATAATTCTCCCAGTGTGGCTACTGCATGCAATTTTAAAATATTTTTCAAGTTACCCCTACCCTTAATGCTTATGCAAGAATAAGACTCTTGTGCTTGCCATTTGCACATCTCCTATTAGCTGCAACAATCTTATATTTACTTTATTCAACTGTATTTTAAATAAAACATTAGGACTGGGCTTATATATACCAGCCTTGTATGCAGAACAAGTTGGAAGTTATCATAGGCAAATGCATGCTAAGGGTTCATACCAAAAAATAAAGGAATATGAACTGCTCTGCTTAGCTAGAGTTCTTCTCTTCATCCTGATGATATTTCTTGAAATGTCATCATGATGACATTTCTTGACATGATGACATTTCTTGATTTCTTCATAATGGGTACAAGTTGAAACACAGGAAGTTCCACCTCCATGTGAGGAAGAACTTCTTAACTGTGCGGGTGGCAGAGCCCTGAAACAGGCTGTCTAGAGAAGTTGTGGAGTCTCCTTCTCTGGAGAGCTTCCAGACCTGGATGCCACCCTGTGCCACGTGCTCTGGGTGTCCCTACTGGAGCAGGGTGGTTGGACTAGATGATCTCTAGCGGTCCCTTCCTACCTTAACCATTCTGTGATTCTGTGATTCTTTCTACCAATGCCCACAAAGAGATCTGGATGGAAATAGCTGCCTCAATTTAAATTTACATTTTAGCAAACTAATTAAGTATGTATGTCAAGCTTCTTGAGGCTGTGCAGTCCTATCCCTTTTGATGCTACATGTGTAGGAACAAGGGGCTGGAGAGGGGTCACTGTGCTGGCTCCAAGAGGCTCAGCGCTCAGACGTGGTCTGTGCTCTACTTCCTCCTGTCTCACATCGCCCCTACCGCCCTTGTCGTCTTTCCTGTCACAGTGCTGTCTTGGACAGTGAGCAAAGTAGATACTTGAGAGGTCCAACCCACTTCTCAAAGTACATAAGCCACAGATTTCTGCTTAAAATCCAGGAGGGTCTGGTAGGGTGTTTTTTGGAAAAAGCCTTCCACATGTAGGGCAAGAGTAAATCCCTGTTCTGCACATCTTTCCTGATGGGAAGCAAAAACTACTGTTGCCTTGCTTTCTGCAGAGCTAAAACTGATTTGTCAGCTCTTGTTGCTGTTTTCCAGCTCCACATATGGAGCAGATAGACGGAGAAAAATCAGGACAGATTTATGGCTATAACCTACCAACAGCATAATTTGAAGGTGAAATTTTGAATAATATCTTAATGTTAAAAAGAAAAAAAAAAAAAAAAAAAAAAAAAAAGGTGCAGTTTTCCCTAACTAAAATTCTGGAAGAAAACCTTTTACTTTCCTCCCCCACAATAAAACCGTATGTATATTAGAGTATCTGCCTCTGATAGATACTGATGGATATATCTATTCCAGTAAACCTCTTTACTAGTGTAGGCTAGACTTCAATTTCATTCTGCTGAAGCTCAGGAAATCAATGACCACCTGCAAAGACAGGCACTGGAAATAATCACTGAGAATTATGTTAAATCCTCCTGGAGTTATGAGATTATGGGAGAAGCTCCGTCCACATTAAAATATACATATATTCCAACTCTTGGGCTTGTATAAAATGAGCAAGAAATGCAGTGTGAGTACTTAAGGCAAAAAAGCAGACCCTAAAATGTGAAAAATTGAGGAAGAAATGAAACTTGCTACTTCATTCAACTCTTCCTGTTACCACAACATAACTGACTAACATAAAAATGCAAAAAACAGGTTATGTGCCTGGAAAAGAATCATAGTCCTAATCCTCTGCTCTTCAACATTATCTGGTATGCAGACATCACTCAATACAACTATTATCAGGTCACTACAGCTACAATTATCCTTGCATGATTTGCATCTCTAAAATAAGCATTCTTGTCCAGAGAAAAAAAATGTGAGTGTATATATGTATATATGCACATATATACATGTAGCATACATGAATGCATGAATATATTTTGTTTAGGCTGCAATAACAATAATCTAGGCAGAGCTTGTTTTAGATTGTACCATCTCTTGTCATATATTGCCTTCCATGCCTCTAGTTAAAAAGTCATCATTTTAAATCATTCTCATATTTCTAAGCACTTGGATTTGGGATATTTTGGAAGATGGCTACTTAGGGATAATTTTAGATAGCTAGAAGGTGTCAAAACAGGCAGATATGACAGTAATGAGCATAACACAAAGTAATAAGGAGTCCTGGGAGAATAACGGAGGACACAGGACCTGATCTCTGCCCTTCTCATCAGTGAAAGAGAAGGTCGGGTTTTCTAAGTCTCAGAGACAGCTTCAACGCTGAGCCAATTTAGGTGAATTTGATGATGAGCTATGATGCATATCCCTAGCAGTACTGAATTACCAAAGTAATACTAAGTTATCTACTGTCTTGTGAAAAATTAAGAAATATCGACAAATTAGAAATTCTGGTTGATGTAAACAACTTATAAAATTGTGGCATTTTTAAAAATTCTTCCTAACTGATTACCCATTTTGCCTATAGAATTTTATCTTTTTTCATGAAATTGTTACAGTGGATAAAGATTAAGCTTAGTGTCTGCACTTACTGGACAACAGCTGTGCTTAAGATGTTTATGCAGGAAAAGAAAACCAGTTCTCATTCAACAGCTGTAGAGGACTGGTATTGGAGAACAGAAAATTATCAGACCTAAAGTAAAGATGTTAAGAGATTGAGCAGGGAGGGGATTTATGAACTGAAAAAAAAATCGTGTAGGAGTAAAAAATATATATACACAGACTTTCAAAGTAAGGAGACTTCCATAGAGGGTTTGATTCCAGCCCAAGAAGACTGATAAAGCTCAAGCAGGAAAATACATGAAGGGTTTATTTTTATTTGTGTTTATATAGCTCTTGGAGAAGAAAGTGGCAGTTATTTCAAAATCTGTGCAAGTTCATTGGTTGGGAACAGTTATTTCTCTGTCTCACACCTTAATTAGTCAAAATCTCTACACATTGATGGGTAAAGAGGGTCTGCACTACAGTGAGCATAACAGGGAGCTTATAACATACCAAGGCTGGCAGATCAGGATGTAGGACAACAGATAAACAAATAAATGTCCAGACAAGAATCTGCCACTTTTCAATGTTTTTGGTCATGTTACGTCTCATATCTGGGGCAAGAGGTAAAAGGCATAAATTCCACGCAATACCCTTAAACTCCTCAGCTTAATTCTCCTCAACTTTCTGTTGGGGGTTTGCTGCCAAATCGCCAATGGCGGTAATATCACAGTTCCCTCCGTGGTACAGTTTCTGGTGTATCTAGGAAATATCTGTGTTTCCAGATCGTAGCCAGAGTGGTTAGGATAGAAGGACACCTAAATTTCACATATTCCACCTGGATAAATATGTATAACGGGGAGCCTAAACCATTGATAGGACATAAGTTTTCAAGAAAGAAAATGTAAGAATGTTATTTGGAAGAGTAGGAATAGCTGATTCTGTGGATGCTATAGGATGTTTTCTATCTCTGTTACCATTAGGCTTACTGCTCTTGCTTTTAAGGTCTAATCATATTTTGTAAAGTCTATGTACATGGCTTTAGAGGGTCAGTAAAAGTAAGAAATATTAATACATTAATAAATATCAAAGCAAAATTGAGGTCATCTTGTTTATCCTTCCTGAACTCACTAACATGGGACAGGTATGTCTGAGGAGAAAAATCAATAAAATGAACTCAATCAATCAGGAGAAATACAATATTTTTTACTTACACTGGAGTAGTCAATCGAATAAAGAGATGAAGTAGCAGTTCAAATGGAAATGGAAATATCACGGATCGTATCACCAATACAACATGCAGAATCAAAACACTCTTCTAGGGTGAATGGAAAGGAACACTGTTTGGCTCTGCTGGACATGAGCTTTGTGGTGTTGTGAAGTAAGGTTATAGTTAGACTGATACATTTGTTTTAGTCTTGGTATCTTGAGAAAGATGTAGTTCTATTGGAGAGTCTCCAGAGGAAAGCAGTGATGACAGGCTTATGCTGACCTGTGAAACCTGTTGAAAGAAATAGAGTTATTTCCTTTGGAAAAGAGCCTGCAGGAACTGTGATAAGTTATTAAATATCCAGAAAAAGAAAATAGATGTCATGATCTTGATCCTCTACCTGTATTGATCCTGGATTTACACTAGAGCTAGACATATCTCCAGGCATGTTTTCAGCATTACCTCTTACTGTTCCTAACCAGACTGCCTGGACAGACCCCAGACATGATTCATTGCCTTGTCTGGGACAGCTGATGGATCCAGTTGGACCAACTGGCCCTGCTCTGATGCTACAGGATGGCCACCTGGGTGTGAGGACTTTGCTTGCACTCCTGTTTCCCTGAGCTCCTGGCTCTTCCTCCCTCCATGAGCAGATCTGCTCTTGCTGATCCTAAGCAATATACTCTTTTCTGGCACATCTCTCTTAGTAAACTAAAGTGGACCAAGGCACAGGTTAAGAACTGTGGCACTTGTTCATATACTGTTCATTTTTTAGCCTGGTACTTGGCATAGCTTTTGCAAGAGCCCATCTCAAGCCCATAAGTAGTTGTGGACACAGTCTAGTTGTGAGCACAAACCACAGACCATTTTCAATAGCCTTTTTGGATACATTTGGGGTGTTTGTTTTGGGAAGTGAAAGGGTTCAGAGCACGTAGGCGTGATCTATGCAGCACCAGTTGGCCTTGAGGACAGAGAGGACCTTTGGAACATTTGGGTTTTTTTTTATGTATTTATGTATGCATGTATTTATGCGTTGTTCACTGGAACACTAAGAAGTGATGGATGTCCATGGCAACAAGGTAGGCTTAGATTTGTCATTGAGAAAAATTCTTTCAAGGTAAGAATAATTAGGTATCAGGTCAAATTGACTAAGATGGCTGTGGCAAATGTATCAGTAGTTATTTTAATAAGCAAGATTATTCAAATATCTGTAAGGAGTATTGGAGTAGCTGTTCTACCTTGAGAAAAAAAGATAGTGGACTTTTTTAAAAAAAGCTTTTTTTTTTTTTTTTTAACCATTACTTTTAGTAATCCTGTGATTAGGTAGATTACATATATAACACAGGAAGAAGAGTAGAAGAAAGAGGAGAAAGAAAAACAGAAGACAATGTACTTGTGAGTGAAGGGGGAAAAAAGGCAGCAGTGAGAAACAGGAAGAAACAGGCACAGCAGAGGAACAACTCAGCAAAATCAAATTAAGAAAAGGGAAGCGTGCAATGGAGGACAGGAATGTCCTGGGTGGCAAAGCCTAAGGATGGAAGCCTTCTAACTTAAATGAATACAGGTTTGCCGATAGCTTAGCATGGTCTGTTTATTAAGGGTTAATGAAGAACATTTTGCAAGCAGCATTGTAGTAATTCTATTTAAAGCACTCACTTTTTCTTCTGTCTATTCTGTCGCCTACTGAAATTGCACAACTCTGTTCTCAAACACTATTATGAAAAAAGCAATCAACTCAATTGTCTGGGGTGTAATGATGCTGACTACCTCCTTCCAGCATTCTGAGTGAGAGCAGGAAAACAAGATAAATAACCTGGGACAAAAACACAAATCATTAGAATTTTTAATAAGCCTTCACCAACAAAAAGCTGAACGCTGTTAGTTATATCTGCCAACTGCTGCTCATGGTCCAGTGGACAGCACACTACATGGGGAGCTAAGAGATTTCTACTGCTCTTCCAGCTCTGACACTCTTGCTGCATAAGAGTTTAAACAAGTCACATGAGCTTCAGCTTCCTGCTAGTACAATGGATCATTAAGTTCCATATAAATAGTTCTGGTGGTGTAGCATTCAGGGATAAAATGCACTGAAAATGAGAGCAAACTTCCTTTGTTCTAGTTCAGATCTGAACAGCGACCCTCCCAAATGCAGTGTTGTGACCTCATGTAAGACATGGGGTCATGAGCCTGAGGAAAATTCAATTGCAGAAGTGGGGTTGTAAGTCTAGAAATAGAAGCAGACACGTATTTCTGCAAAGAGGTTGGAGGAGACTGAACTAGAAGTTATTACCATCAAGACTCCAGCTGGAACCTTCAATGTGCTCTGAGTCCCTGAGAAGAAAAAAAAAAAAAAAAAAAAAAACTATAGGAAAGAAGGTTTGAAAGCCTTTTATTGCCTGTATCTCTGGTCCATTCTTAGTATCCATTCTCCAGTCTTTCAAGTTAGATTTTCTTTTTTTTTTTTTTTCTCTGGAAGATCAGGGCTAGAATATAGTCCTCTTTAAGATATGCTGGAGGTATAGAGCAACTGTGACGTGTCACAGACAAATTATAAAAATACCTAATAGCAAAGAGAAAAATGACCACAGTTTAAAATAACAACATAGATTTGGACTGTTGTATAAAAATAAAATCTGCACTACAGCAAAGAATTTAAGCCCACGATACAACGTCTAAGCTGTGTTTAATAGTGTTCTTTTTATGTTTGACTAGATAATGCATTCAGTTCAGTCTATCCGACCCTCTCTTCTGCTTACAGATTTTGCAGGTATAGACAACAGAAAAGTCAAAATGGCTCTTACTCCCATTCACTTATTTGTCCACTCACAAATCATCTTTTAGTATTCACAAAGGCTATATAATAGCCTGAAAATAAAGGAAAATGTTTGGAAAGGAAATGCTTGGAAAGGAAGTAACCTTAATAATGTCCCATGACGCAATAACAAAAAGAAAGCAAGAGAGGCCTTCTGGATCAGACCTAGTTCAAGACTCTGTCTCCAACAGTGCAAAAAAGGGGGAGCACATAAATCTAGCTACAATCAGCACAGAGTTGTGACTCTCTTGCTTTGTACTCCCGTGATACTGTTTTAATACTTATTTAATCGTATTTTGAGTGTGCTGGTAGTATGTGCTACCATTGTGTTCCTGTGGCAATGAGTTATAGAAGTTTACAACCCTTCAAATGCAGGGTTTCATTTTTTGGCTTTGCAAGCATTGAACAGTATATTTTTATATATGTTATAACAGTATATTTTTATATATGTTATAAAAATTGTGGTCTGTTCCTATCACATACCAGTCACATACTTACGCATCACATACTTATGGTCAGGCATAAAGAACTGTGTAGCTATGTTGACTTTTTTGAGGAGGAGGAGAGGGTGTGTAACAAGCAGACCAATCTCTTTGTGAGAGCACTATGTCAGGAGTAGAGGACAGTGTTTTTTTTTTAAAAAAAACGAGCTCCATCTCTTCCATAAGAAAACAGAGGAGAACCTGTGCATCTACTTAACTGGGACAATTTCACATGACTGATTCAGAGCAATTCATTTCAATTACTCTGATCAACAGATAAATAGCACATCTGGTAGTGTCTGCAAACTAATCATTAACAGGTGTGAATTGGTGTCTGCAAGCATAGATTTCCTACTGTGTGGCCCTTTGTTCACTTCAGGACACTTCTTAATTAGAGACAAATCTGAACCACAAGCCTTTAGATGTGGATCTATTCTTTGAACACCCCCAAACCAGCACTTTGTACATAAGGCTGTTATTTAGGGAAAATATCCATGAAAAATTCAGCTCCAAAGTTCAGAGCAAGCATTCATTGCCCATTCCCGACTCACTGGCATTAATTTGGGATTTTAGTTCCATTTACAGCAATAAAAGCATATATGATTACTGTGATACATTTACAGATCATAGTGCATATGAAAGAAATGGTTCAGGTTTCTGTCGTTAAGGTTAGGTAAGTAAGAATTTCCGGTACACGAGTAGGATATACGGCCACTGTTGCTGTTCTGTGACCATAGTAGTCATCTAGGTTTTTAGGGAGAAGATGCATAAAGAGGCTTTCAGGGTTCTATAAAAAGAGAAAAAAAAAAAAAAGAAAAAGGGGGAAAAAAAAGAAAAAGAAAAAGAAACAGAAGAGGGATTTAAGAGCACACAACAGTTATCACTGTTCTCACAAATTTGAATCTATATGGGGATTTTTGTTTATTTTATTCCCATCTGACCTACTGCAGTTAAATTCATATTTTATTTTTAGAGCTAAGAATAATTTTGAGATGACTCAGTCATACGCCTTCCACTGGAAGCTGTATGGCTACCTTTGCTATCCAGTTTTGAAAATGATTATGCATGTATGCTAATTGTTTGTAATTGGGCAGTTTAAGCAAGCCTTAGAGTAAACGTAAACCACTCAAGTATGTAAGCTTCTGAGCTCCTACCTTGAAAGATATGAGCTTTAATAGCAAATAAGGATATATGTTTGTATTTGAGGTGGTGAATTAAGAGATCCCTGGGGAGAAAAAGAATATGAATGGTAGTTTTTCATCGCTACTAGTATTGCAAAATATCAACTCTGTGGGAGACCTCCTTCCCATGTATATTGTTGTTTGTCTTTGTGGCAAGAGATGCCTGGTGGAGAAGCAACTTAATAAAAAATCCCAGACAAAGCGGCAAAGGTCTGGCCTTCACTGTGCAATGCTTTTGTGATTCATTTCTGACAAAGCAGAGCAAATACGGAATTTGCAATTTTGGAGACATTAATTGGCCACTGATGTTTATATTTATTTTGGCTAGAGAGATGGAAACAGAAAACCTCGAACAGCGAAATAGCTCATGGATCAATATTTAAGGAGAGGACTAAACTGCATAAATAAAACAAATGATGGAAACATTTTTGCTTCTGGAGCAGGTTAAACAATGATGAAGCCTGAGAAGAATAGCCCCTAAAATAGTATGGCAGCTTAACACATGCGTAACATAGTTTTGCTGCTGCGCTAGGACACAAAAGAAATTAAATCAGGAAATCGTAGGACCAGAGATGTGGAGAGAAGACCAAGAGACCACAACAGTATTAAAAAAGGAGGATGGAAACACTGGAAGCTGAGGAAAGAAGACTGAGAAGTAACTAAGGCTGAATAGAGACAAGTTTGGGTTGGTTTTCCTAGTTAGCAATCTCAGGAAGCATCCCAGAGCATTGGATCCAGCTCTGTGTACTGTGAAATTTTCAGTTTGGTCCCTGGCCAATGACCCCCATCGCCAGAACTCACAGGCACGGCTTGGGTGTAAGAACAGCCAAAGGGAAATTCCCAGTAAGTGATTTGGATATGGCTGTTTTGTTTTAGAAACTTAAAGTTTAATCATATGTATGTTTGCCGATCTAGCCAGTTGGCCTCCAGGCCAGAAAACAGGCACTTGTACTTTTTGTTTGCAACATAGATGTAGCCACAAACCACTTAAACTCTGTGTTCAACATAGAGTGAAGAGCACTGCTGATGTGAGCAGGAATGCTATTGTATTGTATTGTGTGGGCCATCAGACAACTGTGATCATATTTGCTCAACCAGGCAAAATGAGTATAAAACTGCTATTTTGATTTGGGGGCATTTTATACTCACTTTGCACTGCTATAAGTGTCTGCTCAATTTCCAGAAAAATGGGAATGATGTCTTATGATCCAATGATATGGAGCAAAACGAGACTGGGGATAGAAAAAAGCTCAAGAGAAGAGTTCATTTGAGATTTTTATTCCTCTAAAATGTTGTAATTTTAAAGTCTTTATTCTTGGAACATTCTGGACATAGATTCAAGTACACTTATCCAATTTAAAAAGATGAAAGCTGCTGTGATCTAAGACCAAACCACTGAAGCTTCAGTACTGTACATATGTGAAGCCCTGGGAAGTCAACAATGCTATATGCTGCCATAAATTTGTATGAAATTCAGAGCAAAGGGGAACAAACCTATGTTTCAATAAGGTTTACAGAGCTGAGAGGTTAATAGAACTGATAAATCAAAACCCATCAACTTAGTGAAATATCACAAAAATAGTAATTTTTTTTTTCTATCCATTAAATTTCTGAGCTTAACTACATTGAAGAGTTAACTGAGCAAAGGACTGAGAGCACATTAATAGTTTTTTTTTTTTCTTCCTAATGAGAAAACATACCTAGAAGAATGCCAGAATAACACAGAAAATAGATCTCTGTGGAGCAAATTGGAGAATCCTCTGGCATGCAAGGACTGAAGATGCAATTCATGTGCTGTGAAAAACCTTTTTCCCGAGGTTCTAAATTTTGCCCTTGATTATCTGCAGAATGAAATAGAATGTGTGTATAAGGCAGAGCACATCTTGCACCTAGAGGAGGAGAGTCAGTAATGGGTGGGAAACTACATGATCTAATCTGCAGACTGCACATTTTCAAATGCCACAGTCTCAATTATGTTGAATTCAAAGCAAAATTGAAACTATTCCTGTTCCTGCAAATCCCATCCTATCAGCATCTATCTGGATTTGCTTGAGGGACCTTCTAAATAAATAATAATAATAAATAAAGGAGTTGGGTTAAGTTATATATATTTTTAAAACGGCTACTATTATTTTGAAACGAAATGGGGGCTTACAGAACGGACACTCTTTTGTTAAAGTTAATGTACCTTGAAATCTTTCAACTCAGCGCAGCAGACTGTCAAAGGTGCTTAAAAAAATAGCCCAATATTCTCCAAAGCTCTTTCTGCAAGAGGAGTCTTGTGTGAAATGATAACAACTTCAACCCAATATTGTTTACGAAAATGCAGCTTTTCCCCACAGAGAGATCATAGGGAAACTTGAGGGGGAAAAAAATGAATATGGAATGAGACAAAGACTTCAGTTCATTCTTGGAAGTTAATAAACCTTAAAAAATGAGCCTATATATTACATTTTTCTGATTTCTTTCACACAGAAGTAGTAGTATGATGAGTACATTTTAAGGATTGGTTCTTCCCTTCTGAAAAGAATAGTTCTTTTTCCATTTTCAGACAGAATTGTTTTCTTATCCCCACAATTCCAGATGTTTCCAGGTGCAGGGTTTCCCCTTTCAAAGCCCTCTTTATCCTTTATTGCCCCAAACTACCTCAGAGGCTGAGAGGGCTGCCTCTTGGAAACAGCATATTTAGGTTTGGGTGTCCTTACGCTTAGTGGATAGCTCCTGGATTACACAGCACCATGGGACTTGTCCATTATAGCAGTTCTTCCCAGGCCAGCAAGACAAAACAGTCATTTCATTGTTTGCTCTTCAATTCATTATTGGTTTTCATTAAAGTGGGAGTTCTGGGTCATTCCAGGGACTGGAGCACATTTAAGGTATGCCTCTGAATTATTTCTGTGTCATGGTGGCATTTAGCACCTTCTTCTTCAGGGTAGGATGCGAGTATGTGGCCATCCATAGGACCTTATGGTCCAAAACAGAGGTGATGACTGTTAGAATGTTTTGTGTAATATTGCCCTATAATACTGAATGGTTTAATTGCTCTCCTTAGACTTGCTTGCATTCCACCTAAATATTGTCTTAGGTTTGAAAAGAGATTCTCTGAGTTTTATCATCGGTCATGATGTGCTTCAGTGTTGCTCTGTACAAGTACTGCTAACAATGGTGTTGTGAGGAGATACATATACTGTACTGTAGTCACCCAGTTACTATGAAAATAGAAAAAGAATGTGTGTATGTTAAAAAAGCAAAAGTGTAAATACTGTGAGGAACATATATCTGCTGTTATTTGTGCAATTATTGTTTGTATTATAGTATACCTAGAAAGCAGAAGACTGATCTCAGTGTGCGAGGTGCTCTATTGCACCAGCTGGAAGAAAGCAGCCCCAAAACATGTGTAGCGTAAGCAGAAGGCAAGAAACAGCAGAATCAGGAGCAGCATAGGAAGAGAAGAAAATAAAACAACATAACTGACAGATATCCATCTTAGTATTATTACAGTTTATTTACACATAGCGTTTTTTATAAAAATCATGTCAAAGGACAGATTTGGAGGACAGACTGGAAAACAGAGAAATTATTTTGAAATGTTTCTTCCAAGCGTGAGTGACACGAAAGTAACTGCTTGAGAATGAATCAAGTGGGTGATGGAGACTATTATCAGTAGCTGATTAAAAGCAAGAGACAACTTATCTCTTCTAAAGGAAAGGTAAAGTAGGATTAGGTTATGAACATACACACACACACAAAATATGAATTTGACGATGTAGTCACAAGCATACTATAAAAAACAGAGCAGCACATGCTTAAAAGGCAGGGGAAAGCAATTCACTGTAGCATTTCAGAGCAAAAGGCTACCTTTGGTGTGTGCTCAGTAAACAGTGTGCTGGGGAAGCAGGATGAGAGTTTTTTGCTGGATGGGTATGTAAAGGTTAATATAATATAGAGAATAATGTAATATATAGAAAGAACATGAGAAATTAGGGTTTTTTTTTTTTTAAGATCAAGAATCCAATGTGTAACCCACGTTAGAACTGCAGTGACCTCACAGAATGGTGGCTGTGTCCCCAGCATTGAAAAGGGGCAGTAGTGAAATGGCTAGAGCTAAGGACACTTTTAATCATGCAGAGCTTCAGCTGTGAGTGATAACACTAGTGTCTAGTATCAGAAGAGACTAGTCAATACTGATACAGGTAAACCATCCAGACAAAGCCGTTTCTTGAGTGTATTTTGTGTATAATGAGCGTTTGAGGGGGAGGGAAAAAAAAAAGAAGAAACAGGAAAAATATTGGAATATTGGGGAACTTCCCAGGGAAAGTTAGGTAGGGGGTGAGAGCATTTCTCTAAAAAACAAGGAGGAAGAAGAACTACTGGAGTCATAAGAGAGCTGCTGGAAGATGGGATGATTATGCAAGGCAAGGACAGCACCTCAGGAAAGAGCATAACTAGTTTTTGTGGGGGAGTCTGGCAGCCATATGGGGATGTCTCATCAGGATGGAACTCCTCCTCCTCAGCTGCAAGACTAAGAAGAAACTGATGGCTGGTGGTAGCATGTCTGATGCTACCACCAGTATCATCCTTCCATCAACATGCACTGTCTGCCCAGCAGTCTGCCTAGGAGGCTGCATTGCTGACTTGCTTTCTAGCAGCATATGTAAATGCTGCAAATTCCTTAATACATCAAATAGAACTGAAAAATTTACTTCATTTATTTTGAATGTGAATATTGCACTCTTCTAGCATTGACTGAAACAAATGTAGTTTTTATATCCATTTTTAAGAGATTATTGCTCTGTGCCCATGGAAAAACTGATTGATCAGTGAGTGAAATGACATCTGAACTGTGGCGGTTTACAGGTTTATAGATATTAATGTAAATGAACACTGATTTCACTTTACCTTTGTCAGCTCAGAAGTTGCTTCGTTATCAATTTTGCTGTAACTGCTCTAGGGGAAATAACTTTTGAAGACTGTTTGTGTAGATGAAACAGAAGGAAACAGTTAATAGGAGTTTATTCAGGGCCTTAAGTCTGTAGCCCTCGGTCTGACTTTAAAGTAATGTTCTCTGAATTGTCCAGAAATGATTATCAGTTATGATGAATGTCAGAAAAGGGAATATAAAAAGAATGTGTGAAGAGAGTTATTGCTTCAACAAAAATCTGTCTATTCCAGACACTTGACTCCAACAGTAGTTTTAATAGATGTCTGGGGAAAGCTAGACCATACATAACAGCTCTGAGCACTCAGCCCCTCTTTGATGTTTTTCAGCTTACCTGAAACATAGGAAATTTCCTCCATATGAGGAAGAACTTCTTTCCTGTGAGGGTGACAGAGCCCTGGCACAGAGAGGTTGTGGAGTCTCCTTCTCTGGAGATCTTCCAAACCCGCCTGGATGCCACCCTGTGCCACGTGCTCTAGGTGTCCCTGCTGGAGCAGGGTGGCTGAACTAGATGGTCTCTAAGGATCCCTTCCAACCTCAACCATTCTGTAATTCTGTGATTTTGTGAATGCAGGGTAGTATATTTATTTAGCAGTCCAGCTCTTTTCTGAGTGTTTCTCCAGTATTCCACAATACTCTCCTTTGCAGGAAGATCTCCCTCCTCCTGTTTTTTGCAAACCTGCCTCATATTTGCTTCCTCTGACTACATCTGAAAGAGATGCAGAACATCTGCGAGTCTACTGACTGTGGAGAGATACCAGCATCTACACTCACACCATCATTCCACTCATGATTTTGTAGGCCATTGCCATATCCCCTTCATCATACATAGTTATAATGATATCAACTGATATAGGACACTAGCATTTTATAAACCATCACTGATTTTAATATGCTATCTCTGCAATAGTTGGTTTATATTAATGAAAATGGCTTAAGGGGTTGTTTGTTAGTTTTCAACTGCAAAACAGCAAAAAGGTAGTCTGAAACCCATCCACGTTGTCCACAGTCTAAGAGTCTGCATATGGAATCATCCAGAGGAAACTTTTTGTTTGCCACAAATAGAGGTATTTTGGTCTCTGAATCAGCTTCAGACAGCAGCTGTCAAAGTGTGCACTGATGTTGCATTAAAGGTAGAGTGATTTTCCATCCTTGGAAAGCTGATTATTTTCCCCTTGCAGCTATACTGAAGTCTATTCAGAAATTGTGGGTTCAGTGGCATTTGTTTTCAAATTTGGGCAAAGGCCTTTTTTGTTTGTTTGCTTTACATTTTCTCAGGTCCTAGCACAACTGACTCCTGACTCATCCATGGGGATAGTCAGTTTTCCATTAGCAAATTATGACATGGCAGCAGTTAACAGATAAAGCTCGGTGGCCTAGAATCAGACTGCTTAAATTTTGAAATAAACAGTAAGTTATTTACTAAAGTTTAGGTTTCATTCTGCATACCACACTGCATTACTGTTTATTTATGAAGATGGAGAGTTTCAGGTATATGAGAATGAATTACATGACTAATCTTCAAAGATGGACAACTGTGTAATTGACCTTTCTGTCTTTAAAAATCTTTCTTAAAACTCCTGAAGGATTCATGCCCTAAGTTTAGAAAACTCCAAACAAATATTAATTAGTTAAACATTGAGCATTGTTCTTATCCAGCAGTTAAGATATATTGTAACACACAGAATGTTTATTTGAGCTGATGAACTCTTTCTCCTGCCCAAGAACTGGTAATGATTTCACATTAGCAAGGCTAATTGACATCATGTTTACTTGCTGCAAACACTGATAGATGAACAAACACATTTCAATTCCTAAAAAGACTTTCTGTGTTTAAAATAGTTTTAGTTTTTTTTTTTATGTTGACAGAAATGAGGTTCAGGAAACAATTCAAGAAACTGCTGAATACAGCAGGTACTAAGACAGCTATTAGAGCCCCAGAAAATTTGAATCTGCAACACATTCCAGATAGAAGATATGTATTCTAATCCTTAAAAATTGTTTGAGATCTTGGTAGAGTTTTTGGATCTATGTATTTTACCTCAAGTTTTAGCTCCATATTTAGCTTTACCCAGTTGAGGTTTCTCTCTCTTATTTATGCTCTTTCATGGGAAATGAATTGACTCCTTGACGATTCTTGCTTCTCTAAGATGCACACTAAATAACATTTTACTAGCTTGATTCACTAAGCATAGAGTCCACTCGTTTATCATCATAGGTGTGTTTTTTTTTTTCTTTTGTTTGTTTGTTTGTTTGCTTTTTAGGAAGAAAATGAATACAGACTTCCTGGAATCTCAGAATCATCTCTTTTTGCATATCTCTTTTTACAGACCTAAGCAGACACATTTTGGCAGTTTAATTAAAAGGCAGCAGTTTTTCAAGTCTAATAACATCCTTCCCAGATAGTCTTCCCAGATAGTCTTCCTTGCTTTTTCTTAACTTCTTGCACTCTGTCCACCTCCCACACTTGATTCACTGTAGCTTCTTCTTCTCTTTTGATGTTAGACTTCCAGATTTATGAGGACCACTCTAAACTTCTTTCAGGTTTCCTGTTCTTCTTCCAAGGATGTTGCTGTAGCATATACTCTTTCACCCTTTATTATGTACACAATTGATGCTTTTTCTTACCTTGTTTAAACGCCTCATGGTTCTTTTTACAGGGTGATGAATTTCTCTATATTTGTGTCTGGTTTCATACTCCTTTGATCTATCATATATTTCTTCTAGTATTTTTGCTTAGCCTTCTCACGCGTTTTCTGTTATATTTATATTTATATCAGCAATATAGTTATATTACCACACCCTTTTATTGCAGTGTAATATAATAATACATAACAGGTTTTTCACTGCAAGGAAACCTAGCTGCGCAGGCTGAGCTTCATTCATCAGCACAGAGTTCCTGTAAAATGTCACTCCCTCTCTCCAGCACGAGAGAGGCTTTAAAATGCATCAATAATATTTTCCTCATCTTTTTTTTCTGGGCACTGCTTTATGTTTTCAAGACATATTTTTTCTTCCATCCTTTGCTGCTTTACATGGGCCTGTTCTCTTTTCACAGTGTAAGCAAGAGAAATCATTTGTGTTCAGTGACATACAGATTGACAAATTACATCAACTTCTGTTGTGCCAAATATTATTGCAGACTCTTATATTGGAAGGTTTTGTTTCAGAGGTAGACCACAGTGAATCTTAAGCATGTAGCTCTGCTTAAGCACAGGTTCCTTTTCTTTTCTAGAGCTAAAAGATAAACAGTGAATATACTAAAAAGTGATATACTCTATGACACTGGATTGAACTGAGTCATGAATCATTTATTTGACATGAGATTTATGTCACCTACAGGTTGGTGTTTGCATCATAGATAATTGTCTGTTTTTCCATTAAAATCATTGGAGATCTAGTCAATAGAATCTATGTAATAGAGGGTGCAATTTATCTGACCACGTGTAAACAAATGGCTTTCAGCATGAGACAAATCACTCACAAGGCATCATTGACTCTATAGAGTAGGTCCATTGCAGTTATAAAAGTATTTAAGACTACTAGCTTAGATGCAGACACCTTCATTTAACCAGATAAATCCCTGTTAAAGATGTAATAACTGAACGAGTGTTATTAGATTGCAGCTTCTATCTATTAATCAAAAAGGTTATGTTTAAATTTCTGTCTAATAATCAGTCCTGAATCTCAGAAAATCATATGGAAGCTTTCAGATGATAGCAATGGAATAAATGCTGAGGAGAATCTCTTTGCCTGCATCTGCTCAACAGGATAACAATAACATTCCCATCACTGGTTGCAAAGGATGTCATTGAGCACTCCAGGTTGCTCTTTGAAGTTATCCACAGATCCAGGACAAGACAAAAAGGCTATTTAGACCTTTGATTCCATTTATTATTATTATTATTATTATTACTATTATTATTATTATTATTATTTCCAAGGCTGTCATATGTTCCAAAGTAACATTACAATCAGTTAACGATTTAATGGAAATAAATAAGACAATTCCCTTATAGCTAGTAAAGCCCCAGGATTAGATAGATTTCTGTCAGGTTATAATAAGCCTTCCCAACACCTACTGGGCTCAGTTTCATACCTCTTCAAAGAATGAGATAAAACACCACCAATAAAAAGGAAAATTGAAAGAGGTTTTTAATCACTTTGTCTTTAAAATCATACAAAATACTCTCATAATGACACCAGCTCAGGGAAAACAACCCAAAAGCAAACTTTTTAAAGCATCCTTACTTAAAGGTATTTTGTAGTGCACACAGAAGCAGAATTATTGTTTGGATTTTTCCCATATAGTTACAAGTGTCGTATTCTGCCTTTAAATCCCAGTTTACACCTCCCAGGAAGGACTGGTTCTCTGTAAGGGCAGTGTGAATAACCTGTCACTGAGCTGCTGGGACAAGAACTGCCATCCTATTTTGAACCCTCTGCCATTTGAGCAGGCAAGAGGAGGTGTGAATGCAGGAGAAGGTGGCATTTACTGAACATTACATTACATTTATATCAGGGCTCCACTTTCTTTTCTTGGTGGGCAGCACTGCAGCAGTGCCCAAGGCAGTCTGCAGAAAAAAAATGATACAGTAAGTGTCCTGCATGACTCTTCATCTTTTGTTCAGCAGCTCCTTCTCCTTTTCCTATTCTGGTACCTATTCTGGAAAAGAAAAGAAAAAAAAAAAAAAAAAAAAAAAAAAAAAAAACACCATTAATGCAGAAAGTTGGATGCCAAACTTCAAAACCACTGGAGCTGAATGGAAAATATAGGATTCTGCTACTCTGTACTAATCTTACATTTTCACAGCAACAGTACTTTTAGGTAAGAAAATATGCTTAAGTTTGTTCTTTATCTTCATTCACCAGTTTAAAAAAATGTAGTGGGATCCACAATATTGTTGTAGATACTTTAAAATTTGGTATCAAGTATGACATTCACAGTTTTATATAGTCTTTCCAAGACTTCCTCAAAAATGTTGGGTTATTTTAGATGGATTGTGCCAGATTGGTCTCATGCTGTGACCTCTGAAACCCTGAAGAGATGTCCTGTGCATGCTATTCTCTTCAGTAAAACACTGGTCTTCTTTAAAACATACATTTTAATTAGTTTTAGAAGTTAAAAATGCCACCTGTGTTGAATAGTGATGCTGAGGTAACTCCATTAATATTCCAAAATTCCTTTGAAAGCTCTCTTTTTCCATGTGACAGATGGTAAAAAGTGGTCTATATGAAATAAATAATGCAAATAAACATGAATATATGCTTTGTGGATGCTCCTTTTTTCTGAACAAATTGTTATAACAAAGTATGTCAATACTAACAAAATTTCTGCTTAATTATTTTATGTGCTACTCCTGAAAAATGAATTTTAGGTGTCTGGTACAAATGAGGTTGAATTTTACTCTACAAGAACTGGCATGAACTTTCTTTTGCTCTTTAACAGTAACTAAATACTGTCCAGAGACTACAATGCTTGTAAAAACAGAACACACTTCTGCCAAGAGTAGAGGAAAAAAAATATTGCTCTTGCAAAGCTTAGGTAAAATATGTCTCAATTCTGGGAAGAAAAAAAAAGTAAATCAGACATGAGAAAAAATCACGATTGTTTGTTTCATGGCTCCAGTGCTACATTGATCTTCTTCACATACTCTATTATTCAGAAATAGAAATTGGTACTGCAGTTATTGTAACAATATGCTTCCAGTCATGCAGCACTATCCAGGTATTAGCAATTTATTGGGAAGGCAGTATCATTTACGCATCCGCTGTTCCATTTCTAATTGTCTGACACTTATTTAGTATTGAATGGAAGGACACAGTAGAGATCATTGAAGCAAAACTCCCTTTCTACTTTGCCCCAAAAGCTTGCCTGGCTTTGTAAGATATCTGTGAGACAGGCACTCACTTTCTCTCTGCTACTAGAGAATTGAGAAACCCAAGATCCGGAAAGGCACCAATTACTGTATTTTATGGGAATATATGTTGTTCATTTTGAAGGTGATAGAGGGCAAGGAAAGTCTTTTCCTTTTCGTATACTTGACTGCCCTTCTCTTATTAATCAGAAAACTTTCTGGCTCAAGAACAGATGTGAATATATATTTTTAAGGTGCCTCATTCTTATTGATTCTTTTGTGACTTGGAGTCCTTCAGTCCATTAACATAAGAGCCAGCATTGAACTCCGGTGTATCTTGCTCTGTGCTTCATCATCTCTCTCAAATCTCATTCAAAATGTGAGACTGACATGGACTAAGATCCATGTGGTTAGCATTGTATATACCTTCCATTAAAAAATGGATATCATGGCTAATGTCTGCCTTGAACATATCAGATCAATTTTAATAGCATTATTTCCAGTGTCTACCAGGGAGAATAAAGTCTTTACTTTACTAAAGTAAAGTAAGGAAAATCAATAAACTCCAGAAAAAGAAGAAAAAAACAATATTTATAATTAATATATTTTTAAAAAACATCAGGTATCTGATAAAAGCTTTTTAATCCCTTTGATTTCTGAGCTGCTATTATGAACCCTATCTGGTGAAAATAATCCAAAACTGGGACTAGCTAGTAGGGGCACCTTTGTGATTTGCTTTTCTACTTTCCATTGCAGTGGTTAGTTGTTCCAAATCTGTTCTAAGTAGTCCAGCTTCACTTGATCCCATTTGTCTCCTGCTCTGTTATGAAAACTTCCTCTAATAAGATTGAAAAGTGTCTAATGGTAAGGGTCAAATGAATGAGTGATGGCTGCAACAGTGGCAGCAGGACAGACTTGGTGTTAAACAAAAAGAAATAAAAGCAAAACAACATTCAAACTTGAAATATGCTTTTCAGTTTGTTAGATTTTATTCTTATTCAATATTTCAATCTTCTGTGTATTATCTGAGGAAGTTAATAATGTCTTTGCAAACTGTTGCTTCTAGAATTTCAAAGCACTCCTTAGCTTGATCCTACTCTGCCATGCCTCATTCACAAGATCCACGCATGAAAAGTCTATTTATTAATAACTATCAGAAAAAGAAATAGGTTTCAGCTCATTCACAAAAAATATGAATACAAATATATTGGATCCTATTTTATTAGAGCTTTATTGGAATTCTAGTCCTTTATCACTTATGATAAAGGCAATAAGAAAAAAAAAAAAACTGTCCTGATTTGATTTTTTATATCAATAATGTGTATTAAAACTGCAGTGAAATTCAGTGTCAAAGTACTAGTAAATTCAACTATTGTAAATGTACACAGGTTTTTTTTTGATATCTGATCATGTTCTATGTAGCTTAAGTTTGCTGGAGGATAAATGTTATCTTTTTGTGATAAGCAAAAGTATTTGGACTTTGTATGTATGTCACATATTCCCATATTTGGAGCCAGTTTTACAAACTGTTCTCTTCTTCCCATCTTTTCTATAATCAGAACAGAGCCATATGGGTTAAGAACTAGGAGCCTATAAAACAGAGAGAAAAATGGATTGCATCTTTCTTTTTTTATTTACTACCAATCGATATGTTCAAACAATTGTTCTAGAGTCCAGACCACTGCACCTAAATGAAAAGTCAAGAGTGTACATGCTGTATTTCCCCCAAAATATAGCAGGTATAGCATCTGGCTATTTGCTCTCTGTTACATCAAAAAGGCAACCAATATTCATGTGTTTGCAACAGCATCAGTTCTGTTTTGTCCTCTGTTAGTGAAATGTCTTGCAATGCTACTAAAGTTTCTTGTGTGATTTTCTGCTGACCTGTCATTTTCCCTGATGCTTGCCACATCCACTACTCTATTTCCATGTGCGAAAATATATGATGCCCTTTTAGCTCTGTATTGTTTATCCACATTAAACCAATGCAACAAACACAGAAGCAACTAGAGAAGGAGAATAAATCATTGTTAAATTTGGTAGATTAATAATCTATCATTTCTTCAGAAATAGTTTCCTGCTCCAACACTTCCAGCCTTTTTTTATAGCCTCTAGGAAAACGCATTTAATTTACAGATAATTCTGTAAACATAATATTTTCTTCTGTATACTTTAATTTTACTATTTCTATAGAAGGTACTTTTACCTTGAAATGAGTCTTTGGTTTCCTTCAGCATAGTTGTCCATTTTACAGAGATGGGCAAAAAAACGAGTGAGACATGACAAATCACAGTGAGAGTAGCTTTTTATAAATTGGTTACTGTGTAAATGTCAATCTGTAAATGTTTGTTTTTATAGCAGAAACAGTCTCACTTGATTTCGCCCCATCAAATGCAAGTAGTTGAAAATTCCATGGGGAAAGCAAAGACATTGCTTATAGCTCATTTCTCCTTTTAAATGTGCTTCAGATATTCAAGCTTTGCAAGTGTCTTTGTTCTTGCTTTTTTTTTTTTTTTTTGGTAAAGAAAGATTTCCTGAGGGATATACCAATAGTAATTGGTGGTATATCTACACCACAAATTGAAAATGCACATTATTGATTCTGTCAGAATTGTTAATGATAATGCAAAATAAGAAGCGAAAAACAGTGGGCTTTAGTCCTTTATCCTCCTGAAATTAGTTAATTTCCCATTGCACTGTGAGATTGCTTAGAAACCTGACAGTCAGGATGCTCTATCAAACATCAGTTAAAGATGGAGTGCCATGGCTGTATGTATTGCAGCCTGGGAATAAAGGTGTATGAAAGCAATTTTTTTCTCTTCCACAGACAACCTGTGTGATCCCAGTGAAGTAGTTCTCTCTTTCAATCCCCCATGCTTCCACATATATATTAAGAGAAAGCTACACAGTTTCTTTCAAATAGATCTTCACTCAAAAACGTCTTGCTTAATAAAACTACCAGCTTCCAAAAATAAGCTGAAAAGAAACATTTTTTGGCTGCAGATAGTGTCTAAAACTGTCAAAGAATACAACTTGGAGAAAATGACTAAATGTTTAAGCTCTTTAAATCATGTTTGACATGATGAAGGATGTGGTAGACATAAAAAATATGGTAGTTGTTATGCAAATATATATATACACATATAAATATATATGTGTATGTTTTCATCCTTTCTGAGGCTATACTTAATTTCACTTTATTGGTAGGTTAGCTATGTTTATAGAGCTCATAAATGAAAGTAGCCTTTTTGACTTATTAAATAATTTAAACTGACAAGCAAAATGACTCCAAACAGATTTTAAATCAAACTTATATAAGGGACAATACAGGAAAGGTATGTTTGAAGAAAGAGAGTCTGATAAATAGAATTGACAGTTTGAGAGAATTATTGAGAGACCAACAAATAGCAACAATTTAGTTAATCTGCTGACCCAAGGGACACTTTTTTGTGATGAGGATTAATACAATGAATTGCTATAATGATGTTTACCTTAGGTTAAATGAAACAATATTTTAAACTTAGAATTAGAAATTCATTGTCTTTATGTGGTATAAGATACTGGTGGTCTGTACTGGAAAAAATGGTATTACATTTTTCACTATGGATATACTATTTAACCTAGTAAAATATAAATAAGAGATAGGCACTTGATGCTAAATTCCTTCAAAATATAATTCCTAAAAAAGGCAAGCTGCTAGGGTTCATGGTACAAAACTAACATACTTACAAATACTACAGTGGAATGATAATCAGTGTTTTCAGATCATGCAGAATGACTAGGTGACTGCTGGTATACTTGATATCTCTCTGCCACAGATATGTCTCTACTCTCTGCTGACTCTTGGAAACACTTGCCTGTTTTAGTACAGACAAAAGAGTGCTTCTACTGTCTGGCTCTTGCTGCCTTTTCTTATTGCTGTTACTTGTAATCTTTCATGTCCTATGAGGATAGCTTCTTTATGTACTCAAGGAAAATGAAGAAACTATCATAACAGGAATGTCCAAATGAAAACACAAAACAAAAAATCTCATCCTTAAAACCAGACAACCCTTTAAATAGAAATACGTTTGACAGGGGAGCCCAATATATTTTACCAGACCAGCTTACAAATCTAAAAGCGGAGAAGCTTCCTGATACAAAGGTATTTTTTTATAAAACTGACAAAGAAGCAACAGGCCCCAGCAAACCTCGAGGTAAAACCAATCATTCCTTGTTTAGTTTAATTCTATAAAGCAATCAGACTACGTGAGAGAGAGGATAGTCACAAGCTTCTAAAAGAGAAACAGGTGTCTTATAAGAAAGTCCCCTTTGCCCTTTGAGAAGCTAAGAATACGGAACAGGGTTTGGAGCAGGATGGTGATAGCTGAGGTGACCAGGGAGGAACTGTGTTGCAGGGAGGAGATGACGAAATTACTTCCACTGTTCATCGAGCCGCTTGTTTTAGTAAGTACTTTCTACTATCTTAGCTCTTGATTAAGCTCACTGCGGCACAGGCAGGGAAGTCAACAAGATTTCTGAGATTTCCACAGGGCATCCATTGCAAGAAGCTGGGAGAATCGAGGTTTTTGTATCAGACATTTGTCAGGATGACAAATAGAGTGGCTGAATATTGCTAAAGACTGCAGAACTGGTACAGGGACTGTCAGTCTCTTGCAAGCCTGACTCTTTGACTGCTGATCCTCCTAATGGTCAGCTGAGGATATTTCCTTTACGCAAGCCCCTCATCAATGCATGTCTCGGCATCTCAGAAAATGCTCGTAGAATCATAGAATCATTAAGGTTGGAAGGGACCTCTAGAGATCATCTAGTCCAACCTCCCTGCACATGCAGGGTCACCTAAAGCACATGGCACAGGACTGCGTTCAAGCGGGTTTGGAAGATCTCCAGAGAAGGAGACTCCACAACCTCTCTTGAAAACCTGTTCCAGTGCTCTGCCACCCTCACTGTCAAGAAATGTTTCCTTAAGTTCCTGTAGAACTTTTGTTGCTTCAGTTTGCGGCTGTTTTCTCTAGTCCTATCGCTGGCTACCGCTAAAAAGAGGCCAGCACCATCCTCCTTCCCTCCTTTCATAAAGACCTCCTTTAAGGTATTTATATACATTGGTCAAATCCCTCTCGGCCTTCTTTTCTTCAGGGTGAACAGGCTCAGCTCTCTCAGTTTCTCCTCATAGGGCAGATGTTTCAGGCCCCTGATCACCCTTGTAGCCCTGCTCATGAGATAACAAGAAAAATTTGGGTGGCTAACAAGATGCTAAATGGGTTGAAACCCAAGGAAACACACTGGGAATAGTCCATAAGTACACTTGCCTTTATTTTAAACATGCATCCTGATTTTGATACACCACAAATCAAGGAGGAAGGAGGCAAAAGAGGACTCGGAGTTCTGTTCAAGATCAACCACATAGCAAAAGAAAGATATCAAATCTTGGAGCTCATTAGTCCACATAATATGCAAACAACTCCAGATCAGACCGTAGGTCACCTACACCAGTATCCCATCTCCAACTAGGCAAACGTTAGATGCCTGAGAAGGCAATTTGAGACTCAAGGTTTTTTGGCCAACAGTGTTGTCTGGATATGCATCAAAAAAATGAATGCTGACTCATTCCAAGATGCAAACCTACTAGACAGACTAGCTTCTCATCATCTGCTATAAGCCACTGTTGAATCCCTTTTTGCCAAAAGTTAGAATTATTAATTTAACAGCAAAAAAAAAAAAAAGTTGATGGAAAATGTATTCTTTATGATAGCTTCTTATCGAGAATAAATGCCTCATTAATCTTAGACATCTCATGCTAAGAATATTATTGAAGTTAGACAGAATGATAA
>NW_010584817.1:172913-187728 GCF_000705375.1 Tinamus guttatus | reverse complement strand
TCCCATTAGTCTCCCTCCATACTGTACAAGTCACTTCTTTTGTTTCTCAGGCTGCAGGCTATAGCATGCTGATCTACCCCTGCTCCACAGCTTCTGATTTAATTAATACAAGACAGATGGAGTGTGGTGCATTAGGCCATGATCACCTGAGTTTCTTTTGTCATCCCAGTAAAGGAAAGTGAGAGGGGAGGTAAAAGGGTCTTGAAAACAGCATTAAGCATGGACAGGAATAAGTCTAAGCACCCAGTGGGTATCAGTGGGCATTAACTGTGTTTTTACATCCTAATTTATTGCAATCATAACAAAACTGAGTATGTGCAAGATGGATGTTACAAGTTTACACTGCTTTGTCGTCAGGGAATTTAATCTATAATGGAAGAAAATAATAACAAAATGCCCTGTTGTGTTAAGTTGTTCAGAGCTGTGTGAACGCCCTGAGTGTAACTGATACTTTGGCATTAAGAAAAAGAAAAGGGAAAACTTGATTGCAAGTTCTCAATGGGTGAGCTAAGGAGTCTGCTGTGTTTGACCTCTTCATATAGTGTCCTAAGAATGTTTTCTGAATTTTGAAGCCTTGCCTAAAATAAGTCTTTGTGTATTTGATCAATGTTTCTACTGGGAGCAAAGAGAAGCAGAGTCTTTCAGCTACCACAGTGAGATTTGTAATCTCGCTGTTTCAGTGATGTTTGCCTTGTAGCCTAACTGTCAATAGAGCTCCTATTGGAGCTCAGTAAAATCTATTTCAAAGAGTAATTTTAATGGCAGGGTCATATGATTGGGAAGTTGTTCTGTAAATGAGTTTCAAAATGTAACTACTTGTAAGTAATCTTCCCATATCACTCTGGAGATCCACTAAACTCCTTAAGGTTGCTGGCCTGTCAGATAAAGAGAAGTAAGTGCAATGCAAGGCTGCTGAAGCAGCCGTTATAGGCAGGAAGGAAGTCGAGGAGTTGAGAGTGAATTAATGAGGGTGAGCTCTCATGCATGAGTCCCTCATCTTTGGACTTGTAGGAACCTGGATCCAGCCTTTCTGACAGACCTTGAGACTGTGCCTGTGCTGCGGAGGCAACACTAGTAACACATTTAAAAACTGGCCTATTTTGGATATAAAATACTAATTGTTTGCAAAGCAAGTAAGGAAGCAATATTGAGAGTGCTTATTCTTAGGTAGCTCTACAGTGCATGCAAACTTAAATGTGTGCATTTCCACAGTTCTGTGGAGGAAAGATGAAATCAGCTTGATGAAAGATAAAATTTTCCAGTTTGTCAAAATGTCTTTGAAGGCCTGCTCACCAGGAAACACACCCTTTCCTTATGAATATTAAAACAATGTGTGCTTTTTTTTGAAATGTAGCAGGTTAGCAAAAGAATGTAAATTTTCCCAACTGTTTGCATCTTCACCATTCTAGATAAAATCTTTCTCTATAATCAGTACAAATTATAGTCTTTTTACATGACTGGAAAGATCACTCTGAGATTTCTATACACTTGCTAAATGGGAAGTACAATATAATAAACAAGTGAAAATTGAGGTGAGTCTAGAAATTAAATTTTAGATTTTTCAGAGGAGCTGAGATTTGTATTCGGTATCAGCCTTCTCATACTGAATTGCAAGCTCTTGTGATTCTTGATGACAAGCTCCTCCATCAATTTTTTTTTTTTTTTTAAATAGGAGACTGAAGTCTTTTCTCACTATGAAATGTACAGAAATCTCTTATTCCTCTTTTAATCCATTTTCATAGAATCATAGAATGCTTAAGGTTGGAAGGGACCTTTAGAAATGATCTAGTCCAAGCCCACTGCACACGCAGGGTCACCTAGAGCACATGGCACAGGATTGCATCCAAGTGGGTTTGGAAGATCTCCAGAGAAGGAGACTCTATAATCTCTCTTAGCAACCTGTTTCAGTGCTCTCTCTGTCACCCTCATCACTGGGCCAAATTATATCCTAAGAAATTATAAACTTTAATGAGGAAGCTCAGTTAGCATACTGTTTGGTTGTCAGTTAATTGGTTGAGTTTGAGTCTTCCAACAGCTGTGCAGAGACATAAGGAAAGCAAATACTGAAGTATTAGTCTTTAGCATCATAAGTAAATAAAACATATATTATATTATAAAGAAAAAAAAAGATCAAAATAAGGAGGCATAACTTTTCTTGATCAAATTTCTTATACGTTCTTTTGAGGCTATATGTTTATTTATGGAGACTGTGCATTTTCAAATATGGTATTATATATTCTACAACAGTGGTTCTGAAAGAGTCTTTATGAGTACAGAAACAGTAAAAAAATAGCTTATAGTAGCATACAATCCCATATTATGCTACGTTTCTAATTCTCTAGAAAGCTCTCTAGAAAATTATTATTTCCTAAATTGACAATCCCCACATGCATCCCTGTGGGGTTCTGTTTCAGATTAAGACATCTCAAAGTAGATGTCTACACTTAGACTTGCTTAAGCTTCCACTGTAGTAAATGGTTTGATATTCATCTGACCCACCTGTGTGATTTCTATCTGCTTCTAAACTTTAAGGCAAACCTCACTTTGTATCCTGGAGGATGGTACTTTAAAGAGAAAAATAGCATATTTTAAACGCACATATAAACTACATGAAATACCACATAATTACAAAAAATATATTTTTAGAATGTTGTCTCAGGACAGGCTCATATGTAAAGCAATAATCTATGTCTGATGGTGAAAAAAAAGAAGTTTTTACTCCATATCACTGATTTGTGGGTCATGTTATATACATGAGAAGTTCTAAATCTATAACTGAGAGAGCACTTCTTCTTCTTATGTCCTGCTCCTGGCACCATTTTCTTAAGTATTTCACACAGTGACTGGAGTTAATCACATTTATTGCCAAATTGTAGAGAATCTTACCATAGTTTTTTTTTTTTTCCTTCTATAGAAATTATGAGAATTTAATGATGAAAATCATAGAATCATAGAAAGCTTAAGGTTGGAAGGGACCTCTAGAGGTCATCTAGTCCAACCCCCCTGATCATATGATATCTATTCAAGCCAAGAAAAGAAGCTGAAAGAATAGAATCTGTCTTGTTGGATAGATATTTAAACACTTTACTCCAATTGCAGCCTTGCTGCTTTGACTTTCACCTCTGGTGAAACAATAAAAGGACCAAAATAAGAAACAGAAAACAAAGAAAGAAGAAAAAGTCTAATTATTGTTTTCAGCAATACAATTAGCCTCCTTAATTGCCTATCCTCAGTGATTTAAGCAAACTACTAGAATCTTTAGGGAGATAAACATAAGCTATTTCTGTAACAGCTAAATGAATCTAGAAGGGGAAATACAAACATCCAGAGGTATTTTTCCTCAAATGCAAAGAAAGCAAAAACAGAGATCACCTTATCAAAATCAGCAAGCAGTAAATCCATATTCTTTGCTTTTGGTGCTAATGAGAGTTTTGTAGTGAAATCTGTTCATCGAAGAAAGACTGTCTTTTCTCTTAATCCTCTCATTTCACTTTCTCCTCCAAACTATTGATTTATACAGGTCTCTCAGAAAAAAACACACCTAAATACATGGGTAGATGTTTATGGGTATCTTTGCTGCCCAGTGAGAGTCAATGTGGAGGTTCATCAGTCCTAGATGGTGAGATCTATCATGACAAATTTTTAATTTAGCAAAAAGAAAGGTTGCAGGCCTATTAGTATGTGACATATATGACACGTACTATTAACTGAATGTACTGCGTTCCCTGCTAGACTCATGACACATTCATAAAGCAGCTTCATTTGGCAGGTGCATCCAAATGTTCTCTTTGTTTACAAGCTTGCAGCCAGTTTGTTGACAACAGATATTTTCTGCTATTGTAGCTTCATGAAAGCAAGTAAAGTCTTTCCTATTTTGCTCACTACTTTATTTTCAGCCAGAAGCATTTTTACCCTTTTCTGTGGCCCAAGACTAATCAAAAGGCTTTTTGTTTGTTTGTTTGTTGCTTGCTTTAATCAAATTTAGTTCCCTGCTTTATTGACTTCTCATGAAATTTCGATGTACTGAATGGAGTTGCTCCCCAATCCCAAATCATTTCATCATTCTTTGACAGAAACTTTAATTAACTCACAGGCATTTGGATCCTACAGTTCTTTACAACATGCAATACTTATCAACTTTGAGTTAACTTTTGGGTTGGTATATTCATCAAACTCATTTAAAATAAATTCATTTTCCCCTCTCATTTCAGATAACACATCAATTAACAGATTGCAAGGCCTAAAAGAATTGTTAAGAACACCTTGGGTAACTGCTCACATAAAAGAGCACAATGAATGCCATTCAGGATTTTTTCCATCTGTGCATTTATTTCTAAACACACTTCCATCCAATTGTCTTTCAAATAAACAGGTAGCATTTCCTCTCCTATCATGTCTTGGTTGTTGGGGGTACCATGCAAGCTTTTTGGGTTTTATCCGTTGTCGAGAAATCCGTTCTATTTTAGCCACTCTAGGGTTTTTGCTCCCATTTTAGGTGGTGCCCATGAATCACACAGAAACACACAGATTAGAACAGGTGATCTGTAAGGGAAGAACACCATATCCTCTGCTTGGTCATGTGCTTGAACTATGTATTTCTTTAAATTTTATTTTAATAGTACAGTTTATTTTCTTACATAGGTTCTGAGAAACAAGTTTTCTTTGCAGTTTCTGTTTTCAGTGTGAAATTCTGACCACAGCTACCAGCCTAGTGAAATATCCTGACTCTGTTATGCTGGTGATGAAAACTGTAGCCATGAATAGGTTTTAAGGAAGAAAAATATTCTAGTAATTGATGTTAATGCATATGGTAGTGAAGGTGTTAAAGCTGAAAAGGTTTTAAAATATGTGTACTCTGACAGGAGCGGGGAACATGCTGAATCACTTACAATGATGAATATTTAAAAATAGGACACAGATGTCTAATTTAAATACAGATTTTTTTCTTGGCATCTTACTAGTTGTTACTACATTCTTTTAACTTGTACTTTATTCACACATTCAACTTTACTTGTTCTGATTTGCTTTGTCAACTGCAGAAGACTGACTGATAATCCACACTTTGAAAGCTGCCAGTGAAAAAAAAAAAAAAAAGAGAGAGAGAGAGAGTTTACAGGGTGGACTTCAGAATTGTCCAAAACTTTTAGTTGCTTTGTCATTAGGTTCAGTGGGTGATAGGGTGAAAGTGCTTTTCTGATGGATGGGAAAGTAGAGTTAGAGGATGAAATTCTGAGGCCTTTGATATCATGACAAACCTCCCATTGACTGCAAGGGGGCCAAAGTTCCCCTGCTGTTATCTACTTAGCTATCGGTCTGTACATTTATAATGTATACTCAGCAAAGTAGAATCTGGGCAGCTCAAGTATAGAAATACTTCTTTTTTTCTAAGTGATTCCATTGATTGTGCAGCTTGTAAGATGTGAGGAGTTGCTAATCCTTTTCAAAGCAGCTTTAGAGAATAGAATGAAAAGTATGGTAACCCATTTGTAGTGTGTTTAATGTTGCTTTAATGTTTGATTTTTAATTCTCCTTACTTTCCAATGTCCTCCTTATTTTATAAAAAGAAAGGTATGTATTGTTGAGAAAAGCAGATTTTTTGAGAAAAGATATGTTTCTAGTTTCCCAGTGTTTGTGACAAAATAGATACATCTTCTGTAAGATGTTTATTTTAGTAGACAATTTCATGAGTAAAAACATACTTCTTATCTAGTCATCTCCATTTAAAAATCAAAATAGCAAGATTCTGCTTAGCATATCATAATCAAGCTAACTAAGGTTGTTCTAAAGAACGTATCAATCCTTTTTTTATCATCAGCCAAATCTTAAATACACTATTTAGTAGGGTCATTATGGTAATAGTAGTGAAGTCTCTTTTTATACCCATTTCTCTAGCAGATTAAATTAAATGATATTTAGCTCGTCCACACAATGCAGGGATCATTGGAGGGAAAATCAATGCCATGGATCATACCAAAAGGAAGAATACATAGTTATCATGTCTTTTTTTAGGACTAAAATCCATGAATCTTCACTCATTTCTTGTCTTTTGACTAAAGACAAAAAAGAGTAGGTTTGTTTTCTCTAAAATGTGCATGTGTCGCTTCATTGAACATCACTGGCAGTTATATAAGTTTTACAAAAATAGCCAATGGTAAGCCTACTTAAATACGATGTGTGCTAAGCCTCTTTCATGAAGGTTAACTCAAAGGAGAATTTAAAAGGCTTTCATTTTTGTATAAATACAAGTGAAGGCACTTTCTTCCGCAACCCATATTTTACCATCTTCATAAACTTCAACGTATTCTCAGAAATTAAATGACCGTGAGCTTGCTAGAGCTGGAGACTCAGGCAGATAGTTGCTGTCCTTGCTCTGACAACTGCTTTCTTTCCATTACACTCACAACATCTTTTCTAACTTTTCTGAAGTCAGTTTTCAAGAGAAACTTCTGTAGATGGTTCCAGCTCCTGTGATTACTGCTTGCATAGTTCCATTTGCGAAGGCACTGCAGAGAGCTTAAGTGCATGCAAAGCAGCCAGCAAAGTTGGAGATTTATTTATTTAACTGATAGTTCTCATAAAATGACTCCTCTGGATGCTTATCAAATGATATTCAGCAATATGAGTAATACATTTAGAAAATATAATGTGCACTTGAAGCTATATACTCATTAATTAAATATCAGCATATAAAATGGACTATGAACTATTAATTTCAGTGTCATTATGAGCTTTGCAGTTGATATTGCAAGCAAAATACTAAAACACAGCTTCCAACAGGGAAACAAGGAACATTACTTCTGTTTATGAACTTTGTCTACTTAATTTGTGCACAGAATTGCCTTCTAAAATAATACCCATCATAAAATGAATAAATTACATTCATTTTTATTGAAAAGATTATAGCTATAGACATCAGGTAACATATGGTGTAATATTTATTATTTGATAGCTAATAAGATGTGGAGAAAGAGACAGATAGAGAGAAAGAGTATGCATATGATTTCAATGGTAGTAAAGCATCAAAGCAATAAAATTATGCCTGTGGGTAGGAGTTTTCAGGATGGGGGCAAAAGATTGTGTCATGTAAAATAATTGTGACCTTCTAACAAGGTGAATGGTCATTCCTTCAATGGCATGTGCAGATATTAGTAGCTTAAAATTTTTACAGTGCATAAACGAAATGGTAATTTTTCTGTGATTAACAGAAATGTTTTATATTTGATTTCAGAACTTGTTTCTATGGGGTATAATTATAATACTTTGGGATATTTATATAACATAAAAGTGAAGATATTTTCTTTTATTACAGATTTTTCTAGAATACTATTAATTGACAGGGATAAAATCCATTAGCAGATCTCATTATTTTTTAAATTTTAATTTATTTACACTGAGAATACCTCCTCCTCAGATGATGAGCTACACTATTAATAATAATAATTCTTCTTTGCTTTGCCTTTATTAAGATAGTTAATTCAATTTTGTATGGAGAAGAGGACTATCATATGGTCTGAAAAATAGATGAGGGTTGTGGTAATGAAACAGTGCTGGGGGCTACATCTGTGATCAGTTTGGTTGTATTTCACATTAGATGTTGTATAAGCAGGGCATTATTCTTCATATGTTTTATGTATTAAATGTGAAACATGTTTGTTGGTTTAGAGTGAAAATAAATAATACAAAGAAAATATGGGGAGAAAATTTAGGTGATTTTGGAGATCAAATTCTCCAAACCTTATTATTTTTGTGAACATAGGCTTTTAATCTCTTCTTGATTTTTTTTTATAGAAAAGGAGAACAAAAGTGCTAATGGAAATACTCTAAAAACTTTTATGATGAATTTTTGAACTGCTGCTGTTCTGTAATCCCAATCATTGCATACTCCAGTAGGGCCACAGCAAAACCCAGGTATGCTATAACAAAAAAGTAAGAACTGCAAAGGTTTGTCATTTTTTTAAATGCATTTTGTTTACATAAATGCAGGCTAGCTGATGCAAAATAATTTGGCAATGCACGTATTTGTTCTAGTTTACTTGTACTTACTTTTTGACATATTGTTACAGGAGTCTTACTTTAGGTTGACTGTAGCAGAATATGTTTCTAACTCCAGTGACATGAGCATAGGAAACTCGAATCTTTCTTAATTCTAAAAATCTGCTACACAATCATCTGTCTGTAGTGTTATTCTGTATGGATTTCTTCATGAATTATATATGGGCTAAAAGAGTTTGCCATGAATACTGGGTTCATGGAAAGGACAGGGTGAACATTTGAACCCATTTGTAAAAGGGGAAAGCCTTTTTTTTTTTTTTTACTTTCTCTTCTCAACTTGCAGTCACCCGTCTAATGCAGACTGCTGCAAACGTAACACGAGGTTGACATTAAAGTTCAATAAGGCTGGTTCCTACTTTCCCCTGACAGGTCTCCAGCACTACATAGATAGGAGCAACAAGGCTGCTCCTGTGGCTCTTCCCAAGTACTGCGAGGAATTGGATAACACTGTGCCTTTGCTTGACTTCTGTAAGTCAAGTAAATAAAGCACTCAGAATTATTTAACCCTGTGACAACAATTTAATTTTTTTTTCACTTTTTTTTTTTTTTTTTTTTTTTGCTATATAAGTGAAACTTCTAAGTTCCTCATGGGAATGCAAATAGGAGCTAATAAAGATCTCCAAAAGCTCTTGCTTTTAAGATTCCAAGATTGATCAACCCCAAACCTATTTAGGGTGCTTGGAATGAGGTAATACTAGTTAATTTTCCTGGCTAAGGCTCCATGAAGGTAAAAAAAGAAGTGGAAAAGTTTTTTTCATGGGGGGCTGTTTAAGCTGTTTGAAAAAAACAGACAAATCATTTTCTTAAAGTATTTTGATACTAATACACATAAATGTATCTGAAATGAACTGTGAAAAGATGAAGAGTGGCTTTATCCTTCTACAGTTTCCCAAGTATCATTTTGAAGACTTAGCCTCCAGACTCTCTCTTTAAATGTTTCTGAGAAGCTACATTGCTGAACTTAATTCACTAGCTCCAGAAATCTCACATTCTCTGCTTATTCCACATTCTGAACCATTTTACAGTACTTTCACATTCCATGATCTTTCAGTTCTGGCAATTTTAAATAGCTAGCTGTTTGTCTCGGGTTTCAGAAAACAGAGAAATACTGTTTTGTTTCAGCATATGATTAAGGATTGACTCGGAGAGCACTTCTTGTGTGTACATAACTGCTCAGCTGAGTAGCAGACTTCAGGGGATTTGTCCTTATGACTTATTGCACTGATGTGATAATAGATTTTGTCTTCCTCCACCAGCAGCATGCTTATTTGTCAAAATCATATGTATTGCAGAATACACTGTAAATAGATTTGGTTAAAGAATGAAGAAAAAGAGAAAGTTTTTTGTTTGTTTTTCAAAACGATTTAATGAACTCTAAATAATGAATAAATAGTTTGAATATTGCCACTTCTGAAATATTGTTTATCTGAACAATTTAAGCAGTTCTGTAGCTTTCCTTATGCTTTTTGTCTGATTGGTTGTTTTTGAGAATCCTAAGGCATGTTGTAAACATTTAGCCTATAATACTTTAAGATGAAATATGTTGAGGTGATTTTACTGGTTTTTAAAGTTGTGTTAAAACTGTTTAGTGGGAACAATTTGAGATGTGAGATATGATGTTAATTCAATGGGATTTTGAGATCTTTTGGACAGCTCTACGTGCCACTTCTCGAGACATCTACAAAAAAATAGAGAGGTGTCCAACTATTCATCTTAATTTTATGTGTTGTTTCTTTTTCTCTTAGTAAACATGATTTATATTTCTAATAGTGTAGTTGCTTTAGTAATGTGGTTTTGAGATTTTCATTTTTATAAGCATGATACTCAATATTAGAATTAATACATTGGGAATAAAATATAAGTGAAAGATTTCAATACTTAAAAGAAAATTTGCTCCATAAAATGATTGCATGTCTTATTATATATACTAAATGTATTTAGAATTTCTGTTGTATGTAAGGGATGAGGTGGTCACCGGTATTCATATTACACTATTTCATTCTTTTAATCTAATTCTTGGTATTCCAAGCTACTGCTGCATCTTTTCTGAAAATCGTTACTTAATTTAATTCAAATGTAACTTAGACAACCATTGTTTTTTTCAACCCTTTAATGTGAAAACCATAATGAAACCCCCAGCATCTATTGATTTATTACTTCTAGAAACATTTTGATTTTCTTGCTAAACATGTTTTGTTGGGTTTCCTTTCTTCTTAGGGAGTTATCTTGTCATATCCTATCTGTAACTAGTAAATATCACAGAGAATTCTAAGGAGATGCAAGGAAAACAAAGATATGGGTTCTTTTTCTTTTTTTTTTTTTGTCTGTCTTCCTTTCTTTCCGAGAATGGTGCATATGCCAAGATTTATTTTACATTAATTTGGTACCATTTATCAAGCAAGGGAGAAGTTTTTCATACGCATTAAAATTTTAAAAGCTTTGTAGAAAGTCAGTAGGTTTATGCCCTTATGTTTAAATGACAGCATATAATTCACAGGAAAATAGCATGATGTATCAAGCTACTCTAGGCAAAAGGCTTTTGCAAGACATTTGTTCTTTTTTTCTCAGCAAGAAACTTGTCGGACCCCTGAGACTCCTTAATTACATTCTCTGTAATCTACAAGAGTAGCTGTTGTTGTGCCTGTATTTTTTTAAATGGAGTTTACTTGCCAGGTAGGTTTATAAATATCTCCAGTGTCTCAGTCATCTATGAAACACACATAGATCTTTAGGCAAGATGTTTAACATTTCTGTGCTTTAGCTGTTATGCAAGTGCATAAAAAATGCTACAAGGAAAGAGATCAATGATCAAGCTAGACCAGAATACTCCTCCATCAGTGATTTCACGATAGCTTTATGGGAGTTAACACCAGCTAGAAAACATCAAATGATACATAATGTGCAGAGCAAGGGATGTATTGACAACATAAATTTCAGGAAGGGATCTCTGATAGCTTGTTACTTACCACTTTACAGAAATGATGGCAGTGAAAAATGGAATAGAGTTAGCAAAGTGAAATGTGGTCATAGGAAGAATTTAAAATTTAGGAAAAAAGGGCCCTAAGAAGAATAGTGCTGTATAGTTGGGATCCCATTCAACATCTCCTTCCTAACCTTTCTAACTGCAACATCATGGGCTTACCCTGCTCCAGGCACTAGCTTGCTCTGTCTTTCAAAGAAAAAAAAAAAAAAAAAAAAGAGCAATGCTAACTCCCCAAAACACGTCTGTGGCCCACCCAGACAGACTGCAGTGGCAACTATATAAAAGATACCTTTCTAGCAGTGTAGGAAGAGACAGAATTTGGTGGACTTTTAGGAGGAAATCTCCCCAGCAGTTTCAAGCTGTAATTCATCCCACCTGATTTTCTCTAGCTAAAAGTCAAATACCCAGCTATTCATCTAAGTCATGAAAAAAAAAAAAAAAAAAAACAGAAGGTTTGGTGATCCTGTCTCCTTGAGAGAATGATTCATTCTACTTATTTAGACCACATATTAATGCTGGATCTTCAAGGTTTTTGGAGAGAGCCTACGTAATTTAAACAAGATAATCTGGAGAACTTTGTTCTGCTGCAGCGATGGAGTATCTATTGATATTTGAAGTCACATACTAAAGTGTAGCATTTAATATTGTTATTCATCTTTTGTGGTATGTCCTATGAGTTTGTTCTGTATTAAAAATATGGGTGAAATTAGGAATGAAAGTTTAAAAATAAATGATCCTACATTCTTTCTTTCAAGTTGTTGCAGTTTGAAAGCCGTAGTGGCAAGGGGAAGGAGATATCAAATACTATGTTAGCTATACGCCCAAGTCCAGCGGTATCGGATTCACGAACAGTCTGTGGACCGTAGGTCAGATCACTTTCCCAGGAGCAAATCGAGTTCCCAAACAGTGTGATCAACTATAAGCTCGACTCTGGCAGTATCGAATTCATGAACAGTCTGTCAACTGCAGGTCCGGTCACCACCCCCAGACAAGTAGTCAAGTTCACAAATTGCATGATTTATTCAAATGCAACATTTACAAAGCAGGTTTTGGATGTCAGTACAGGAAATTCTCTACTAGCATAAGGTTTTTAGCTAGCTCTGATGTACAAATGTGCAATCATCACTCACCCCAGAAGATGGGAGAGGGCTCTCAGTCTCGAGTCTCCTCAGGCAGCATCCCAGCCTGAGGTGAGGAAAGGGGAATCAGCCCATCAACTGACCCAAGAGTTACAATGGTTTCTTCCCTCCTCTTTTTTTCCTCCTGAGTTCACCTCTTACACTTTTCTTTACATTCAGGTGGAGCTTGAGTGACTATAGTCATACTTGCTATTGATTGATGAAAAAGTTTATTGCTTTCATTTAAAGGTATAGTCAATGGAAAATCTAGAGCGCATGCTCAGTCCGAGATTGTAGCTCAGAGACAGGTAGCTTTTGGGATGGAGGTGTGTTTTGATATTATAATGAGCTTATAATGAGCAAAGTTCAAGCAAAGTTCATCTGAAAGGAGTGATTTGCCACGCTTGCTGGCTCAGCACCAGACATCTTATCATATATCTCCCACTGGGCAGCTACTGTGAGGCTTAGCAGCAGCCCAGCACAGGGAGTGCAACAGAGTTTGGCCGTGGTGTCTTCGCTCCGCTCCATCCTCCTTTATTTCTCTTTGCAGCTGTGAGGAGGGCAGATTGGACTGCCTAGGGAACTGTGGAGGAGCAGAGTCTGTGCTTACCAACCATCCTGGAAGTGGCAACTGCGTATTGCCCCAAGCAAGCTTCTATAATGCCAAAACTTCTGTTAGGCCCTAGTTTTATTCTGTTTCACCTTTCCAAGCAATTCTTCCACACATGTCAGAGGAGGAATCTAGAAAGCTTTTTTGAAAGCAATGGGTGTTTTCAAAATATCTAGCTAACAACTACCATTTTTGCTACTATGGTGCAAGAACCAGGGCAAAGTATCTTCACTATGACCTAGATGTTGTATTGACTTGCAAGGACCTGACGGCAGTTATGAATATAGAAGGCAAACCCCAGAGAATGAGGAGGGGAGTGAAGGATATTAGAAGGAGGTATCAGCACCTCAGAGAGCTGCAAGGAGATTAGAAGAAGTTTTAGAGACTTTTGAAAGGATCTAATATTGGGGATTTGGAAAAGCAGAGCTGAATCAAAGACAACCAGTATCACTAAGGGGTGCTATGCTTCACTGCTCCATAATTTGCTGGACTATTATAGCCAGAGCAGGCCAGTATAGTATATATCAATATCAGTAATATATCAGTAAATGTCTGACAGAGTGACACATTAGAAGTTTATGTCTAAGGTGGTGAGCCATGACATAAATGTGAGACTGGCTCCTCAGATTTTTGAAAATGGTTGAAAAGGAGGAAATGTTCTGTTTGTTTGTTTTTCTTTTTTTAAAAGGTGGTATGGCTAAAGATATTACACATACATTCTGGATTCTTCCTTTCTTTTATGTGAGTAACACAAGCGATGAAGCTTGGTGGAAGCAAATGTCTTAATGCTCAGAAAGTGGAATAATGGGAAAGAGAGCCACAAGATACAGAGATGAATGGCTATGAAATTCATTGCAGATGAATAAAGAGTCATATACCTCAGTGCAGAGAATGTGAAAGAGGCAGACTGAGACTGCTGCAGGAAAGGCTATGCTTTAAGGTTAAGGCCTCCAGCAGAGGTTGAATCTTCTGCAATGCAGCCATGTAGCTAAACACCACACAGTGATTCTATTCCTTGTTATAATATCAATATGAGATGGATAGATAGTGTGGATAATTATCAGAAGGAACTTCCACATTTAAATCTCATTTCAATACCTATGCTCTTCCCATAATAAGTGAGTTTAATTATATATATTTTTCCTCATCTGTAGCCAGAATATGACTTTAAAGGGTGTTTAACCTGAATAGTAAATTTTGAAAGATATTAAAGAACTGGTTAGGCATTTGATGAAGCAACGGTAAAAAAAATGAAAAATTTTCAAATCAGAGCTGGAGTTTGATGGGCTGTAGCTAAAATAATATGATGATATTTTGAAAAGTTTGGCATAAAATTTCTCATTTTTATTTTCAGTCTATGTAGGAACTTGCAGGCTGGATATCTGTTCAAGGTACCTGATTCTTTCTCAATTTTCCATCTTCTTCCTTTTTTCTTTTTTTCTTGTTCTTTTTTTGGTGTTCCAAAAGGGACAGTGCTCAACTGGGCTGGATTTATACAGCCATGGCTAGATCTCAGTGTTGTAAATTGAATTGCAATATCATGCTCTAAAAAAAGGGTAAGCAAAACAATGGAAATTCAATTTTTTTTTTTTTTTTTTTTTTTTTTTTTTTCTGCATGAAAGACTGCGATTCTGAGTTTGCAGTGAGTAAATTTGACCATCCAGGAACACACATAAATAGCATCAGTGTACAGCAGAAAACATCTCTTTGCAAACACACAAACACAGAGCTTTTGAACATTATGCTTTCTGACTGACTCTTCCACACTTACTTTAAAGACTGTTAATTTAGAGAAATACGATACTCCTGAACTTGATACAATTTTTCAAATTACTTTTTTTCATGAAATACAAGCTCAACGTGAGTGCTGTAATGAAAAGACAGCAACAAAAACAGCTAATCAAGAAAAAAACACCACCATTATGCTCAATAAGTGTTCACAACAATGTAAAACAATCTCTCTTCAAACTGGGTGAGTGCCAGCCCCTATAAGCTATTAACTGTGCAGTTTTAGCAGAACAATATTAAACATGACAAGAACTCATCTGAGAG
>NW_010584817.1:94368-172874 GCF_000705375.1 Tinamus guttatus | reverse complement strand
GTTCCTAAGCAAACAGAAAATGTCATTAACTTGAAGCTATGAGTGTACCAATTTATTGTTAGAGGAAATACTTCAAGACGGCTCTCTCTTTCTTAGCGTTTTCAAAAACTTGTTCTAAGTTAAGTTTTCATATGTATATTGAAGTCTGCTTTCTGGAAGAACCTACCAAACCCAAATAACTTCTGTGCTGGGTACCAGTAGATCTAAATGATCTCTTTGAATCTCAGTGGTCCTTGTTTTTCTCTTCAAGAGCTTTGGCTGCAGCTTTCAGACCTCTTCAAAAACAGCTTCCGTGCTTTTGCGTACAGATTCATTACAAGCATGCAATTTCTGGGATCCGTACTGGAACTGTGAGATGTTGCCAGCTGTGAACATACCTTGTTGAAAGCTTCCATCAAAGAGAGTTTACGGAAATATTCAGCACTTCAGCAGTAACTTGAATGATGAACAATTGAGAGTGGCAACACTAAGAAGTGAACTTGAAGTCTGAAATGTTTGCAGCTCTCCGATTCTTTTCTTTTAAAGAAAGAACACTGCTAAGGTCCCTTGTCGCCTAGATGATCAAGAGTAACTGGGTCCATACCTTATATAAGACAATAAGTCAGAATACAAAGGTACTATACTACTAGTGAACATTTTTGTAATCACATGTGCCAGCAGTCCCATTTAAAAATAGTCTATATCTCTTTACCCTTCCCACCAGGGCTTGGCCTTGATCTGAACCCTAATTCATGTACTTTCTAGCCCCAAGTCTGTAATGAATGCCTTGGTGCGGCATGCAGTACTATTCCACAGTCCAGGATTTCCAGATTTGCTTTCTTGCTAGTCTAAACCTTTAACTCATATGCATGCCAGCTGAGCTGTCCACAGAATTGTTTACAAAGAAAACAAACAAAAACAAAAGATGTTTAGGCTATTTGATTCTGGAATAAAAAATGCAGTAATTTTGGAAGATGAAAGTACAAATCCAGGCATTATTTAAATGAACTAGACTATTAGTGAGCCTCCTGATTAGCAAAAATAACCCTGTTTATTTGAATAGCCAGTCCTCTAAAAACGTGTTTTGGCTTACTGGGCTACTTGAGGCTCTTGTCGTATTACACTTTAAGTATGTTGTTTTGGACCAGTGACAATTCTTCCCACAGCCCGAAAGAAAGATGCACTTAGAGGAAATGTTGGCAAAGGTCCAGCTCCTACAAAGAAATGGCAATTTCTTGTCAAAGGCACAGCACAGCTCTATTCTCATTTCCTGGTAAATGGAAGTGTTCTTGCTGCGACCTGTAAACATATTACACACTCTTCTTCGATTTTGTTGCATGCCAGGCTGACCCTCACTTGATAAAACTGCTTGATTATGGTAGGGTGACAGCAGCTGGCAGTGGTCCACATGCTCCCATTGCCCCCATACGTTGGCAGATGCTAATAACAGTAGCTAATACAGGGTTTATTTTACTGCAATGGCTATTGCCTATCCTCTCTTTATTTTTTCTCATCTTCTTTCTTAAAATAATTTTTGAGCTTTTCATGTAAAGAATTTTGCCTGTAGACAAGAACAAAGTGAGGAGGGAAGCAGGAAAAAGAGCAGTGGATACTTGATGGCATTTCATGGCTTGTGTGCACTGGTACTGTTTACAAACCTCTGTCAGAAGATACATCTGTGCCCTAGAGGTAGGAAGGGGAATGTTTTCAGTTTAGTTTTGTGAATGTGAATCAAATGCCTTCTTTTTATTTTTGGGTCTCCAGATTAGACTGCTCTTGCAAATACAACTGCAGAGGAAATGAGGTAGAAAGATGGAAAAAAAATCTGATCAATTGTAGTGAAGCACAACCCTCATGAATAAATGTATTCTTTTTAGTGTGTTAAATGTGGTCCTTTTAGGGTTTTTTGTTTGTTTGTTTGTTTGAACTATAACAAGGGCACTGTCTGAAGTGATATCCAGACGCTTTCATTTCACTCAAATCCCTGCAGTGCAGGGTCTGATCCTCGAGATTATTAAGTAGTGTCTTCGAGAGGAAGGGTTTGGAAAATCTGGATAGAAGTGAGGTGGAATGGGTACTGTGAAGGCCAAAGCTGTTTACTTTCTGTTTTGGTTTTAAAGCAAGCAGGTTTTTAGAGAGAGAGAAGTTTTGTGATTATGTAAGAACATGTGTGTAGTCTTACACATGAATGAGAAGCTAAAAGGCATTAGCAAAGGGGAAAATGTAACAGCAATTTTTAAGAAACAAGAAATGACCGCGGCCTCTTGCTTCTCTATATCACTTAAACACTTTAAAATATAGGTCAGTGTAAACTGTCTTTGCTCTACAGGAAAAATAAGGACTTTTTTTTCTGTGCAGTTTGTTTGTTTGGATTGTGTTTTGGCAGACTCTCACAGAGAATCAGAAAAAGAGCTGGAAATCAAACACAGATTTCTCAAGACTAGACATTGTGGCTACATTAGCATGAAATTCATAAGAAAAATTAAATTCCTCTAAACTTTCATGTTTTTATTTCTTGAAAGACTGATTTAAAGCCACAGTATCTGGTGGGAATACTTGGAGCAGGATCCAAAATAGCAACAGTTTCTGAGCCAGAAACTGTTTATCTTTTTTTCCCCTTGGCATTTTCATGTAAACTGCCACAGAAACCAGCACTGATCAGCTTCTAAGGAGAGATATTAACAGATTAATGCTATATGGTATATCCTGTGGTATATGCTGCGTGAACCCAGTATGGATTCAGTTGAGTGTGAATAACTTCTCTTCCTATTGATATTGTATTATGAAGCACTGGTAGCTGCTGAGTTCAAAGAACAGCCCAAATATCTAGACTTAAGCTGTATCATGTTCAGAAGTAACTTTGAGCATCAGAGCTGGTCTTATAGTGACATCATCAGCATCAACCTACATTTTGGCCAAGAAATTCTGCTCATACATGTTTTATCTGTCATATTTCTTACTATTTTTTTTTCCTCAAGAGGATGAAAATTAGACTTACTGATTCCTGTTTAATGAATGTAGTTCAAGATATCTCAGCCATTTATTTTATGCGAGTACTAGATACTCATCTGGTGCCAGAAACATCCTATGCTTTTTGAGACCAAATTATTTTTAATTTTTTTGTTTGTTTTTTCTTTCTCTGAGTCCTGATTTATGAGATGCTTAAAATATAGTTTTTTTATGGAAACTCCATTTCCTCAATGATGCTCAATGATGGAGCAACTATCTTTGCTTCTTAATGTTAGAATGGTGAGACTTGATGCAAGGTGACATCTTTAAGACATATGTATAGACATTTTACTTTGTTGCCTCCAGCTCAGCTCAGAAAATCTACAGCATGTGTTGTCAGGCCCTGTGATTTAACAGTTCTGACATCTCTGCTCCTAAGCAAAATCATCGCGATAGCAATGTTCAGTCAAGCTAGAGTTATGCTGAACAAAACTCAAGTTTGGGCATTTTTTACATTTAGGAAAAAAAAAAGTTTAGAATGAACAGACTTCATATGTTTATGCGTACATGTGTGTGTATGAGAAAGAAAAAAAGCTGTCTTTCTGTATAGGTATGCTAAACGGAGCAAATGCATTGATTATACATATTGCATATGTTCTCTTTAAACTATCCTGAAATCAGAGATCTGGATGAGATTAAGCTAGAAAAAGAACAGATGGAACTGTTGATGTGATTGCCAGAGGCTTGGCCAGAAGGCAATGAAAAAAATAATTCCATTTTTTCCCTAAATTGAGGGAGCTAAACTGGTGATCAGTGGTTGATTTGGGGCAGATGGGGTGACTTGGGAGGAAGTGGTTGACAGACTTAATCACAAGATGACAGTCATATGAGGATTTTTTTTTAGGGTTCATGAAGGGATCTTGAACTTCAGACTATCCAGTTATGCATGTATTTACAATGACAATAGTACAGGGAAGAGAATCTTTTCTTACAATGTACGAAAATCATTCCACTTCTATTTATCACATAACACATGCAATGTCCTGAATACACTCAGCAAATGTATATGTTAGAACTCAGAATTTCAAATGTTTTTTGCATACATGTCAGACTAGTATTTCTACTACTATCAGTGTATTTTATTTTTTCAGATCCTCACTCCATTTTGTACTTAAGTTTTTTTTCCTAACTCTTCCACTTCACCCCAGACTCTCCCCTCATTCTCCTTGCTATGAAATATCTTCTATTAATTTATAAACACTTTTGAATATTCCAATTATGCTATGAATATCTGTTATTAATTTGAATTTTGAATGTGTCCAATTTCTTCTTTTATTTGGAAAGCAACAGAGAGGAAATATCAAAATTCTTCCTCTCAATGATAGCAAATGTTGTAACACCTGCACTATTTCACCATCCATCTTCAAAAACACATCACTAATGTAAGCATGATAGATGAAAATAAATCCAAATGAATGGGCATTTTACTGAGGATTTTCCAGAACTTTCTATTCTTTTTGTGTCAGATTTTAAGATTAAAGATTATTTATTTTGCTTTAGTTTATTATCTCTTATTTTATCAAATACATAACTTATAAATAAAGAAAAAGGGATTCAATTTATAGCACATATGGAAAGATTATTTAAATGCAAGGTACTAGAAGGATGATTAAATTGCAGCTATTCAAATTTCATTATTGGTTTTGGTGGGTATCTATTGCATGTTGAAAAAATGACAGCAACAAGTATGTTGGAGTCATAATATAGCTCTTGGCAAAATAAATACAGTTTGCCTTGTATGAATATTACCATACCTTTCGATATTGACAGAAGGCCTTAGTGGATAGAATAAGGTGCCACTGAAAATGATTTTTCCCCCCATTTGTTGTTCTGCAGTCTGTTGTACTTTTACGAATCAAATCCAATTGACTTTTGCAAAAAAACTGTAGTATTTCTGAAAAAGTACCTTTCAGACCTACTCTTCAGTATTTGAAAGACAAGTTGACATCTTCAAACCAAAGAATGGAATAGCCTTTTGTACGAAAAAAGTCTTAAAAGTACTTCTGGGAATATATATGTGTGTGTGTGTGTGTGCATGTGTTTAGGATCATATTGCCTCAAGTATAAAAAGGAGCTCACTAAGAAGATTTTGGAGATCAGAGAAGCTCTGAAGCTCACTCTGAAGTGTTCTCTACCATACAGAGCAAGGGAGAGGAAATTTAAGGGGCTCTTGGAGAGCTGGGCAAGATCCTTTAACATGAGGGAGTTCTGTTTGGGGATCTGTGGTAGCATACATCCATGGTATACACATCTGTGCAGGTGATTTCTGTTATCCATGACACTGGCCTGCTGGTCTTGCTCTTTTGATTGCAGGTCTGATTACATATCGTGAATCTGAATCCTCTGTCAGCTGCCCAGAACAGCCAGAGATTGTCTTAGCGGTAACTCCACCTTCCTGTACGTGGCCACCTAAACCCTAGGAGATTTAAACAAGAGTAACACAAAGCGTATAAAATGTGCTAGGAAGTACCCAACTTCTGCGTTACCGGTAATGAAATGACTGGTCTGGATTACCAGTCACTAGTGCAGTTATGTCTGATTTCTCTGTCAATTTAAGACTGAGGCAGCTATATGTGGCTGGCTACAAACTGACATCCTTGAGTAGCCAGCTGAGACATCCCCTGCTGTGTTTCTGGTGCTGTACAAATGTTGTTTACATCAGAGAACTTTGCAGGACTTGTAAATACCACTACTGTTGGAGTTCAATGACAAAACTTTGTCAGCTGGCATGACAATTTAATGAAGATAAAGAGAACTTGCAGTGCTAGTAGCACAAAGGAACATCCTATTCAGGGGGAATAACGGATGAATACCTTGCTTGACTAGGAAACAGAAAAAAGATGAATCATTTTTCACTGTTGCAAGACGTCACAGTGGCATTTTGGCCACAACTATCTTCGAAGAGTGCCCTCATAAAACAAATAAATGTATTCTTCTGTGTTCACTCAGAGCATGTCTGGAATACGGGCCAGACGTTTGAAATTTGTAGTCTAAATATAGGAATTTGAAATTCATTTGAATCCATTCTTATCATTTGATTTCACACAATTTGAGCCACATACATCTGATGCTGATCTTTCACAGGCATCTATGTGCTGCAGCCTCCCTTGTCTCCATGTCAGTACCAAACTCCTAACTTGTTTTCTGTCTTTTTTGTTTGTTTGTTTTCAGCAAAATAAGTCATCTGGAAGCTTGTCCTACACTTTTATCATTATCCAACACCACTTTTAACATCACTCCCACTCATGGAGACCTGGATGCTTACTCAACCTTTGCATCAGCACGGTTCTCAGATGCAATGGCAGATACTGATGGGCTCCACTGGATTGCTCAGACACTAGCAATATGCATCTTTGCTGCACTGGCCACCTGATTCCTAACTAACAACCTGTCTCCCAGAAGGTCTGTAAAAGTTGACTTTAAGATGCAGGATGGGGACTGCCTGGTTGCCTACCATTGTTATATTTATTCACTGGTCTGGATAATTTAGCTCTTTTGCTTGTTTGTTTTTTTTTTCCTACACTGTTGGTAGCTTTATACGTATTAATGAGTGTAACACTGGATCTCATACCTGTTTCCCACAGTAATTCTGAGCAAGAGGATCATTTTCTTTCTTCAACCACGAAGTTTAATTTGGAAACCACACAAGTGATCCAAAACTATTACAAGACTATGGGAAACATAAATAGGAATTCTGTGTATATTAAATTTTATAGTATCTACATGTATTTCAGAGTCTTATTGCTTTGACTTTGCACCACATTGCTATATGAGAAATTTGTTCTGGAATTCACCTACCATGGAGTTTCCTGAAACTTCTATTTCTGCTGCACTTGAGTCGTGTTAACTGTGAACCTTGAAGGAATAATTAAGAATTGGTCATTGATAAAATGGAATGGAATGGTGTAACACTCTATATGAAATTATCCATACAACTGTATTATATAACAAAGTTTTCATCTATTTCGGAAAGAATAGTAAGTAAATCCTCAAATAGAGGCAAATGAGAGAGATCCCAAGCCACAAGACAAAATTATGCCCTTTACAACAACAATGCTCTAAATTCTGCATCGTTTTTATACGCAGAGCTTTCATGTAAAAATATGCATAATATTGCTTCTATAGCTGTGTCATCATCTTATTATGCAAGCTGCAGAGAAATAAATAATGCAAGAGTCCCATTCATCATGAATGGGCTTTGTTCAGGAAAAATAATACATAGTAAACAGATGTAGAATGGTAGCTACTGCAAAACCAGCCTACTGAACAAAGATTTAATCACCCTAAACCCACCTGTAACTACATTACTCTTCTTTCACGGTGTTGCTCTTCATAGAATTTCCAGACCAAAATGCATTTAGAATAAAGGGACATAATCAACTTATGAATGGCTTTCTACATTAAATATTTTACCTTCCTGATATACACTCATCTAGCTTGTAGTGAACATCACATATATTATGCTTTCATCATGGTGATGTGACTGTTGCTGAAAAGAAGAGCACTTCTAAGCATGTTACACATTTTGCCTTGTTCATACACAGATTAGTTTTAGAAAAATGTAGCTGATTTTTTACAAGTGATCATTTTTAGTGAAAAGCTTTAGGTCTGATTCTAATTTCTCTTTCAATGGTGGAATATCTTCAGAAGCTTGTGATTTAGCCATGTTTTAAATCAAGAAAGTATCAAGTGCAGTTTCCATTGTGCTTGCACTTCTGAACAGCACTGGCATTCTCCCTTATAATTTTGCTAAACTAGAACTGACATGAGCTTTCAGTGAGATCACAGAGACATGTTCAAACTTTATGAAAAGAATCTCGGTTTTCTTTGTATTCCTTTGCATATTTTTATTCTTCTTATCACTTTGGATTATGCCACATTGCCTCAGTCACACATGAGGACAGCATTACACTCAGTCCTTCATGAGCTCACAGCAGAGATGTTGTCGTCCATTATGTTCACTGTCTAATCCTGGACTACATTTTCTCATACCTCCCTACTTATATTATCCTTATTCCAAGAGCTGAAGCCAAAGTTTGGTTCCAGGAGGAAGGTTGAAGAGGTTCCTGAATTCCTATGCTGTAATACTGCTTTTGCTTAATACAGTCTAATACTCTCAGTGTAGCAATTTCTGGAACAGTGAGCACAGAGTGACAGAAACTGTTGCTTTCATTTCACACAGCTAAATGGTTACATTTAGTACCCTGATGATAATTGCTTTCTTGGTCATATCTTTCCAGATAAAGAGACAACCTCTTTGAGAGTTTTGTTAGTTTTGCTTTGTTGTTGCTGTTATTTGTTTTTGTTTGTTTGTTAGTTTTAATTAGTTAGTTTTAGCTATACGGAAACGACAGTTAAAGGAATTCACAAGTTGGCTTTATATCTCCCAATTTTTACTATATGAAAGTTTTGCAAAAGATCTAAGCTATTTTGCTAGGCTTCCTCAGTAGACAGTGGGCAAGAATAGGAGACTTCAGGACATGAATATTGTTGTCTAAAATATTTTTCTTAAGGTCCATGTTCCTTTACTGCAGAAAGAATTTTGATGAAGAGCTTAGACTAGACTCTAACTTTTTAGATGTCCAGAGCTGACTGGAACAAATTCTAGCTTGTAAGCTTAATTGAGGTTGTGGAAGATGCAACCATTGAAGTATGCAAGACCTTAAGCAGCACTGCTAATGCACTCTGTTGGTCCAAGTCATGCTACCCTGACCACAACAAATGACACAGCGTCGACTTGTCCTCCCAACACCTAAATGAGTTATAGATAAATCTCTTAACACATATTTGTGAGAAGTGGCTTCACACAATTTTTTGCATACCGGTTTTACCAGCTTCTGAAGATGAAAGCCGGCCTGAGTCTTATGGCTCTATCACACACGTGAACATTTTGGTCTTACAGCATCAATTAAAAATTCACGGAGCTCTAAATATTGCTAAATTAATCAGAACATAAAATTGAATAAATATTGGCTCATTCAGAGACAGATGCTGCTTTGCCAGATAATGTTCTTCATAAAGAGATGAATTAATGCATGTTTCTTCCCTCCAAAATTATTCAAATGTGCTTTATCTTTCTTGCAGGTACCATTAATTTTAATTAAGAGTATAGAAAGAGCAAAAAAGGAAGATGAAGGCCATAATGGTAATGCTCATCACTGTCATCCAAGCCAATGCATAGACCCATTTAGGTATGCCCACTGACCACCAGAAATGATCAATATTACTGGTCAGATATATGTTTTATTTGCAGAGAGAACTAGTTGAGAATATACTGTTGGCTAATGTTTTTTTTAGGGGCATGAAGCAGAGTAGATTTATCAAAGTCTGCACCTAACGGCAGAGCAGAATTTGGTTTTCTTCTCAGTCTGCCTAGTGCCTGTCAAAGATATGCCAGGGAGCTGGGAATGACCGAGAATCATTAACTGGTATTCTGCTTTAAATGTACCATAGATTAAACTGTAGTTATTGCTGATTTTCAAAGTCTTGTCTGGGATTGCGCAGCATGTTAAATAATAATAATAATAACACAGCATATTCTGGGCAAGAGCAGAACATAAGATGAAAAAAACAAAGTTTGTAAAGATAGGTATGTGTATTTTGCTCCGCTTCCCAGCTGTGTAGCACCTCACAGGACTATATCCGTTTGTAGTGGTTTATGCCTCTGATCTAATCACCACTGGAGAGCACAGAGAACACAGGGGTTGCTGCTCAGATCAGCAGCAGTTTAGTGCATCTAAGCGACACGCCAGCCCAGCCTCTCAGAAAGTTGCATGAGTACAATTAACAGATTGGACTTGAAAATCACACTGTTTCTGTGATAAGTGCCCCTTCACAGGGTGCAAGCTGTTCTGTATCGCAGAGTCGTTTTGCTGTCTTTTTCCTTCCTTTGCCGAGGGAGAATCCTCCACAGTATGTGACTTGGTAGCAATCTGCCGCTGCCAAATGCATGTAGCTATTTAATGCCTTGCTGCTGAGGTTTGTGATTGCTTGATGTTCATCTCAAATGTAAAATATATCTGATTGATAATCTCTGAGAGGTTAATGATTTCAGTGGGGAGGGGTGGGGTGTAAAGATGGTATTTTGTCATCCTGTCATGTGAAATTGTTTTATGTTTCATACTACAAAGCAAAAATATAAAGGGTTCATCACCTAGGTGATAAACTGCCAGTTTTCAGACAAAAATTTTAACTGATTTACACTTGTTTTTCTTCTAGGAAAGCTACATTTTATGTGATGATTTTCTTCTTCAACTGATGAAAGTATCCTTATCCAGGTGTGCATTGACCCTGAGTGTAGAAGACTAAGTTTTCACATTATCTTGCTACTAAACAATTCCTAGAACCATTAAATTGCTCAAAGTCTAGTTACAAAACCCTTACCAGATTCAGATACTGGCAGGATAATGTCCTTAATTAGAAATTCTAAATCAACAAATTAATAATTATGCAATTTAATAATTATGCAGTTAAACAAGAGGAAAAGAAAGCATTTCATTGTCGCATACCAGTACTTGACTGGGACCTCCAGGAGTCTTCCCACATGTGAAACTGAAAGAAAGGGAGTTAAAAGAAATCTACACAGAGATTTTCAATAAATGTTTTTAACTTATATGTCTAAAGCAAGATATATAATGATTAAAATCCACATTTGAGTGAAAGGCCAGTCTGTAAACCATAATCATTCTCTCTTCATTCTGCTTTAAGGATTGATGCATATGAAAAGCACTAGAAAAATCTTTTTCTAACCTGTCAAGACACTAAAAGTGAAAATGAAGAACTGAAAGTAAAAATAAATAAATAAATAAAAAAGACAGTTTCACACCATTATGCTCCCTGAAACTTTCTTAAAGTTCCCTTTCCATGATGACTATCAAAAAACTAAGAATGCTTAAGACCCTTTTTTTTTTTTTTTTTTTGGTCCATACTGAAGCATAATTTTCTTGTACTTTCCATCTTTCTGCACATTTTTCATAATTTATCTTATAATTTGGAGGGCAAATGTATGTCTTAATAGACAGTCCAGAATTAGAGTACCAAGTGTTGCAAATAACCACGACGATCACATACAGTATGATCACATATATGTTTCCAGACATCATTTAAATGTTACTAGAAATGATCTTTATCCATAAACAAACAATATCACTGAGCATCATCACCATGCAGAACAGTTGAGCCAGTTTGCCGCAAACTGAAATGAAATTGCAAAAGCTTTTTATAAAAGATTTGAAATCTGAGGTATATTCTTGTAATAGCTCATTCTTATCTTTACTATTTCCAGACAGAAGTTCCTGAAAAATAACAAAGTAGTTTAAATACTTTAATATATATAAATAATTTAAAACAAAGTATGGTAATACAGTTATAATGGCATACAGAATGAAATACTGTAAGTTCAGGAGATTCAGTTAATATATGACAGTAGGCAACACTCACTCAGTGTGTACAAATGCTTTCTGTCTGCATAGTGGAAGGAAATCTTTGTATGGTTTATATGGACTTTTTTTCCTTGGAATACAAATGAGACTTACCTGGTTTAAAGAAGCAGTCATTGTTTTAAAATATATATCATTTTCTGTCAGTATCAGAACAGGCAAATATCTATGTGAGTCAAGGTGGATCTTGTTGGATGAATTATGCTCGTCTTAACTAATTTATCATCTTACCTAGGGAGATCATCTGTGCCTCTTAGAGCATCTGAGAGAGCAGTGTGTTTTCTAGAAGAGGACTTAATCCTTTCACTTAGCCTGGTATGACTCCCAGCAGCCAGTTCAGTTTAGACTAATAAAAAGCACTACAACATAGGTATATCAGCATGAAACTCATATGTGGAACTGAACTTGGAGGCAAAGGTTGGTTCTGGAGCATCCCATTTGTGCAGATGGATAAATCCCAAGAGAAATCCTAGTAAACATGAACTGAGTAATCTGGGAACTTCCTAGCCATGTTTCAGAATGAACTTTTATTTTTTCTTTCCAGTTTGCTGATTGGTAGGGAGAAAGATGCAGATATTTCTTTTTAAGGTGTTAGAATGCTCCTTTCCCAGTCGTTTCAAGCAAGAATTTCCTATCCACATTGTGAGGCACCTCGGAGAGTTTTTGGATATCCATTTAAATGTCCTCGGGCTACTGCTTTCCTAATGAGATTGAAGGAGGCAAAGTTTAAGTGGTTGTCACCAGTTAAATATTCCTTAGGGATTGAAATTTGATAGCTGGGGGAGGGTAATGAATCTCTATTCAACTTTCAGGTTTTGTTAATAGTAGTTTGATGTGTCCTGGTATGCAGTTAATTAGCAAATGCAGATCTTCTGAAATGAAAGCTTACAAAATCAGGGTTAGGATTAGAATGCTAACCATTTTTGCCTTTTCTTCTGCACCTTGCTGGGAAAAAAAAAATCTATGGACGAGTTCACTGTGACATATTTTTTCCAAAGAAACACACATATTCTCTCACTGCTAGAAGGAAACAAAGCTGAGAAGAGATATCTTCCAGGGACTTTTTATCCAACAAAATCAGTGCTTCTTTCATCTTTCCATTGTATGGAAAAATAACTTTAAAATACTGTATTAATATACAAAAGATGATGAGAAAGGCTTTCATGAGAAAGGCTTTGAAAATCACAGAAGCATTTTGCTGATTAAAGGTCTTCCTTCTTTTAATAAAAAGCTACGTAATATTCACTTGTTATACAGAGACAAACAAGCAGGTATAATACCCTTACCTGTATGATTGCTTTCTCCTCTTGACCATAAAGAAAGGATTCTTCAGATCAAGACAAGATGTTACTTTCTAAAATGAGGGAACTCTCCTCCCTAATGCTAACTGGACACATAGACAAGGTCTTCTTCCCCCCCCCTTTTTTTTTTTCTTGCTCTAATTTTAATCGATGCGCCTTGCTGCTTATGTATTATATAATTATATACGAATATATATACATAATATAATATAGTAAAATATGAATATAATTTAACTTATTTGAGGTCGCAGGGACATAAAAGTCTGCATATCTCTCCTTTAATGTTCATCGCTTGTTGAACAAGTGTTACAGATAGCTGCTGGTCACGAACATGCAGAAGACAACCAGGATGCAGCCCAGCAGAGATACACAGTTGTAATAAAATTATTGTGCTATGTAGATGACTTCAACATTAGAACCCAAAGTCTTCATCGTTGAAGGAGATGCATCTTTCTTTTGTTTAGATGAGCAGAAGCTCCATAGGTAATACATACTATTAAGACATATTGCCTTGAAAACTTTTTTGGGTGAATGATATGAATTTACAAGTTCCATTTCCTTACATGCACTGTGTGAAAAGCTGATTATAAGTAATCTCACAAAGAGATAAAAAAACACATTAGTGAAAGAGGAGAAACATCATCCATTTATGTCTAGATTCTCTTTAAATTATTTTTAAGTGCTGTCTTATTGCTAAATTCCTATAGCAGAATAAAAGGAAAGCGAATAGAGCATATATTTTAACCTTGAGTATTTTATTAACTCTTGGTGTATCTTTGTAAAGAATTACTTTCTTGAATTAAATAACTGTTTTTTTTTTTTTTTTCTGGATAGCTAAAGCATCCATATACTTCTACATTCTCTTTTAAAATAGAGTTGGCTTGTCTTTTGAAGAATTTTTATCTGCATCTATGACTTAGATGATGATGAAGAGTGTTTCCTATTTAATATCCCTTCTAAGAATGACCTTTCTCCAGAAGGTGAAGTTTCAGGGTGGTCTTGATCACTTTTAGGGATTCAAAACCTCTTTTGTGAGTTGGCCATCTAAACACAGGTCTGAACAGTTGTTCTTTAACAGTCATGAACAGAGGTCTAGTGGTTACTGGGCAGAGACAAAACACATCACACAACTATAACTGTAGGAATTGTAGAACGAAGTAATATATCTTCAAATGACTTTCATGTCGTTTTTTCTACTGCTTTTAGTTAATGATTTTTAGGGCATCTCATTATCTAGAAGATTATTTTTTCCAATTTTAGGTAGAAGCTCGTTCTTCCAAGTACATTGAATCTTTATAAGAAATCACAGATTTATCACAACTACATTTAAGACAGAAAATGATGTCTGTAAAGGTGGGATTCATCTTTCATAACTTTAACCATTCAAGATTTTCTTGTTTAGTGTAAGATGGTTTCCATACTCCTTTTATAGTCACTTTATGAAATGATTTATCTTATCTATCATTGCATGAACAATCCACTAGAGGGATATTATACCATTAATTAGATCAGATACCTATTTTTTTTCACATGGCTATAGGTGAACAGGAGATAACTTACCTCAACCAGAGCAACAAAAAATCAGAAATCATGGTGGTTAAAAGGGGAAAGGAAAATTGAATCTTTTCTTTTAATTCCTTAGCCATTCTCTCCTTTTCCTATTCTTTCCCTCCTGGGTGGAGAAAGTGTTGGCTGAAGACAGCAAGGAAGGAAGGTATATTTCTGTATTAAACTTCTTTTTGTTCTAAGTTTTCCAAATTTTTTATTGAAATCTTGTAATGAAAATAGGATCAGTCTAGCAAATTTCCAACTCATATTTGAAAACAGGTAAAGTATTTAATCGTCTTGGCTGCCTATGTTGAAATGGGTGACAATAAGCAGGCTGTGTTTTATTTTAACTGTATTTTCTTTAAATGCAATTTGTTGTGTCTATTAAAAATAATATATGAAGCCACCTAGTTCATCTTTTCACAAAAGCACTCATGTGATACAGTTATGTTGTATAAACAAAACTATCAGCAAAAAAAGAGAGAAGCATAGTAACTCTTTCTGGCAACCCATTTATTGTCAGCTAATAACACATACATTAAAAAGAGATTAATTAATCAAATTTTACATTCTTCAGTTCTCTGAAAGAAATTGTAGAGCAGTAATTTTGATTAGAAGTGGTTTGATTTATAAAACACATCAAACATTTACCAATAAAAATTGAAGATTTACTATTGTCAATTATGTCACTAATAGTTTCTCCTTTACACTTATTAATCTTTACATACCTCTAGCACAGGTAAATGCATTTCTCTTATATTTTTAAAGGAACTTCAGAAAATGTTAGACATATAATTGCTGGGGTTTTAATTGTGTGTTAGAGCAAAATCTGGATGAATTGCAAAGTACTGACACTTCAATACTTTAAACCAGGAAAGTGCTGAAACATTTTATAAGAGCAGATTAAAGTTAAATCAGCTATTGAAGTGAAGTTAAAATGCTGTCAAAAGGAAGCAAATATTTTTTGCTGACATCCGCTGTACTTGTATAAGAACTGATTATTTTCTGGCATCTCAAACTTTGAAATTAAACATCTAACTTTTCCAATGAATCAATTTCTTGGTTCATACATTACTTTGACACCAGATTAAGCATTTCCAACACAGTTTTGGAAGAAGAAATTAATTTCATGTGGAGAGATATGTATTCGGATTTCTCCTACCTTTGCATAGCGGTTCTAACACAGAAACGATCTCATTACACAATCGGAATTGCTTAGCAGATTTCTGCAAGTATTTCTTTTGTGCTATACTGTATCACTAGCCCAGAGATGTACAACTCAGGTTTCAAGCCCACAAAACTGAGTTTGCTGATCTGTAGCTCTGCTGTGCTGGCTGAAGGGTTATAAGAAAATAAAAATCCAAAGTTAAGGGATGATATGGACCAGTAGAGGCTGCTAATAAAAACTTGGTGGGAATCTGGGGTCCTGACAAAGACACAGCCATTCCAAGGTAGGCTGCAATCAAATGGGCTGTTTTATTTCGTTGACTATGAACAACTCCCAGGATATGACTAGGAAAGCGAAGGATTGTTAGCTCAATTCCACCTCAGCACAGAGTTATCCAAGTCTAGGGGAGTGTTCCAAACTTCCATTAGATTGGTTGTATTAATCTCCAAACTCTTTCTGATGTAATTGGAGCACAGACACCTATAGGTTAATGTCTAAAATATGTTAAAATCAGTCACATTCTCGATGTCTGCAATGTGGACATCACAGCAGAGCTAATGTCTTAGTATTCCGCTACAGTCAGTGGTAAGAATAGGCACTTCTGTGTGCAGTTCATTTGATCTATTTTAGACATGTAGTTTAGTACGAGATGAATTGCTCACTAGAAACTCTAATTTCTCTCTATTGAATATAAAGGGAGTCCTAGGGTGACTAGTTCAGGTGCAGACATCTGCGTTTACATTTAACTAAATTAATCCCTCTGCAGTATGTCCGATTCTTCCAAGAAATGTTGGGTAGGCTTAAAAACATGCTCATAGCACCCTTATAAGAAGGAATATCAGATTTAATTTGTGTGTGCAGACAATATGTACATCCATCAGTCAGTATTGCTTGCAATTTTTATTTTTACTCTGCATTTGTTTCACAGAGTATTCACTTATTTCTCTCCCAGAAAACAAAAGTGTAAATGCAGCAGTCCTAAACAGAAGGAACAACCACTTCAGTACCCCATACAGTTATTCCTCATAAAGCTTAATTTATTCCCTGGCTCGAAGTGATAATAAATTGGCATGGGCTGCATAAGCAACATTAAATTCCTAGTAGAGTTATAGGGAATTATCCTTGCCGATCAGCTATTGGTGGAAATGGAAACCGTGAGAAACCAAAGTTTTGCTTAAACCTTATTTTTTCCCGGCTTCGTTGGGTGCAGTAGCATTCTCATCTTGCTGCTAGAAATTAATTGTAGGTATAGGAGCTGGCAAAATCAAGCCAGATTATTTTTAATATGTCCATGCTGTGATAAAAAAAAAAAAATCTGAATCAAAAACTGAGAAACACACCTCAGTGTTCATTAACTTACTTATTTTGTCCAACAAAAGCATTGAGTTGCCATGAAGTTGCAATGATTTTTATGCTTTCAATAGATGATTAGTATCTTTGCTCATGATTCGTGCTTCCCTTTGTCATCATATCACGTAGTACAACTTTCATTTGTTCTTGTTCCTCTCTATGATATGCTTTAGTCTTGTCTGAATCATTGGAAAAAGACTCTCTTGCAACAGTTTCTCATCAAAGGGTATCTCTCTGTCTAACCTTGAATTAAAACAAACAAAGAAAAAACAACAAAAAAGAAATGAAGAAAAAAACAGTTAAGTGAGCTTTGGTGGCCTTTTCTGAACCATTCCTGTTCTGGCTAGTTCACTGTCATCTTTGCATGTCTTGCCTATTTCAGCTCTTAATGCCCTTGAGGTGAAAGTCAGCAATAAAACACTATTTTAAGCACTGCTTTCTGAACCCATGGTTCTGAGAAGCTGTTTACATTGCAATCTAAAAAGGAAAAGAATTATAGAAAATGCCTCTCCCTAATCAGCACTTATGGTAAAATACATACTAAGAAAAAAAGGAGTTCTCATTCCATTTATAATTTATAAAGTAGATAGATAGACCAGAACTCACTCACAACGTAGTATGGGAGAAGCAGACATATTGCTATAATCCTCTTTTTTATTACACCTACATACCTTTATCAAGAGCAGTCTGAGTAGTATGCAAATCAAGCAAGGTATACTATTAGAAAAACCTTATGCAATATAGAATATTTTAGATATCTATCTTTATGGATGTAGTATTTTACAACCTGAATATTCCATTGTTATTTCAAAGTAGTCAACAGTCAGAACAATACAAAAACTGCCATAACAACCTGGAGAATTATTGAAGTAAGATGATTTGTCCATAATGAAGATGTCAGGGATATTTGTACCTGGAAAATTGATTTGCATTGCTGAAAGTTTATCTTTTCAATATTATTCTTAAACTTTTATGCCGAAAGGTCCCCAGGTCCAGATGGATCAAACCCAAGAAAATAAGCTCTGCTGGAGCACAGAGACTATATTGAGTAAAACAGTAGCTTTGCTCACTACCTTTCTGTCTATGTCACTGATTCCTACAAAAGCAATGTGGTGGAGCACTTTAAGCTATAGGAAATCATCTCGCAGCAAGAGGCAAAGGAAAAGAAATTAAATACCTTGGATCCAATGATCTCAGAAGTGGAGAGTGCAAAGCACTCTAATTCCCAACAGTAAATGGAAGAGAAATTTGTTCATGAATACTAGAATATCTTCTTAAAGTCAGATTCTCTATTTATTTATTTTAGTATTGGTGAAAGGCAGCTGCCTCGTAGTCTCTAATATTTCATCTCCCACAGCCTGATGATTTCATAGATTTTATTTATCCTTTAACACAAGTATTTTTACTTCACTGATGGAGAAGCAGACAGCTCTATTGAGGCCACTTACTGTAGCAGAGATAAATGATTCAGATGCCACTTTACAAGCTGGCTGTCCACAGCTCTATAGTCTGTTGATGAAAACAAGTAGCCATACTTTCCAAGCCAGGCAGAATCCTTGCTATGGCAGCCTCATCTAGGTGCCATTTCTTCTGCTACAATAAACAAGTCCAGAGAATGTCTGCAAATGTCTGCAAAATGTTTCTCGTTTCTCTATTGAATTTATATGCCGTAGGAGGTTTGTAAATCAATCTTTGTCTCTCTACTGGGCAATCCGACTATGGGCCAGCAAGACTAACAACATGCTGAATGAGGGAACAACTTCTGTGAGTGTTTGTCCCCATTCCTTAAAACAGTACATTTGATAGCTGGACCATCTGCTCTGTTTTTTTAAGCCGGATGTTACCAAAGCATGGCATGAATGTGAGGTAAAAATTAGGACCTTCCTTTAAAAATCTTACTAGATTTACAAAGTTTATGCAGCATAAGGATGTCTGCTTTGAAGGTACCACTAAAGATTCCATCAGAATATGCTTCATGTAACTGAAAAATATGTAACTATATATAGTCTGCTGTGATTCAAACCTGAGATTCAGGGTAATACAGATGGAGAAGCCACTGTGACAGTTACAAAACTATCCCTATAATGGAGCTGCCGCCTCCTTGCAATAATGCAGAAATAATCACTGCTTTGTACAATATCTCATTAGCTATATTTAAATGTTTTAACATTTTTCTAATCTCCGACTTTAAATGGTTACAATATTTCACAAAGTTAGAGCAGCACTGAAAGCATTGTTAGACTAGGATAAAAGTTAAAAATGAAAGTGTACAAAGGAATGGTAGAACCAGGTGCCATTGGAATGAGCTGTAGGAATAGATGACTCTCGGTCTCACTCTTCTGGACTGATAAATGTTCCGTCTGTCTATATGACATTAATGAATGACAGTTTCTCACCATTTGGTGGATGCATGTGTCATCATTTGTCTAGATGACATCTTGATTTATAGACATCATTGAAAAACATTAGAAAACCTTTCAACAAGTTTGATGGGAATTCTGAATATGTGCAAGTAAAGACTAGTTTTTCTCTACAGTTCACTGGGATGTACTACTTCAGGTAATCAGAAGGGCAATATGGTCCATCAGTTAGAATCCTAAACTGGAAGAAGTGTGCCCTGGCCTCAGTGTCCTGCTGTGCCTCAAGCTCCCTTCTGCCCTTAGGCAAGACATATACTATTTTTTCTGATTCACTACTCTCAACTGTAAAATAAAGAATATTTCTTCTCTTACAAAGGTGTGGTGTTGTGAAGGAAAACATATGGAACAGGATGAGCTGTTTAGTGCTTACAAGAGTTGGAAATACATACACGGTATTTATGAATGACACTTGATTCATAAACCAAATTTCTCTTAAAACTATCTGAGAAAAATCTAAACAGATTTAGAAGAGGTAACTTTCAGAAAAATACTTTGAATTATACTGTCACATACAGTGAGGAAAGGAAAGAAAAATAAATCCCACTCTGAAAAAGTAATTGCAGCATGGGGAAAATAAAATGTCTGAAATGGCTGGAATACCATGGAATATCACCACTATATCAACATATTTGTGTGTGTGCGTGTCTGTGTGTGTGTGTGTGCGTGCTCACATGCATTCAGAAGCATCTACAGCTTTGCTGAGACTGCCTGTAAACAGAAATAGTTCAAATTTGCAAAGTAGAGTGTTTCACAAAGACCAAGTATTCATTTGTAGCTTAAGAGTAAGAAAAATCAATCTGATATTTATTATAATTCTCCTATAATTGAGAACAATTATTTTCTATAGAGCTTTCTTTATTAAGCATTCTGACTATAATTGCTTTTCTGCCCCTAATATTTTTTTATAATGTTTCGCCAGTATGTCCTGACAATATGTGCAGATCATGGGTTTGTTCTCTCTATACAGCAGCAGTCAAAAGTTAAAAAAAAAAAAAAAATCATCTGGCATGCTTTGGTGTCTAGCAGTAGATGTTAGCCAGCCCTCTTTTAGCTGCATGGCCACAAGACCAAGCACTTTCTGGCAACATGCAAGACATCCAAAATGTGCTTGCAACTTCAGGGTGTTTGCCAAGGCAGTGCTACAAAATATAACCTTTAAATTGCAGAAAGGCAGAAAGTGCTTAGGAATGGATAATTCTTTATCCCTTGAAAAATCTGCTGCCTTGTTTAAATAAGGAGATAGAGCACAGTGACCAGATGTCTTAATTTGGCCAAGACAGCCCCAGCAGACAGTACTTTTACTTGCTTTCTGGAAAAAAGTAATCTCTAAGATGTACTTTTTTTTTCCCCAGGTTTTGATTAAGACCTGGTTTTTATCTGGCTTACATTCTCAAGTCATCTCTGGCAATATACCTGTTTCCCATTCTAGAGGCAGAGAGAAGTGGATAGGTATTTCCACCCCAGCTCCTATGTCCACTTCAGCGACCTGGTAGAATCAGTGCTCATTACATCATCCAGTCCTCCTCCTTCGAAACAAATAAAACCAAATTCAGTTGAAGTACTGAAGGAAATTTTAGGAAAGCTGAGAGAGATAACTTTTTGATCCTTTTCAAGCAGCAAATAACACAATAAGTACAATATAGTCCAGAATGATTACCTCAGAGGAAGGATTTTTCTTCAGAATAAAGGATCTCATTAAGGATTGCCTCCAGGCAGTTTGGGTTGGAGAAGGAACGAGAAGCTTCAGCTGTGCTGTGAGAAACCTTTCTACCTTCCCAGGAGTGACCAAGCTTGACCCCATTTAGCTAGTGAGATCAATCTAGGTCACAGAGTGCAGTCAACATCTACGCACTGTTCTTGGAGAGTTTAAAAATGACTACATGGAGGTGGTTAGCCACTATGCTTGTCTCAAATCATCTCTCACCTCTTTCTGCCAGGTAAGACAAGTCGTATGTAAGAGCACTTTGATGTGACAGACGATATTGTTGAACTTTTGGTGGACAGTCTGTTAGCTGGGATGAAAAAGACAACAATAACACATAATACAGAAAGGAAGCAAGGTTACACATACTATCTTTCAGTAATAGTCCCTGAATCAGACTCTGCTGTCTGATTTTTATCATGTGAAGAAAAGCTGACTTAGAACACTAAAAAGGACTCATTAATATGAATTTAAATTGAATGTCATAGCTGATTAATGAATGATGGTTAAGTATTGTACCACTCTTTTGCTAGAACTAAATTCTTGGTTATAACAGAAAAGAAAACTACATTCTGCAAACCTCTTCCCACTATTTAGGGAGAACACATATCTTGATCCACAGGCACACATTAAGTTACTTCTTTTTTTTTTCTGTTTCTTTCTTTACAGATTCTTTGTGCATATGCTTTTTTCCCCCCCTCTTCTTAGCAAAATCCTTCGTAGGTTTATAAATTAGCACTGACTGATAATTGTCTTGTTTGATCTCCTAGATAACACAAACCACGAATTTTCACAGGGTTTCATACAAATTAATGAAGTACAAATATACAGAACATATTTGCAAAGAGTTCTAACAATTGTTTTCAGATCTTAAACTGATAAACATATTAAAAGTGGACTCAAAAAAAAAAAAACTTTCTATAACCCAGATTTTGCTAACCTAAATCAGAGTAAAATGTAGGAAAAATGATTCCCTCCTGAAGAAGTCCTCATTGTTAGCGTATGTGTTATATTATCACTGCAGGTATATATACATATAGATATATTTAATCTTTTGCTTTCCATGATTGCCTGGATATTCTTCAGCATACCAGAGAGAAGACAAAGAATATCATTCTTTCTATCTAATTTCCAGTAGGTATAGCAATTGAGTACTGTCCAAACAGTCATCATCAGATTTGCTAATGACAAGGGACACAGTCAGTCAGACTGCTACCACCTAAGTTGTAATGTGATCCATAGACTGGAGGAGCATTTAGTTTTGTTAAATGCTTTAATCTGTAAGTAATTAAGCAGAACTTTTAACCTTATAACACCATTTTAGTGCTTGGTTGAGGGAGACAAATTATAGGCTATAGGAACAGTGGAGGAGGAGGAGGAAAGAAGTAGGACTTCCAGATACAGCCACAAATAAATCATCTGTGATGGCCGGAGTGAAGAGGAAATGAAATGACCCACAGAACCAGAAAAACAGAAACAACAGTGATCCCTAGTTGGAGTTGATGTAAGTTAGTGTAGCTTTGTTGACGTCAAAGCTAGATGCATTTGAACACCATATGTCAGAATACAAACTTTTTAAGTTTTCTGTCCTGTCTTTTCCAAGTTTCTCAGTTGTAAGCAAGGCAGGGGATAACTCAGAACCTTCACAAATGGGAACCTGGAACTCCTGATTTCTAATCAAGATGATATTTGTTCAAACAAATAGATATTTTCAGGTAAACACAGCATGGTAGCTTTAAAAGTGCAGGTAGTACATTTGGCTTCAGATACTTAAATAACTAATTGAACTACGGTCATAATGAGTTTTTGAAACAAATAGCATGCAGTATCTCATTAGTTTATGTTTTCTTTTATCTGTAGTCTTCCGACAAATTAAATACGAAGATTCTGAGAAATCTAAAATCAAGGCTAGGAATGCTGATCTAATAGGCAGCTGGTTGACATAGAGCTATGATTAGTGTTGGCTATCCTGCCAAAAGTGCAGCTTGTTTAATAAGTACGATTCTTCCTCTTATTCATTTAATGAAAAAAGACACTATAGAAGTTCTGTGAGATTAGATGAGGATGAAGGTGATTTAGCAATACATTCTAACCTTTTGCTTGCTCTCCTCCTTCTTTCTACCTCTCAACTACCCCAGCTCCATATTGTAAATAAATAAACAAATAAGCTTAAACAGTATATTCTCTGATTATCCTGTTATTAAAATTGCTTAAAGAATTTAAAATAATGCAGCGTGAGATGTTCTTTTTATGTGTTTTTATATATGACCTGTTAGAATAAGTCATATACACTGCATTCTTTAGGATTCAGGATAAAATGTCATTTCCTATACTTTATGCTACTAACCAGCAAATATTTGGGAGACTGATCTCCTACTAATTTACACTGCTCTCCTGCAGTCTTACACAGTAGTGCTAGTAATGATAAGTTCAGAGCTTCTCATATATTTTTCTGTCAAGTAATGACATAAATAATAACCAATATTGAATAGCAATACACAGTAACACCACACCCTTAAGAACTTTTCATGTAGAGGTCCTGGAGCATATCTGTAGTTGGAAAAATTATCACTATCTGTCTAAGTTTATAGATCTGTTATTTTGCACCTGCTGACTATTTGTGCTTTCTCAGATCCTGAAGAGATGAAAAGAGGTGATAACCAAAGACTGTCTATGTTTGTGGTAGATAGTAGGCAAGAAAAAAGTATATTTGAAACAATATTTTTAAATGCATATGATAACAGATCTGTATAGATTTTCCACACATATTTGAAAACTTTTGAAAAAGCATTTTTTTTAAGAGAGAAAGGTTTATTCATTTATCAAAAGTCTTATTTTTATTATTTTTATTTACAACCTTCTTGGCCCTAGGATTGTTTTTAAAATGTGCTGAAATATATGCCTATGCCAATTTCATAGCTTGGCCCTTGGTATACTAGAAACATAGTACTGACAAAGTACTGACCATTTTCTCTTGTCTCTTTTGTGATGGATTTTGTCTCAACCATATTGTTGGGAAAAAAAATCTACAGCCCAAATAGAATATTGCTATGTAAACAGTAAACAAAGTATTATAAATAGAAGTGATGGCATCAGAGAAATGATGGAATCAATTACACAATAATAGTAATATAAGGATAAGGCATGTTGAGATATGTATATTTAGTTCCAACACAATTGTAAAGGACTTTTATGAATATTTTTAGTGCTTTTAAAACCTTTGGATTATGTAGATTTTATTATTAATTGGAAATATTTACTTTTTCAGTTCCACAAATGTGCATGTTAGCTATTTTCATTTTTCAGTTATGTATTCCTTTCAGTATGTAATTAAAATAAAGACTAATAGTATGAAATACAATAATACATTTGTAATCAAACAAATTCTCTTTCTTTCTCTTTCCTTCTTTCTTTCCTTCTCTCCCTCTTTCTCTCCCTCTTTCTCTCCTCTTTCCTTCTCTCTTTCTTTCTTTCTTGAAAGAACCTGGGGAGGAATAACCCCAGACACCAGTACAGGCTGGGGACTGACCTTCTGGAGAGCAGCTCTGCAGAGAGGGACCTGGGTGTCATGGTGGACGACAAGTTGACCATGAGGCAGCAGTGTGCCCTCGTGGCCAAGAAGGCCAATGGGGTCCTGGGGTACATTAGAAGACCATCTCCAGAGGGTCGAGGGAGGTGATCCTGCCCCTCTACTCAGCCCTGGTAAGGCCACATCTGGAGTATTGTGTCCAGTTCTGGGCTCCACAGTATAAGAGGGATGTGGAGCTGCTGGAGAGAGTTCAGTGCAGAGCTACGAGGATGATCAGGGGCCTGGAACACCTGCCCTATGAGGAAAGACTGAGAGAGCGGGACATGTTCAGCCTGGAGAAGAGAAGGCTGACAAGGGTGTAATCAGTGTCTATAAGCCCCTTAAGGGAGGCAATGAGGCGGATGGTGCTGGCCTCTTTTCAGTGGTGGCCACCAACAGAACTAGAGGTAATGGCCACAAACTGAAGCATCAAAAGTTCTACAGGAACTTAAGGATTTTTTTTTTAACAGTGAGGGTGACAGAGCACTGGAACAGGTTGCCAAAAGAGGTTGTGGAGTCTCCTTCTCTGGAGATCTTCCAAACCCGCTTGGATGCAGTCCTGTGCCACGTGCTCCTGGTGACCCTGTGTGTGCATTGGGGTTGGACTAGGCGACCTCTAGAGGTCCCTTCCAACCTTAAACATGCTATGATGCCTTCTTCCTTTCTCTCTTTCTTTCTCTCTTTCTTACTCTTTCTCTCTCTCTCTCACTTTCCCTCTCTCCCCCTCTCTCTTTCTCTCTCTCTCTCTGTCTCTCTTTCTCTCTCTCTCACTGACATCGTATATCTAGAGTACTTTAGATTCCCACAATTACTTTTTTTCTTTCTTATAAGGGTCTCATCCTACATTGCAAGTATCTACATTATCTCATAATCTCCATAGATATGAATGCAATTCTCATGTGCTGCTGTCTGCAGTTTGTGGATCTATTTTCCAATCAATTCAAGGCCATCTTTCATTAATGCAATGAAAGCTTTCATGAATAAATCCCTCATTTCTCAATGATAGAATAGATTTTTCATTATTGAATTGCATGCACTCAAGTGGGATCTTTCTGCATCCAAAGAAAGAAATTCTTGATTTCTTGAGTTATAATGAATACCTCAGTACATTTCTCACCATTTCAGTTCTTTAGAACTGCATCTATTTTCCTGAAAATCTTTGATAAATATTGGCTCTTTCTGTCCTCCTGGTTAATGAAAACTCAGGGACTATTCCTTAAGCTTGTTAATTAGCGATGTCTGTGATTTTTTTCAAAATAGTCTGAAAAGAGAATTATGACCATTGACAAACTAAACTGACATGCTGACTACTCCTGAACACCTTCTTTTCCTTGACATACCTAGAGATGGTCTCTACGATGAGCTGCTTCATCACCTACCCAGGGATGGAGGTGAGGTTGCCCTGCCTGTAGTTTAAGACTGGAGTGACACTGATTTCTTCCAGTCCTCTGGCACCTCCCCCGCCCTCCATGACCTCTCAAAGATGATGGAGAGTGGCTGAGCAATAACCTCTGCCAGATCCTTCAGCACTCTTCGGTGCATCCCATCTGGGCCCATGGATTTATGGGTGTCCAGGTTGCCTAGATAATCCCTAACCCAATTCTCCTCGACTGCCTCGACTGGCAGAAAGTCTTCCTCTCTCCTGGTTCTCTCTCTTGTGTCTGGGCTCTGTAGTTCATGGGGACCAGCCTTAGCAGTAAAGACAGGAGCAAAAAAGGTATTTAGTAACTCTGCCTTTTATGCGTCCTCTACCACCAAGGCACCCTCCCCATTCAGCAGCAGACTAACATTTTCCCTAGTCTTCCTCTTGCTCCTGATTTATTTATAGAAGCCCTTCCTGTTGCCCCTGACATCTCTCACTAACTCTAATTCCAAATGGGCCTTGGCCTTCGCCTTCCTCGCTGCATCCCTGTATTCTCTGACAATGTTCCTATATTCTTCCGATGTGTCCTGGCCCCTCTTCCACATTACGTACGTGTTCTTTTTCTCATTAAGCTTACCCAATAGCTCCTTGCCCATCAACACAGGTCTCCTGCCCACTTTGCTCGACTTCTTTCTTAGAGAAATGCACCGATCCTGAGCTGGGAGGAAGTGGTGTTTGAATAGTAGCCAAATCTGCTGGATCCCATTTCCTTCTAGGACCCTTGTCCAGGGGATTTCTCCAAGGAGCTCCTTGAAGAGGTCAAAGTTAGCTTTGTTAAAGTCCAGGGTTGCAACAGCTGATCACAAAGAAAGCTAAAGAGCTGCAAACTGCTGGAGTCTGGGGAAGTATTTATTCGGAAGGATCTTCATATACTTACTCTTCCCTAAGCATAAGCTTCTGACCCCCTGACAGAAACAGGATACTGAGGTCTTCTAGATCTTTTAACTTATGCACTCTTCTGTCCTTCAGAGACTGTTATTCAGAGCATAATAATGCCAGAAGTACAAAGCCATCTGAGTCTTCTTCCCAATAAGAAAAAAGCTGCAAAAGTTCCTGTATAATGAGTTTGAATAAACATCTCCTGGGGACTGCCTAAGCACCTTTAATCCTGTCATAGCACAAAAGATTGGGCTGAATGACTTCCTGAAGTGCCTTCCAGAATACGTTTCCAGTATTTCAACTGTGTGTGAGAGATAATCTCACAGATATTCTCTCCTGGATTAATCTCCTATCTATTTCACTTAAAGTGCTTAAATTTTTGAGCGCACTCATATCTGCTATCTCCCTTGTTCAAAGGATGGCCTGAATCACCTGAGGACTTAACATATGAATTAATTTCAAGAAGGAACCTTGCCTCCTCCCCAGCTACCAGAAGAACTGGACTGACCATGTTCCTCCATTAACTCATTTAAAATGCATAAGGCTATAAGGGAAGACTTCAGATCTGTGTGTGCATGGTGCATGTATAGACTCAAAAGATTTCTGCAGTTTTCTTTTTTCCTCGACTTTTGGAAAGAGGAGGGCCGCAGGGTTCAGCTGTAACCCAGGCTACAATTGACTGTTTTCTCTGTCTTCTGTTATGTTAAAACAAAAACATACTCCATACAAATGGAGTATGGTGTAAGCCAAATGTGGTTTGATCTGATTTAGCACTACAAATGATCAAACTCCATAATTTAAAAAGTTCTTATTATATTTTTCATAATATTTTAAATTTATGTGAGACTGCATGGTTCCAAGAAGAATAATTTATTCAACCATCTCTTCAGGAAAAAGTATGAAATGCTCATAATATCTCTTGCCCATTTAGAACAAGAACAAGTTATGCATCGTGATAACCATGGACTCACCACTACTGTTCACTTCAGTGCTGGGTTGCTGCTATGGCTCAGAGGAAACCTAGTCATGAAGGAGGTAGACTGATCCTCCTTATCTGATATCAGCAGAGTGGTCCAAGAACTCATCTCTATGGATTAGAGAAAAAAACATTAGTTATGTTTTTATTATATTAATTTCTTATGGGAAATTAATGTACAAATGTGCTTTAAATGAAACAGTTTTTTTTTAAATGTCAGAGTATGTGTGCATACAGAATGTTTATAGTGTATCTTAGAAATAGACACGATAAAGTAATCCAGAAAGGACATTTGTGTCAAGGCCAACCGACAAAATTAATTCCCAAAGTGACTTTGAAGGATATTCAGTCTTTGCTTCTGCAGGCAAAAAGTAGAACATACAGGTAAACTTGGGCTTAGCTCTAATATTTTCAATGGGTTTATGCAGCTGCAGTGGTTTGCATCTTTTCTATCTATCTGTGGCAGAACTGAGTCTTTATAATACAATTCTTACACTCTAAAATATGTAGTCTTTTACCTGGAGCATTGTCAGGCTAATAGTTGCCTCAGTGGCCTGCACTGCTCAATATTTTGTAGTCCCTTGTGGTGTGCCTTTTTCTTGAGTACAGTGGATGTTTTTTTTGTCTAGGTCAATTCCAGCAGTTTATTTAGCAGTTACTTTTTAAAATTGCGTGCCTGGATCTATTCATAAATCACTCAGTTGCTTTTTTTTTTTTCATCCTAGTAATAATGATGGGAGCAGATCTGAACAGAAACCAAGGAACAGAACCCACAGATTTAAGATTACAAATAAAAAATGTGCTACCAATTTATAAACTGAATTAATTGTACATCTTGAACTAATGGGTTGCTGAGTTCTTTTGTGTGTGTGTGTAAAAAGAAAGATGAGAGAGAGATGAAATGGATATGCTTTGAGTCATTTCTAATATAATGTATAATTACTCACATCAATTTTAAAATAACGGATTTGATGATTTGGTAATAATTTCTCCATATTAAAATAATAATTTCCATTAAATTTTTAATACTATTTTATAGAGACTGTTTTCTATTTCTAAAAAAAAACAGTCTGGGAGGTGTAGAGACAGAGAGAATATAAACAAATGGAGTAAGTTTACTGGGACCTCCAGGTAGATGAAAAGAGGAAAAGATTCTCTGTTGTTAGGTGTCTGAGTGTGTTGACTGTACTGAATTTTAAATAAATATGGTCTTTCTTTGATGCAAAATCCCTTTGTACCTAGTATCAATAAAACAAAAATGTCTCTAAAGTCAATATTCAGACAAAGTGTCCTCTATGTTATCAAGCCAGCTTTTTTTTTTTTTTTTAAATTTAGATAGCTGTTGAGACTCATTTGTTTATGACATTTATATGTCTTAGAAACCATGTTGTATGAGCACAGCAAGAAAGTTTTGTGAAAATGTATTTTGGTTTTAGAGATTTTTTTCTCTTGGTTTAGAAGAGCAGAGTCAAGGACAACACTGTTCTGCGAAGTTCAGCAGTAATATTATTATTCACACAAGTTGTCTCAGTTGTGAAGTCAGTACATTTGTTCTGGATGTCTCTTTATTATTAATGGCCCTTTCACCTGACTTTCTGCATTTGTTTGAGCCAACATTGCTTTTACCTGCTGGCCAGTTCACTCAGATTGTTTTCATTCCCTGGTTGCCTTAAAGGTGAAGCTTTGTTCTAAATGCCTTGTAAAAGGTTAGTTTTATCTACTATATTGATAATGGATTGAAACAGAAAATACTCAGGAAATATCTATGGCAAACAAAACAGTAAAACTCTCCTCCTGTTTTCAAGTTTCACACATTCTATCCAAAAAATGAATACTAGCTACAACATGGCATCAGGGGGAATATTCACCATAGAGCAAGTGTAAATGACAAAGACTATAGAACGCTCGAATCCACTCAAGTCTGATACCACACGGTATCTACTTTAAGCAGAACCAACTGTTTAAGAAGGAATTAAATGGTGTGTTGCTTTCTTGATGACTTTTTGCAAAAAAGTGAATTTCCCCCAAGAGAATAAACATAAAATTCGATCAATGTATTAAAAGGGGCGAAGGGGAAAAAAGCCCCCAAAAAGAAGATTACATGGGCAATATATGACTTCTATCCTCAAAAAATATATTTATGAAAAATACTTTTCTTTCAAATAAGAGCAAAATAGGAATTTATTATCTTTAAAGATGCTCACAATTTCTAATGCATCTGGATGAAGAACACTGTTTTCCCTTGGGCCACTTCCTGGGCCTCATAATCTGAGCCATTTCTAATCGGTTCAAGCCCATTTCTCATTTTATTTTTATAGGAACCTTAAAATACTTAATAGTATTGCTGATGAAGAACTATATATACTACCAAAAATGTTTATATAAGGAACAACTAAAACTGCCAAAGAATTAATTAGCACAAGCAACAGAGGTCACTGGAATATGAAGTACAGGACTTACTTACTGCAAAACTCCAACTGCAAAATCAAGAACTGAGCAAAATGACATATTGTTTTATCTTCAGTAGATTATATTACAAATAATTCTGTATCAGATTACTACAAATTCATCTTTAGGAAGTTATTGAGTCCTTCAAAAGAATTTGTAGGGAGAATAAGAACTCAAATAACATGTATAACAATCAAAGTAAAATAATATTTAATGGAGAAAGCTTTTCAACTCAATACAAAGTAATGTTCAGATGTTTTTTTGTGCGTGTAGATGTATGTGAGCACACTACAGTAATGTGAAATACAGAGTACCAAGGTGATAATATGCTACATTAGGACAATTCATTTTATACCTCTTAAAATAGAAATGTCTAAGGAATGAGAGATGGAGGTCAGAAAAAATTCATGAATTCTTCCACCTTATTTTCATAAATCAATGCCTTGGGCCCCACTGAGGGAGCTAAAAATAAATTTCTCTTTCAGATGAAGGAGATTAGGTGGTAGGAGGGAGGGCACGTTCCCTTGCAAACACACAGGATGTCAGCATTGTCATGAAAATTACAAACATATTGTGTAAGTGCCACTGCATGAAGGATGCACTTTCCCTTTTAGTGACATGGATAATAATAGTCTTTTATAATCTACTGTGTGGAATTTGAAATTTCACCTTCTCAACCTATTATGTTTGTGGTACAGTCTCTAAATGGATAATGGGAAAGAGGAGGTGAGCGTGAATGGGCTGAATAAGTGCTGCTCACTGCTCTGCAAAATCTGTGGCTTTCAGTCAACACACTAGTTGCCTAGTGTCCTGGGTGGACTAGTCTTATTGAGTCCTAAGTTTAGAGAAAGCAGGTGGCACTTTGGGACTACTTGATTTCCAGTTTGTGTAGCAAGTCTGAAGACTATTGCCACTGCAAAGGTGGAAAAGATAAGCAGAAGTCATAAGAAAAGAAAAATCAGTACAAAAAACACTCCTTACATGCCTGGTTATCCATCAGTTGTTTAAGCTAACTAAAAATGAGTACAGAGTATGCTTGAGAAGTGAATGCCTATTCCTATTCATCATAGAGAAGCAAAGCCTGAACTCTAATGCCTGGACCTTCATGGTACAAAAATTAAAAAGACAAATAATGCAATGGATGTCTGTTAATTGGAACAACTCGGTGGGTATCCACTTAACTGACTGTCCTGACGAGGAGAAAAGAAATTCAGAAATAGGTTTGAAAATAACTAAATGGACAAAAAATTGCACACAAACCAAAATTTTTAAAAAGATAAACATTTAATATATTCCTTCTTTATGGAATTTTCCTGCAATGACTCATTCAGAGCAAGAGGAAGGATCACTATTTATTGCACACTGAAGAAGCGATTCTATTTCTACAGCATTTGCTCCAAGCACGGAACATGATTTTTCAAGGAGGACAGAAAAGGCAACGATGGTGACACTCATTAGGCCCATCTTCATTTTTCTTCCATAGGTGGAAACCTTGGAGCTTCTAAGAGAAAAGGTTTCCCTTTTTCACTCCCTGCATATTTCTTTTCAAGTGCTGTTTGACCACTATTGCATCAAAACTTGACCTTTTGTCACTTAATAGAAGTATTTTCCACATACAGATTATGCCAGTACTAATGAATAGCATTACAATCTTTTACTGTGACACATTCACAATGACAACTTTCATGCCCATTTTCCCTTAACTGCTAAGTATCATATTTATCTCTACTGTGTAGCAGTTCAAGGAGAGCACTATCAATTAAGCTACAATTACTTCCCTATGTTTTCATAAAATTACATATTTTCCTGCTGAGATGACCACCAGAGAAATAGCTTTTCTCGAATATACCCCACAATCTGTAACTAAATACACTTTGTAAAACTAACTGGTGATGTAGTCTAAAGAAAACATAAAATAGGAGAATTTTAGTTGAATTTTCATGCATATGTGCAGGTAGAAGTTTGTCTGCATTTGTGGTCATGTGTATCATTCTCCTTCCAGAACCCATTTTATATAGGGAGATTTTAGCATCTCATTATAGCATGCAAAACAGAAACAGCAAGCAGAAGAGATTATTTTAAGAAAATTTGTTGCACTGACTTAGGAGAAAATGAAGTTATATTTTTAATTCTAAATACTAAATTCTAAATCCAAAATTTTTAATCTTCATTGAGGGCTCCCAATTCATAGCTCAGAACTGCCTGTTAAAAGAGTGTCAATAGCTCTTCTTTTAAAGTACAAAACAATACTTATTTTATTTTATATTTTTAACAGAATTTGGAGTGCATCCATCTTGATAAACTTGAGATATTTGTGCTGTAGTTTCCAACATTTGAGGTAGTATCTTTGCACACTTGATAGTCAATGAGAAGTTGATAATTTTTTCCTGAAAACTGTCTGTTTTACTTGAAATGTTTGATTTGGGGATGATTTAAACTGTACTGTAAACTGCATATATCTCTCCAGACTATCAGGGATGGGGTTCAGGCCACCTAAATTTGGGTAGTGACAGTGTGGTGTAGTGACTATATCTGCAACTAGTTAGTACACACAATGGAGTGTAAAGATTTCTTTGACTTATCACTGTTAAGACCGGGATCAGTTGCACAAATATCAGCGCCATTTTTGAATCCTGCCTTAAGCCAGCTTTAGGGTGAGTATAGTTGTTCTCTGAGTGTCCAATTCAGTTACATGAGCTGAAGCATCTAAAACTATCTGAGATGACCTAGGGTATGCTAAACACATATAGGGCTGGCAGATGTGACAAAGGATGAGTGGGAAATCCTCTCGCGTTGGAGAAAGGCAGGTGGAGAACAAGTGAGAGGGCACTGGGCACGTCAGTCGGCACTGGAATTTCTATATTTGAGTAGCTGAATTAAACCTCAGTCTTCTATTGACTTTACTGGGAGTCTAAATAGTGTACCTGTAGACACATATATCAGACATATGACATACACTTAATAAATTAATCACACTCCCACAGTTAGGAAGTGAATCCTATTCAGGGTAACTATCTTAAATGCAGAATTAAACCTGGATTGGGAATCCTGAGATGAATCATGTCTTTTACATTTTCCCCAGTAATCTTTTTTTTTTTCTAATACCCTAGCAAGTGACCTAAATATCCTTGCATCTCTCTTGGGATAAAATTGAAAGAGCATACCCTCATTAGTTGAAGCTCTTTTTACATATCACTGTCAAAAATGGGAAAAATAAGCTTTTTTTTTTTAATGAAGGATTTATTTTGTCACTTAAAAATACAAAAAGATATACACCCCTCCTAGCTTCACAACACCCCTCCTAGCTTCACAACACCCCTCCTAGCTTCACAATATTATGGAAAATTTTCAACTGTCCCAGAATACCCAAAGGAAATTCACAGCATAGACATTCATCATTTTGATTTGCATCACAAAAACACTGCAATACCATGTTAACCTCCAGATATTTCACTAGAAACTATGGATTTTTCAAAAATTGAAAAGGAAATTAAGCACTTCCTTTCCTGAATTTATTACTGATACTCATGATCTATCCACTTAAACAGTAAATCCATCTTTGAAGTAGGCATAGGAATGTGGATGCTATTTGAGGCTTAGCTGTGTCTGTGTGGCGGGCAGATGCAGACGGCACGGTGCCTGCCAGCCTGGCTTGGAGTTTGGGCACCCTGTACAGCCTGAGCATGAAGCTGCTGTGCTTTAGGACGTACCACAGAGGCACAAACTCTGGATGATCCACAATGAGGATCCAATTAAATCCTCATAGGAAAGCTCTGGAAGTGTGGTTTAGATGAGTGGACAATGAGGCGGATTGAAAACTGGCTGAATGGCAGAGCTCAGAGGATTGTGATAAATGGGGCCAAGTCTAGTTGGAGGCTGCGGCCAGTAGTGTCCCTCAAGTAGTGGGTCCAGAGCTGCTCAACTTGTTCATCAATGACTTGGACGAGGGCACAGAGTGCATCCTCAGTAAGTTTGCAGATTATACCAAACTGGGAGGAGTGGCCAATACCCCCGAGGGCTGTGCTGCCATCCAGAGAAACCTAGACAGGATGGAGAGTTGGCGCAGAGAGGAACCTCCTGAGGTTCAACAAAGACAAGTGCAGGGTCCTGCACCTGGGGAGGAATAACCCCAGTAGACACCAGTACAGTTTAGTGGTTGACCTGCTGGAAAGCAGCTTGGCAGAGAATGATTTGGGAGTCCTGGCTGACAACAAGCTAACCATGAAGAAGCAGGGTGTGCCATCGTGGCCCAGGCAGCCAATTCCTGGCTGCATCAGGAGGAGCGTTGCCAGCAGGTCGAAGGAGGGGATCCTGCTCCTCTGCTCAGCTCTGGTGAGGCTGCACCTGGAGTATTGGGTGCAGTTCTGGGCTCTCCAGTGCAAGAGGGACGTGGAGCTTCTAAAGAGAGTCCAGCGTAGAGCAACAAAGATGATTAAGGGACTGGAGCATCTATCATATGAGGAAAGACTGGCAGAACTGGGCCTGTTCAGCCTAGAAAAGAGAAGGTGGAGAGGAGATCTGATCAATATGTATAAGTATCTGAGGAATGAATGGGAGGATGGGGCCGACTCTTCTCTGTGGTGGCCAGTGATAGGACAAGGGATAATGAATACAAGATGAAACACAGGAAGTTCCATCTCTATGTGAGGAAGTACATTACTGTGAGTGTGACAGAGCCCTGGAACAGGTTGCCAAGAGAGGTTGTGGAGTCTCCTTCTCTGGAGATCTTCCAAACTCGCCTGGATGCCACTCTGTGCCACGTGCTCTGGGTGTCCCTGCTGGAGCAGGGGGGTTGGACTAGATGATCTCTAGAGGTCCCTTCCAACCTTAACCATTCATTCTGTGATCCTGTAATCCTTATCATGACTGCTTTCATGATTCCCTGCCAAACTTTCTTTTTAGAAGGAGCAGATCTGACTTTACTGTTAGAGACTTGTGAAGGTGGGATCACTGCAGAAGGGTTAAGAAACTCCTTTGCTGGTCTTGGTCTTAGCTGGTGTCCTCATGTGTCGAGGTGGGAGCTTTATAGCAATATTAGCTCAATTCAAAGAAATTATGCCTGTGCTGACATAAAGTTATGCCTAAACTAATGGGACTTTTATTTCCAATTCTGACACTAACTCACTTTGTTGTCTCAATACCATGCTGTAAGGCCGTATACATGCCCTGAGCTGATTAATGAATATGCAGTGATTTGAGCATTTGATTGATAAAAAAAAAAAGTAATGTGCAAATTCTGTATCAGCCTTTTCAGACTCAGAGTGCCAAGGTACCATAACTGTTCTGTGGGCAAAGAATTGTTCTCTGGTAGTCCTGACCCATAGATATGAGACAGAGAGGTATCTTTAATTCATACAGGTCTTTTCAGTAAGATTAAATATCTAATTTGTCAAAATGCTGTATAGTTTACCTTAATAATGCAGAATCTGAAAATTCATGTGTTCTGATTGGTTGAGGTCATTATTAGCTAATCAAAGTGCTCAGAATCATTTAATAGACACTAAAATTTTCTTCACTGGGGACTTTTTACAAATTTAACCTCATCATCACATAAATGCCTCTTTCCTGATTTGCTATTAAGGTCAGAATTCTTTAACACTGGGAAGTTATCAGACATGGGAACCTTTTTATCTCCTGACCTTACTTCTTATCCCAAATCCACAGTTTTTTATCTGCCCCTGACAGAAATAAATATATCTTAATGGATGCAAATTCCCTTGAGAGGGGTGGATCAATGGATGGAAAATCCTATAAAATTTATATTATTTGATTATTGGTAGTCAGTGAAGAGATATATATAGTATATATATATATGGATATATAGATATATATACACATATATATACATGTATATAAACTAAGATCTTTGTATGTCTGCCTAGTGAGGAATTATTCTTAACTACATTATCCTTTCCTCCCTGTTGTTCACTGCCTCTCCTTTATCAAAGGCTATTCCTTGTATCCCTTTGCTGAGCTACTGAAGCTCTCTCTAATATCTTTTGATCAAGAAATCTCAGATTAACAAATATCTTGTACTGAAGGTATTATGTTCATTTGTCTCATTTTGATAGAAACATGCTAGAGAATGACCTTGTGCAACTTCTCTCACAGCTCTAAAGAAAAGTGATGGGAAGCAGCAATGTGTATCACCCACTTCTCAGGTTTAGCACCTGAAGATAGAAGGGAACAGGAGTATAAGCCCTGAGAAACCTGGTTTACTTTGAGCATATGTGTTCAGAGAGCAGGAGCTCATCAGAACAGAATATATCCAAGAAGGAAACTGTTGTGAGTGTTTGGGTACTGCATGCAGTACTTAGCTACAATGACAGATGCCTCTTCCTGGCTTTGCAATGTACAGAGCCAGTTCTAATAAAGAGATCTGCAGACCTTTTATGCTCCAGTGGCGTGAAGAAGTTCCCTAGGACTGGTTAAGTAGCAATGCTAACCCAGTGTGAAAAGGGTGAACAGACTGAACTACGTTATTATCTTCTAGTTAGCTTGAAACTGATACTTGGCAAAAAAATGTTTGACATAAGAATCAATCAACACATAATTACAGAATAGAAATATTCTTAATGACAATCAGCATGGTTTCATGGAAGAGAAAGGAAAAAAAAAGATACTGAAAAATGAAACAAGTATAATAAAATGACTGTAAATATATGGTATTGTCCATAACCAGTGGCAGCAACAAAATGTCCATGACCAGTGGCAGCAAAAAAATCTAAAATTGGTAGTGAATTTGGTAACAACAGGATGCTAGAAGTCAAAGTTATAACTCTTCTAATTTGTGTGATCATACTGCCATTGCAAAATATAGGACCATTGAATAAAATTCTCTCAAGATTTCCTGGAGAAGAAGTAAATATTTATATTGGTATGAATGATACTAGCTCCCAAATCATAATTGTTTTTCAGCACAAGAGGTTGCAGCTACCTTCAGTTTAAAGTCAGGTGCTCAAGAAAGTTCGTGCACAGTAACAAATAGAGTTATCAGGCTCCTAATGATCTATTCTCCCATTGATACTCCTGGGACTTTGAATAAAGCTCTCATTAATGCAAATGGGATTGTGGAAAGTATATGCCGAAATCAACAACTCCCCCTATTGTTATAATAGGTGAATTGTTCCCTTAGGTAGAAAGTATGATTACTGACTTTAATTTTTCCTTGACTACTTCCTCCTCCTCATGAAATGAATCATGCAAAAAAGAGTGGTCTTTGAGGTTTGTTTGTTTTTTAAGTGGATGTCACAGAAGGAAAAGTCAGTGAAGAGAATTTATCAAAAAAGACATTCTTGTTCTGACCCAGTTCTGACCTGATCTAGCGAAATCATCAATCACTGTGACAATGGGCCATATTTATCCCTTGTGCAACTGCACTGTATGTAATTGACAGAATTGCATTCAGAAGAGATTTGCCCTATAGTTGCTTATTAAGCAACTGAGGGCAATGATTAGTCGAAGGTGTGCCTTTCTCTGCAGCTTGCATTAATGCACACGTTATGCAAAGGTATATCGATGTTTCAGTTCGCTACAGATGTTGTAGTTAAGAATTCACGGACGTTTGCACTTTGCTGCTCCCAGTTTCGTTATAATAGAATGTGAAGATAACAAGGCCACAATCTAGTTATACAGTTGAAAGGTTGTCAGAATAATTTGATTGTATGCAGCTTATTTACCGCAATATTCTAGTACGCTCTGTGGCTTGTAATAACTGCTAGGCATGGGATGGCTAAAATAGTGAGCACTAATGATGTCCTACAGCAAAGAAATATTATCCCTAGATCTTTTGTGACTACATTTCCTGAAAACAACACATACAAGTGATAACTTATTTAAATCATTCTTATAGAAGCACAGAAATACTAGTCAATGTCTATGATGTCTATACACTTTTCCATGTCCTTCCAAATTTAGATGTCGTTTATTCAGTTGCAGTGATTAAAAACAAACACATCTGGTTTCAGGAACAGGAAAGTTTGTGTCAAACTCTTTGCTTGTATTCACAGACTGGATATGCTAAGGTTAGGTGGAGCTACACAGTGTTAAATAGGCAGATTTGACTTTTAATTTCCCAAACAGATAACCACCTTTATATGATAGTAACAATTAGCTGCTTACCGGTTGAAATTGTTGCCTAACAGGAATCTAGTATATGCCTAACATTGACATCACCAGGGCTATGATTTCACCTTTATTAAATTAAATAAATGCAGCAAGCTGCAGTAATAGATGCCAAAATACTGAGAAGTTAATGAAAGAGCAAAGGTCAATGCATAATGCAGGTGTTACCTAAAAGACACAGAGACGGGACAGAATAAGCCCTGGTTTATTACAGTGTCTTCTGACACACATCTCATAACACTGCTATATCTGTATGTAAGGTGGTCTTTTCTTGAACTGACAATAGGTTTGAATGTGAGATTTAACAAACGGACCATATATAGGAGGAATTAATTAACTAGGAATAATATTGCTAATATGTCCACTTAAATAAGTGGTTAGTTTATTCACTTACAGGAGGTCTCATACCTTGTCTGCCACAAATGAATCCAAACATACTGCTTGAGTGCTATGCAAAAAGCTCTTGGATCTACTCAGGGTTACAGAAGGAGGGATATTTTGACTGACTGCATTTTTTGCAATTTAACTTTATGAGTATATGATATACAGTTAATGTGATATACAGTAACATGAGGGTTTTGTATTGAAGTTCTATGTGAGGTTGCATTATCAATCCTAGGGATTTACACAGAAATCTGTTAATAGAATCCAGTTAACTTAAAACTGTGTCATCCGTAAGTGTCACCCTCACCAGTGGGAGACCTTAGCTATCACAGCAGTGGTTGGAGAAAAATATAGAGTACAGTACAGGTAATTCATGAACAATTGTGAATTACATGACAGTTCTTTCAGACTTTTGGCTATATAATCCTAAGATTTTTAATAACACTGTTAAGAGAAGAAATCAATGTAAACTTCTGCTTAGTAAAATAATATTAAGTTTGGAAGGACTTGAAACCTAGCAACTACATGTAGAATTTAGATTCTGTGTGTTTCCCATGAAGTGGGTTACAACCATAGGATATCATGAAATGCCACCAGAAGGTCACAAGGCAGTGAAAATTTTATTGCAACTTAAGAATTTCTCACTCTCCCATTCTTAATATGTTCTTACCTTTTTCCATCTCTTCAAATACACTTTGTGATAATTACCTTTTTCACTGTTATAATTGTAGTATACATAAGGATATTCTTAAGTTTTTCTAATGTGTATTAAATAGTCACCATGTAAATGCTCCTAAGTCATACTTTCATTAAAGTGAACTGATTCTTATGAATTGTGACACTATCTGGTGTTTGTTAACTAATGTACATTAAAATTTTTGTGTGGACTGTATGAATTGTAGCATATTGTCTGGTAAGTTATTTCAACTTCCCTTGACCAGACAGTATATGGTAAAAATATAGCAGGGTTCAGCACATGCAAATGAATGTGCTGGCCAGTAGAAGTTGAAATTACCCTTTGTATCTAATGAAGACAGTATCAAGAACTAATTTTTTTGTGAGATGCAAAGTTAAAATTATCAGAGGAGACTCAGCAAAATCTTGCTCTGTTTATTTCATAGTGAATTAAAATCGAAGGACTAGGATATTATGCCTGTATTTGGAATTTACACCTGCACTTACCCTAGCATTTACCTCAAATATAGCCTATGTGTGAATTGCATTTGAGACATTTCTTGATTTTTTTTTATTAATAAGACTGGGCTGATATGAGCTTTACTGAGCTGAGGCAATTGAGGCAATGCTGGCTAATAATAATAATAATAATAATAATAACAATAATAATAATAATAATATCCCTGAGCTGTTCCTCACCATCATTCCTTCCTTCACTCTCACCTGCCTTGTTTCCATACACCTCCCTGGTAGTTGTACTTGCTTGATGACTTGGCTAAATGAAGGGATTAACCTCCTTCAAATTTAATAGGAAATTTTGTTCTCATAGATAATTAAAAAAACAAAAATACACATTTTCTCTAAAGGCTTAAATTTCATCATCTCTGTGACAAACAGTTAGAAAATATTTGATTTAAATTTACTGACAAAGAATCAAGAATTTTTTCCCAGAGAGCAGGAAACCATTCTTTTCTGTCATATATATGCATATATGTATTTAGGGTATTTTCTTTTGCATGTATATATGCATCTGTGAGGTATATCTCAACTTTCTTTAAAAAGGAGAAAAGATAAGCAGTAGAGTGAATATAAAAATAACCACAGGAAAGATATCTAAGGAATAATCTAGGTGAGGAAGGAACCATCTGCAGGCAAAGAAGCTGGAAATAACCTGCAACTGTAATTTGTTGAGTATTTGAGTTAAAATTTATTCTGAAAGTAAACAGTCTACACTTTTCTCTCCTTGTCACTGCATACTTTCGTCTACTGGTTTAACAGCTTGTGCAGTAACCTATTGCGGGGAAGTGATCTAGCTGGAAAAAAAAAAAAGATGTTTCAGGATTGTCTTTGTTCTTCAACCTGACAAATTTCATGATGGAGTTACCACAAATCCAGTCCAATGGTGCCATGCAGAAAGGACTGGAAAAATTGTCTTTAGTGCACAACAGCATATGCCTGGTACTCTGCATGGGAGGATGGACCATTGGCATAGCAGGATGCCTCACTATTAGCTGGTAGATATGGGAATTGAAGAGAGAATTGGTGAAGAAAAACTCTCCTTTCTGCCTCCTCCTCTCCAGAGAGGGATACGCAGAGTCAAGCAGTGACCTACTAAAAATAATAAAAAAAAAAAAAAAGGAAAAAGGAAGAAAAGAGAAAGGAAGACCAACTTGCTACCTTGCCCTGAGCATCAAGCATTCTTTACATGGCTTTACATGGCTTCTGCCTATTTATATTTTCTCTGTTTGTGGATAAACAAGGTCTGTGCCCATCTCTTTTTATTTAAGTGAGGGTACATGATGAGACAATAGAGGATCCTGGCAAAGTACTTGACCAAGCCTAACAGCAGCTAATAAGAGAAGCTTTGCCTCTAGATTCCTCCTGGGAAGAAGAGAGTGACCAGAATTGTTGCTGTCCTGTGGAATGCAATTACACTGTCCTCAACTAAACAGTGACCCGTCTTGCCTCCTCAGTTTATAGAATGCAGACTTGATGTCTGATTTCATTGCAAACTCCCTGCCTAAGATGGATATCCTGAGGCCAAATTCAATAGGCAGTCAACCACTATACCTGCCAAGAGCCAGTATTTTCAGAAGAATGCATGCCAGTAGATTATGATGTCTGTTTCAGTTAGAATCAACGTTTCTTTTCTAGTTCACTTAAAATCAAACACACCACAGTCCAGGAGATATATGCCTTAATTCCCACACAATTTACAGTGGTGTGGTTCTAATACTTGATTTTGACGCCCAGAAGAATTTGGGTTAAATTTTCAGATGCTTCTGTGATGCCAGATACTTAACTTCTTCGAATCCCGAAAGAAGAAGCTTCAGGATTAATACCTGGCTATGTCTTCTCAGGGAATAAGAGTAGGAACAATAAGCTGCCAGCTGAAATATCTGAAATAGAATCACTATTACAAATATCAGAGCTATGACTCTTTCAAGGAGGCACTCAGAAAGAATGTGGGGAAGAAGCTTTGAAATCTTTGTAGGACTTTCTCCTGTGATGATTTAAAGCATGCCATTCCAGCAAAGGAACTATTTTCCCTGTGGTTTGGAATTTGTTTGTAATGGATTTTGCAGCTTGCTTGCAGAAATGACAAAGAGGCACACAGAAATGTTAACTTTGACTTTTATAGGTTTTAGATATGACCACTATCGCGTGTCTACAAAGACAAAGGTTTATCACACCGCTTGTCTCTTAGACACTATATCCCAGAGCCATACCATTTTCCCTGCTCATGTAAAGATCCATAGGCTATACATGTATATTTTTTCAGTGGAAAGACATGAAACTCCACAGAGAATAATTCAGAGTGCCTCAGACAGCATTGCCCTCTTGGCAGAAGTTATTGCAGAATGCTACAATAAGGAAATAACATAAGGTGAACTACCTAAGAGAAACAAAATAATTTGGGCATCTAATTTAACTGCCTAAGCTCAGAAGAAGCAATCCAAGCTGATGGTTTTTCAAACAGCAGTAATAATATTAAAAACAGTAATAATAGGTATTATTACTGATAAAGTAATAATCAGGCAGTATTATAGAAAACTGGCATCATATGTTATTATTGCAGCTACATAATATGGGTCATTTGCTAGCAAGTCACTAAGAAGCTTAGTGAAGTGATAAAAAGAAGAAGAAGAAGAAAAAAAAAAAACAGGATCAACCTGCTTTGTGTTGGATCTTTTGGAATGCCCATGACAAATAGTATGTAGGAACCTGACAAATTGTGCAGGAATAAGCACAGTCTCTAGTATACAAGTGTGCAGATGGAAATCGCCTTCATCTGCTACAGAGGAGAAGAGTGTCGAAATAATCTTGGAAAATTAATCTAGGAAAAATAAAAATCTTTGCTGATTTGGACCCTTAACAAACTATAGCACAATAGACTATTGCATATTCCTGCCCAAAATATTCTACCATTATATAAGGAGAGGTTTGTGTAGCAGATCTACAGTCTCACTGGGATCCTACAGGTGTGATGGGAGAAATGGCAAAGATGGATAAAAGCAAGAATGGTGAGGAGATGAGGTTGCTCTTATGTGAGAGAGCAGCAGGGTTGCATAGAGATCTGCCTAAGGAGGAACGATGACCCAGCAGAGAGTTTAAGAGTTAGGATAGGAGGAAAGATCAACGTGGGCAACACTGTGGTCTTCTACAGGATGTCTTCTACAGACATGGGGAATACATGCTGACTACTCCTGGGCACCTTCTTATCCTCCAAATGTTTGGAGACACCAGCCAGGATGAGCTGTTCCATGACTTTTCCAGGGATGCTATCTCCCATAGCAACCTCATGGACAACCTGATAAAGTATAGTTTGGTAAGTGGACAGTGAGGTGGAATGCAAACTGGCAGAATTGTTGCCTTAGAGAGTCAGCAGCACAATATCCAGTTGGAGGTCTGTCACTAGCAATGGCCCCAGATGGATGGCAAGGTGTCTCATGCCAGATGTTTGTGCTACCATTTAGAGGAACTTTCAAAAGGTTTGGAAAACGGGACCAAAGAAATGGTTCCCTCATTAAGTTTAATAAAGGCAATAGCAAGCCCTGCCTCTGGGGAGGTATCTTTACTTTCTGTAGGTCAACCATGTGGAAAACAGCTTTGCAGAGAAAGACCTGGGAGTCCTGGTCAACAAGAAGCTGAATGTGAGCCAACATTGAATCTTTGTGGCAAAGTTGGTCAATGGTATTCTGGGCTGCTAAGTAAGACTGTTGCCAGCAGGTAGAGCGAGGTGATCCATCCCATGTACTCAGCACTAGTGAGGCCACATCCAGAGTGTGGGATCCAGTGCTTGGCTTCCCCATAGATATATGGCACATTAAAGCACCATGAAGGTGGTGAAAGGACCGGAGCATCTCTGGTATAAGAAGAGGTTGAAAGAGCTCAGACAGTCTAGCATGGAGGAGAGAATTCTCGGGGGAATGCTATCAGTGTGTAAAAATTCTAGGCAGGAGAATGTAAAGAAAATGGGAAAAGACTCTTCTCAGCAGTGACAGGATATGTGGCAGTGAGTGCAAACTGAAATACAGGAAATTTCATTTAAGAAAAAAACTTTTTGTTTGTTTGTTTTCTGGGAGAGTGGTCCAACATAGGAACAATGGAGAAGATAGGCTGTAGGACTTTGGAGATTTCAAAATTTGAATATAATTTTGAGCAACCTGCTCTAGTTGACCCTTCTCTGAGGAAAGGATTTGGACTACATGATCTCCAGATGTTCCTTCCAACCATAAATGTTGTGTGATTCTGTGATATACTATGTCAAACTGAAAAAGAGTTGTAACAGGAGTTAATTAATCTGTAGTACATACATAGAATCATGAAAACACGGAATTTTAGCCATTAATTTTTCCTCCAGTATTTACAAGTGATTGAAGTCTCTATCACATCATTGCCTGTCTCTTTCTATTTATATGTCTGTGCTGAATGATATGAGTAGAAGGCCTCAAGCAAGATTTTTAGAGAAAAGAGAAAAGCTAAGTCAATTGAAAGCAATTTCTGAAGGGAATAACATCAAAAACAAGGAGGAGAAATATTTGAAAAGGAGGAAAAGGACTGAAGGATATTGAAGATATTATGTTTATGTGGCATGCTGGCCCTTCTGAATGTCCTGAAAAAGAATTACACTGGCTCTAAGTTAGTGGATTAAATTTTGAGGAGAGGCACAAAGAAAAACCAATAGAACATCAAGAGCATTTGAAGTGCTAGCAGGCATGTTCCTTGTGGAAAATGGCTGAAAAACCTTAAGAGAACTGATCAAGATTCATTTGAATAGCAGAGCAATTCATTTAAAGAGTCATCCAAAAGCCTCAGTACAGTATTACAAAATCAAGCTTTTGCTGTGAACTGGCTGAGCAGAAGGAAATGTGCAGCATGCATGACAGTGCATTTTGTTAAGGATTGACCAAAACTACATACGGAAGCAGGATCCCCCAAATACGTGGTGCTCACTATGTGCTAGGGGTTGAAGAACAGATAAAATAACAGACCTAAGCCCATAGTTGATAATGACAGAATTCTCTGGGAATTTACTTGGACCTCTAGACACCAAAGTAAGACAGAAAAGTAAAACTTCTGCCGATTTTGAAAACTGCAGAAAACAATTGTACCAGATATTGATTGCCCATAGAAGAACACTGAACAATCAGAAGAAGGAAAAGAGGAGAAATTATTGAAATCAGATGAATACATAGAATAAAATTAAAATATTATATAATCTATTTAAGACTACAAGGCTACTAAATTGATTGGAAAATTCCATGAAGAATCCATATTCTTTAAATACTGTTTAGGGTTTTTGTAGGAGTTCTAATGTTTCAAAAATACCTTGAGATCTTAGAATCTGGTTAATCTCACTTCCTGGACATTAGAACAAACATCCAACTGTTTGAAGTATGACTTACAGTATAGGTGAAAAATGTGTGGTTGATTTTTTTTTTCTGAATTGGAAGTAGAAAACAGTATTTGTTTTCACTTTGTTCTTCTCACTTGACGTCCTAAAATTATATCAACTCTCCTCTCTTAAATAAATAAATAAATCATTATTTTCCTCTTAAAAAAAGATGATGCTTGATTCACAGTTAATAACCAGTGATGACTATGGAGGGGATATAATGATATCAGCTTAAGTAGATCTTCTGTATTCAATTCTTAATTTATTCTTTAGGTAGTTGCTAAATTTCTTGCAAAGAATATTGCATAATTTCACTGATTTCTTCATGTTTTTCTCCCCAAATCTTCTCTAGAACAAACAACATACAAGAATGACCTAAAGGAAGAATATTTAAGGAAATGTTTTCTTTCTTTTTTTCTTTTTTTTTTTCCAGGCTGAAGCCTTGCAAATATGCACAAGAAGAAAGGCCCTTGACTTCTTGATATAATTTCTACCCATTGGCATCATTTCTGGAGAAAGAGTTCTTGCTTGCTGTACCGTATGCAGTACCGTATGCAGTACCGTATGCCAGGCTCCCATTTCAGAAATATAGTAATAAATGCATTCATACATGAGAAAATCTTCTGGGACTTGCAGTTAATACTATTGTGGATTCAAAGCCCTAAAGATGTCTTCAGACAAGTGTTACTTCACTGACCTATAGGCAAATTTGTTAGGCCCTAGTTTTTCTCTAAGTTTCCCCTTTTCAAGCAATTCTTCCACACACACGTTGCTTTGATTTTATACATGAGAAATCTGATGTCTCCCTTTTCAGCACACGGCCTCAGTACCATGATCTATGACATGCTTGTGTCTCATTTTGGGATTGATTAAAAGTGCTTTAGTACTTTGACAAAACCATGCAGTATTTCATAGAATCATAGAATGCTTAAGGTTGGAAGGGACCTCTAGAGGTCATCTAGTCCACCCCCCTGGACATGCAGGGTCACCTAGAGCACGTGTATAGTACCTAGAGCATTTGTATAGTGTCCATTTGTGGACTGCAAATGAGCTTTGCTTGATACTATCAACTTTCTTGGTCTGCTGTTGGTGTCAATTCCATTGTTAGCTTGGGGCCAACAGCCATGTTAGCGTTATAATAGTCTGAAACCCCAGTAGCTTGTGACGTGCAGATATTAATGGAAAGATGTTATTTGGACATTAATATGGGACATCTTGGGATCCAGGATATGGAAACCTAAAAAAGGTGAGTTGTATACAAACAATTTGAAGGCTAAGGAGAAGAAAGGGATGAGAGAGATTCCCCTGCAGGATTAAGTGAAAGAAGTAGGAATAGTATACCAATGACCTAACTACAAGTATCTAGAATATAAATATCTATCTTAGCTAATCACCATCAGTAGGTTTCTTTTATAGTCCTAGTTAACAGTCCTCATGTAGGCATTCAGATTAGGATTAAATTCCCCAACTGATTATGCTAGATAGACATGTGATAAATGCAAAGAGAGTTCAAGATGAGTTACTTATGTGTTACTAAGTATATTCTATTTTATCTTTGCAGAAAGAGAAAGAAATATATTTAGAAATATCCCAGATTCCCTAGAGAATTCTAACCAAAGAGTAGTTTACTGTGGTAAGGAGGCAGGAAACTCAGTATCTGCAAGTATGGTTAATAGTTTGTTAAAACTGCACATTTGGGGATTTGTTAGAGGAATTAGAAAAGTGTTTTCAGGAACAAAGTCCTACTGCAAAAACAGCAGATGCCCTGAAGAATGAACTGTAAGTAGAGAGCATGGCACAGTTAAAGTCCTGCAGAAGAATCTGCTAACTGGGTAGTCAGGACAGTTCTGACAGATAAATGGAGAAATTGTCTTTAAATTCTATGAGGCATGTCCAGGAAAAGTGTTTCAGGCTATCAAGTCAGAAGAAATTTAGCAGAATGTTGCTCTTCTTGTTGGGACCCAGATGCAATATCCAGCCAAAGGTGGGACTGATTTTAGAAGAACAAGTGTTTCAATGGCATATAATAATTAAGAGTTTCAGTTAGAAACATAATATTGACTACTCCACTATCTGCTCACTACTACTCATGAAATTTGCAATTGAGGGACTGCACATAGTTCAGACCAACAAAGTCAATTCCTTATTAGTCATCCAAAGATTGAAACTCAGCTAGTTCTACACTGGCTATTTGCTGTGTAAACAGCAGCCCATTTGTTTCCTGATGGATTTTTATGCTCCAAGAAGAAATGAGCTTTATGTTAGGTAAATACCAGCCAGAATGCAAATGATAGCCCTGAAAAAGCCAAACCTTACATGGTTGCCTGTGATCTATTCAACTGTCAAGGAGCAAAAGATGATGATGACTAGAGACATCTGCATTATTTATTAAAGACACAACACAATTAAAGCAAACCATTTTATTTTTCAGAAGGAAATATATGTTAATTCATGCACATGAAAAATCTTGCATTTTGAAAGTACCTTTAGGTAGAAGTGAATAATGTGCATTCTGCTATCTGCATATATTTAAGATTAGATTTGCCATGCAATAAAGTTTTTTTTATTAAAAAAAGTTATTACCAAAAAAAAAAAAAGAAAAAAATGAGTTTGTGTATTTTTTTTCTCCAGCAAGCAATTAGCAAATAAGTTTATGTTTACCTTGAAGTGATGAATGTTCAAAAGACTGCCAAGATGGCTCTTTAAGAGGCTGGCTGTAGTTCTTTTAATTGGACTGTGATCACTCAAAGATGACCAACCAACTTTACTGTATGTATTAACTGTACTTATTAAGATGCTGCCTGCCTGCAAAAGCGTTTCAAGTGGTAGAGCTAGTTATTTCACTTAGCAAATGGGAATTTAATATAAATTAACTGAGAAAGCATCACCTTTCATACACTGACAAGAGAAACCTGACTCCAATATAATATATATTGGAGAGTATTTCTAAGACTTAGAAAAATAAATCTGCTATACTTGCAGTCTGCTTCAAGTCTGCTTGGTAGTCCCCTTGATACTTAAGTACTTCAAACCTTTCAATGCTACTGATCATTAGCATTTAATAATCAATAGCATTTAATAAGCAATACTATTGATTATTAAATAGTCTCCTAACGTTTTCTGTTTAAAAACAAGAGTGATTGAAAATATATTCCATAAATACTCATTTTATTTTTTTTATTATGCTCACTTTTATAATATTTATCCTCTTTCACATACTCTTCATTAATTTTTAAGTGATCCTATTTTACTGGCATTAAGTGTACAAGGGAAGAGAGTTCCAGAATCACAACTGTGAACATTCATGCTAGAAATACATGTGCTGTCATCTCAAAAGCAAAGAACAATAATATAGAATGCCTTATATCATCAGACACCACTAATAAGCACAACTCGAGCACAAGAGATTATCACATTAAGGAAATACTTGTTGTCATAAGATTAAAAAAAATCAAGAAATCATCACAAATGGCAAGATCTGTTCATTAACAGACAGTATATGAGGACAGAGGGAGCATCCTCTAAATAAAATGGATTTTTTTGTTCTTCCGTCTGAGTACTAATTAATTGACTATTCATAACAATCTTCATTTTATAAAGCTTCAGTTCTCTCATATTCTTGATAATAGTGATTTTTCATTGGCTGGAAATATAATTTCAACACATATTTCTTAACTTATTCATCAAAATGTAGATAAAAGTAAACACCTGAATGGAAAGCACACTCTCCCAGCACCTCCATCTCTACCGCATAACACAACGAATGCCTGGCATGCCCTGAGAAAGAGCACAAGCATCACTTGACCTCTGAAATGAAACAAATTAATTCTTAAAGATTCTGCCTTCTACTACCCTTCTGCATTGACTCAAAACATTGTCAGCTTGCCTTCTAGGTATGCAAATAGATCACTCTTAAAGGATTTTTGCTGCAATTTTGACAGATTTCAAAAAAAAAGAAATCATGATTTACAGGCTTGATCTGCACAACAGATGCTCAGAGACATTATGGAGCAGCATACTAAGCAACACATGCAAACTGCTTTCACAAGAGAGAAAACAGTACTATCACATTCTTCTGCTGTTTGGGTAGCCTGTTTGTTGATGGTGGTTGTAGTAGTTTTGTTGTTGTTGTTGTTTGTTTATTTGTTTTTCTTTTGTTGTTGTTGTTGTTTTTCCAAAGGAAGCTTCCTACCTGGTCTCTCAGAAACCATTTCTTTACGACCTGGAGTCTATTTTCCTTCAGGTTTGCCCCACAGCAATCTGAGCTCCTGTAGTGTGCAACAAAACCAACTCCTGAAATTCTTGGAAAATTGCAGTTTCCTTAAGGCATTTTACACTCCACAGCAGAGCAAGGGGGGAGTTTCATGAGCCATGCTGTGCCCGGGCTCCGCTCCAAATTAAGCAGGATCACAAGCACACTGACATCTCCGCATGATTCTCCCCCAACTCCGAGAGCAGCTCGGGGCCTCCCTGTGCCACATGCTTGCAGACTTGCCCACTGAAATTCGAAGACCCTGAAGGCAACACCAAAATCACCACAGAGCTTTTGAGGATTAAATCAAGGATATGTGACACTAGTCAGGCAGGCTTGTTATTGTTCTGTGTTTGCACTGAAAGGAAGAGGATCGACCTTTGCTTAGCTGAAAGCTTATTCACAAAGTCAAATTCATAGCATTTATTAAATGAGGAGAATTACTGGGCCATGAGTGAATTTCTGAAGATTAAAAATGAAGTTGTTCATCGTTATGGGTCTTTGTGAATCCTTTTCTTTCTTTATCTCTTTTTAATATTGAAATATCATAATTTAGTGTATTAAGCTTCAGATTGTTTCAACCCTTCTTCATTTGGTTTAGACTTTTGATTCTCTGTAGATAATTTGGCACGTCTTTGAATTACTGGGATGTTAGATTTCACTATTGCTCATATGCACTAATCAAAGCAAGTGTGAATGTACTAATTAGTAATTACGCATTCCATCTGACAGGGATAGTTTACCCTAACACCAGTCATGTAATTTATGCAAAGCATAGCATTTGGAGAATTTACTTTTAGATGACATAGTCTCGAGTGAAGGACAAAGGGAGGACACGCTTCTTTAATTGTCTGTCTAGGCCAAAAGATGAAGAGATTTCTTTTTCCCTAAAAACCTTGTATTGTCAAGCTTAATAAGTACCATCTTCTATTGTTACCCTTCTGAAAGGACTGAAAAGAAAATACAAAAAAAAAATAAGGTTGTGCATTTGTCTTTTGCACGACAAGATAAAAAATAGAAGATTTTAGGGTTTTATCAATTCTTTTTAATTCAAAATAAATTGAGCTACTAAAGTTTTAAAACATGTCTTTATGTTAAAAGTATCAGACTCAGAATATTTTCCGATCTCTCCTTGAATACTCTCATTTTCATTTTCTCATGAATATGAGGCAATGAATAACCTCCAGCTTCTTCCTAGCTATCTTCCTCCATACTTTCCCCAATTTTCCTTGGGGAAAAGCTATCTATATAGCTAAACTTCTATAAATCAAAATATTTCAGAAGAACAATGTTCTTCATATTTACATTGTACATCTTGTGACCTTTCTGTTTAGGAAGGCATTTTAAAACGTAGGGAACTGACCAAGAGAAGAAGAGCTGGGACAGGGAAGTGGCACCTAATATTAAAACATATTGCTTATTAATAGGAATCTCAGTTGGAAACGAAATAACTATGAAAACTGTCATTTAAAAAAAGTCTTTACTGAAAAATCTTTCAATGTCATGTTTAACAATGTTTTCCTATTAAAATTATGGGAGACAGATGTTGCATATAACATTTTTAGGATGAAAGTTGTCTTATAAAATAGTTAAAATATCTAGATCAGCCTATGCAATACTCATTCAGATTTCAGAAATTTCTGAAGATATGTAGAATGAGAAATGAGTAGCCCAGTTATTATTCTTTTCCTCAAGTGAAAAAAAAAGAAGGGATACCTCTTCATAGCCTTTGCACTGCACTTTAAGGTACTTTTAATTGTATGAGCCATTAAAGAGCTGTTGATACATTGGGATTGAAGGACTGGGCATTTTCCCACTGTATGTTTATCCTGTGTTGTCACACATGTTCTTTGAACAGTATAAAAAATTATTAGCTTTCATCTCCCCCAAAATTTTGTTTTTTATTGTGTGCTGGCCCAAGAGTTCCCAACAATGCAACTACAGAATATCTCTGAGGAACTTTAGTTGTAAGTCTGAGGTCTTAAACAGCAATCATGCTATACCATGTGAATAGCATATACACTTATGAATTCTCATTTGCAACTTTTCATATCTGTTTTTAGACATTTCATTTTCCTATAAGCTTCAAACAGGTGCTAGGAAACTAAAAAAAAAAAAAAAAAAAAAAAAAGACCGAAATTTCATTATAAAACCAGTATCTGTGACCCTTTGTGTAATTACTTTTTTTGGAGACATCCTTATGGCAGAGCTACAAATTGATGCTTGGCTTCCAGCATTTGAGCTTAAATTATTCTTCCTTTCCAAAAATGTTATTTCTAACACTTGATAATTTCACCTGAAAATATGGAGAAAAATAAGAGCATTTTTTAGGTTCAGTGAGACTGAGAGGCAGAATAATATGGAAAGTGACACAACACACTCTCTCATGTATTCTCTATTGTTCAGTAAATTGCAGATGATAAGCCAGGTATGGGCTTTATAGAAAGTAAGTCCTTCCTTCTCTATATTTTAATTCTTAAGCCTTTTTTCCTCTTCCTTGTCTTTCTCTGGCACTCTCAATTCTTGTTGTAGCAGTTGTTAAACTTGTCGTTGTGAAGGTGCAGCAAAAACAGGCAAAATATAAAAAATGTACTATTTTGAAAACATACCTGCTGAAAGCGTATGTAAGATTCATAAAAATATGACTGAAAATGCAGCAAACACATGTTCTGAGACATACGTAAAAAGGATAACTTCATCTAGACCTTCTAGGATTAAAAAAAAAGAAAAAAAAAAAGAAAAAAAAAAGAAGTTATGAACATATGCTTTTTAATCAACTCTGCTTGACAAAAAGAAAAGTTGGAAAAAACAATTTAAAAGCTTTTTTTTTTTTTTGGCTACATCCAAAGCAAAATGATGTGACTTAAACAACAGATAAATGCAATATTTAAAACTATGATTCAAGAAAGGATGATATTTTACATACAGATCGAAGAAACCCTCTCGCTGCTGAACCCTTTATGTTCATCAACCATAAAGAATCATAGAATCATTATGGTTGGAAAAGACCTTCAAAATCATTGAGTCCAGCCATAAGACTTTCAACACCATACTTCTAAACCATGTTCCTAAGTGTCTCATTTACACGTTTCTTGAACACTGCCACGGATGGTGGCTCCACCACTTCCTCAGGCAGCCTGTTCCAATGCTTCACATTCTTTCCATGCAGAAATTCTTCCTAATGTCTGAACCTCCACTGATGCAACTTGAGGCCATTTCCTCTTTTTCTATCTGTAGTTTTTCTGGAGAAGAGATCAACCTCCGCCTCGCTACAACCTCTTTTCAGGTAGAGAGAGCCATAAGGTCTCCCCTGAGCCTCCTTTTCTCCAGACTAAATGACCCCAGCTCCCTCAGCCATTCCTCCTAAGGTCTGTGCTCCAGCCCCTTCGCCAGCTTTGTTGCCCTTCTTCAGACATGCTCCAGCACCTCAAGGTCCTTGAAGTGAAGGGTCTTAAACTGAACACGATATCTGCGGTGCGGTCTCACCAGTGCCAAGTACCCCGGCATGATCACTTCCCTAGTCCTGCTGGCCACACTGTTCCTGGTACAAGCCAGGACGCCATTGGCCTTCTTGGCCACCTGGACACACTGCTGGCTCATGTTCATGTCATGTGCTGACGAGCGCTCTCCACCCACTCTGCCCCAAGCCTGTAGCTCTGCATGGGGTTGTTGTAATCCAAGTGCAGAACCTAGTACTTGACTTTCTTGAACCTCATATGGTTGGTCTCAGCCCATCGATCCAGCCTGCCCAGATCCCACCCTCAAGCAGATCAACTGCTGAATATCTTGCAACAAGAAGGTAAGTAGGCCTAATTCAATCTAAAGGTCAAATTTGTTTTCTTAGGCAAATTTAGACACTATCATTCAACAGGTAAGGAACTAGACAGGCATTTTGCAAGTTTGGACATACACTGCCAAGTGTGGTTGAACTGCTGCAAGGTCTCAGAGACATGGTTCATGTATTACGTGACATACCTTGGGCTATCTGCATTCATTTGTCTAAATCTCTCTACCAGACCCAACAGTGCTCCTCCAAATACCAGGTGGGAACTGTTTCTCATACACCTCACCATGTAGTAAGGGATTACTGAGAAGAGCGTTGGCTGAAATAGCCCAAACTACCAGGAACTGAGCTAACAAATTACGGAGGGTTTGACAATGCTTGATTTTGTATCCTGGCTCCATTATTTTCTAGTATATAGGTGCAAGCAATGTGCACATTACTTAATGAATAATTAAAAAATTTTATTAAGAGCCCGCGCTTAGCAAGATATACTTGGGCAACACACACAGACACAGTACATTGACTTATACTGGGGTTAGGCAAAATCTCATGCAATGGAGTGAGTATTTTCAGTAAATCATTTAATCTCTCACAGAAGTGCAAAACATAAAGATACACCCTTATTAATCTTGGTCAGAGACGCAGCATTTTAATGCATATATCCTCTTAAAGGCTTCTTGGAGGTAAGTTTTTCCACACCTCTTTTTCAGATGGGAAAATAAAGATCATTAAAGATCATTAAAGAAGTATGAAATGCCAGATTCCTATTTTTTTTGAAAAATAATCAGTTAAATACTTTGGGGGTCTGGATCTAGGTCTTTTACCTGAGGTCACACAAAATGTCATACCAAAGAAACTTGAGCTCATGCTAAGAGCACAAGTATCTACACACTCTTTAAGTTTTTGCTGTTTAGATTATTATGGTGAACATACTATTATTTTCGGTACTAAGTGAACAACTAAAGCTCCAGCAAATGAAGATTTCAAAAGGCAACTGCATTCTGAATGTTCTGTCCAATTAATTTCAGCAAGACTATTTCCTTATGTACTTTGGAAGGTGTTTAACTGCACGATTACTGTTTTATACTTCCAATACAAAGGTACTGGCCCAAGGATCTAGCCCTGATGTTTCTGAAGGAGAGAAATTGTCCTTTATTTACAGGACTAGCTACTTAATACCACATGTAAACACATCCCATTAAGTGCCTGGATTTATGGGAAATACTTATCCACTAGCTATGGAAACTACTATTGATCTTCCTCCCATTTGTTGTTAAAAGCACAATTTGTTTGAACTCTTTATTTTCTAGGATTTCTGTTTGTTTCATTTTAATTTTAATTATCTTCATATTTTTTAGCACAGCTTTGTTCTACCCATGCAGACAGATAAGTCTAGCCAATTAAACTGTATTGGTATTTTTTTGCTGGTGAAAAGTAGTCTATTTTCCTTGGAAGAGTAAACTATCTTTCTTATTTTAAAATATATTATACTCTGCATATATACATATATAACAGCAGATAAGTATATATAAACACAGAAAGAGAAATAGATAGCTTTGAATAAGCACATGTGTGTGTGTGCATGCAGCTGTACAAGCATCTATTTCTCTTTCTGTGTAAATTGAAAGACATTGACAAGGTTTAATGATCTTTCAGTGTTACTCTGATACTTAGAGAATGCTGTAATTTGAGTATATAAAAAAGTTTAAAAGTATGTGGAAAGGCATCACATTTGTTTCCATTTCTGAAAGAGGAAACCTGAGATTAGTTTTTTAGAGGTATTTAGGTGCTTACTATGTGAATACACACAAAGAACACACATGCGATGAAAGTGTGTAGGAATTACATTACATGGGATAAGAATAAAAATGGGTGTTTCAAAGAGGAGAACAATGACTTTTGAGTCCTAAAAGAAGAGTGCAGTGATAGTACAAATTCCCATGGAAATAAGGGAGGAAGACAATAGCAGGCTGGACTGGTGTAATATCTTTCCTATGTCTTTCAAGGCTCTATGGATATCTGCTGTGTCCCATACCACCTCCTTTACTAAACTCACCTTAGACCGCTACCTCCACTTGGAACTCCCTGAAATATTACAAATGCCTCTCAGGCATCCCAGCTAGCCTGTAAAAGCTCTTTTGAATCCCTCTCACACTGTTCTGGAGACACTGCTGGAGATCAAGCAGGATGCTTAAAGTCATTTGAGATGGCATTGAACTCATGACTTTAGACAGCCATATCAGCCCTTATGTGTCTGCTAAAGGTATTAACAAGGATTAGCTCTGTAACTGTAGGTAGGCAGAAGAATTACCGCAATGGGAATTTTGTCTGGGTTTGGCCATGGAATGCAGTTTCAAGTTTAGAAGCACCAAGACAGTACTAGATGGCTTCATATATGACCTTCAGCAGAATCACAATCATCTAGAGGCTTTTTAAAGCAGGCTCGTAGTTGCATATATACAGATAGTTATTTCTGAGATTGCCTGTACCTCCTGGAATTTCAAGTCCATTTTTAAAGAAGTCACGGAGATAAGCTTAGTGATAGAGTATCTATTTATTCTCTCTCTCATAGGTCATACAGTCATGATTTGTAGTATGTTCTGTCTATATATATATATATATATAATACACACTTGTATATATATAATATATATGTAAACCTGGATTCATGTTGTTATCTGTATCCAATGCTTCAGAAATGATCAAGAGGTGTACAATTGCCCTAGGTTCCCTCTATACTCAGTGGAAGGGGATGCTGGCTTCCAGATGGTGACACAGAATATCTGTGACCTGAATCAGGAAATTCAGCTAACTAGAGTATGTCCAGGCTGGGCTATTACTGTACTGCATCTAAAGCAATGTGTATTTCCTTGTATGTACGGAGAAAGAACTGTAGCTTCAGCTACTGTCATTGCCTAAGGCTACTGGTTCCTTCTACTTGTGGATTCATTCCTTTCTTCAAAACTCAAACTCACACACAAGCCCTAGTTTTCTTTTCATTTTGTGAGAATTTGTGAGTTTTTTTACATCTTTTTTTTTTTTTTTACACAGAACTTTATGATAGATCATCAGTATTAGTATTTTGGCTGTAATTGGACAAATCTCTTAGATATTTGACAAGAATTACCAAAAGTAGAGCCTAGAGATTTGTAGAGTTCAGTAAGCAGTAGTAGATCCACTTTTGAGGTCACTTGTGACTTAAAGCCTTTAAAAAGTATATGCCATATGTTAAGTTTGTATTAATAATTCCAGGTTTGGACACCTGAAATCAGTGTAGAATGATATAACGCCTTATGCGAAATTTCCTGTGACCTATTTTCTCAGTCCTCTCTGGTTATGATCTAGTTAGTATGAAATGGAAAAGTAAAATATGAGACATTGTCATTTAAATAAATAATTAAAATAAATAATTAATTAAAATAAATTATTATAATAATTATATAATTATATAGTAATAAATAAATATTAGAAATAAAAATAAATAATTAATTAAAATTAAATATTGTTCCTCTCCTAGTAGAAGAAAGAAGGTGGCATTTCGTGTGAAACAGCGTATGAACATTCTTCACACTGATATCATAAGTTATAGTTAAGAAAGGTGTGATGCTGGGCTCTTTTCATCGCTGATTCACTTAAGAGTGCTCATGGCATGTGCAAGGTGCTATATGCCAATGGTCTGAGGAGAATAATTCTGCTTATATCACTTAAATCAGTGCATTTCACTGTCCTTTCCATGTCCTTGTATTTTCAGAGCAAATCACCGTACGAAAAAATCATAAAGATAGGCATTTTTTAGATTATCAAGGCTTGTTTTATCCCAAAACACTTAATTTCATAATCTATGTTTTACCTATAGAAAAATGTGCATGTGCAGAATATTTTCCTGGTGCTGCTCATTAAACTTCACAAACTTCACAAACTTAATTGTAACCACCTCACTCTGGAGAAGCATTGCACCAAGCAAGTTCTTTTTACAGACTTTATCCTTCATCTACCTAATCCCTCTTTCTTCCTTCAGTTTTCTGTGTGATCTGTGACTTTTACTATGCCTTTATATAATGGATAGCAAGAGAAATTGTTGGCAATCTACTACTTTAAGACAAATAAATAGTAATAAAATCAGGTGGTGATTCAAGAAAAGATTTACTATATAAGAAATTACTCAACTAGAATAAAAGGTGACAGAATTTGCCCTCATAAAATCAATGAGAGCATACTCTTAAGCATTTGAAAACAATTTACAGTAACTCCACAGGCATAAGGATATTTATTTGGAATTAGAGAGGTAGCCTTATGACACAATATTTATGGGGAGAATGAGTGATCAATACCTGGGAAAAAAATGCACTAAATTACCAGTAGGGTCCACAAACTCTTTACCTGGGGTATGTGATGAAAGATATATATGCATTTATATGTATGCATATGTTTATTTCAATACATTTATCTGTTCAGAATGTTGTGAACAACCAATAAACTACTAAAACAGAAGAAAGCTGGGAGGAGGGAGGCAAGGTGATGTTCCTAGTGAAGCCTAAGCAGGTAAGATATGATAGACAATGACTGTTGCAAAGCGAGATGAATTTATCTCAGCATAAAAGGGTCATGGACTGGAGGGTGACCTTTGTTTTATATAAACAGCCAGGTCGAGTGAAACAACTGACTGCATTCCAGCTGAGTGGATCAACTGTTTGTGTAAATGTTTCTCCCAGAGTTAATTGAAAGACAAGGAAAGTCTTCCTGAGTTAGCCATGGAAATGTAAGACACACATGACACTGATCTTCAGTCTTTTTGAGAGAGCTGTCTCCATGAGTTTTGGATGAAATTCTCTCCTATTTCATGACAGAGTGCTATGGTAAAACAGAAGTTATCAGGTAGCATTCCCTTTGTCCCAAATAGTCCCTTTCTCCAAACCGAGAAACCTTGTATTTCTGTATGGGTGGCTTCTGCTTTTGTAATATGAACCAAAAGGTTCTCCTGGGAGCTTCTAGATCACAGAGATAAAAATCTTTTCCATGACCTTTGCTATACTAATATATTACTTGGATTATCTCCCTATTCCTCAAGTATAACTCTTATGATTTGGCTTGAAAACAAAATACTAGTTAGGATTGTTTGTCACTTGTCCTATAGACTTGTCCTCTTAATAGATAGTTTATTTGTTAAAGTGGTGATTCTTATATTTCTTCTCTCCTTCATTAGTCACTAGTAAACACTTTATTTCCACAAAAAAAAAAAAAACCTGCAGTAACAACCTACATTGGAACCAAATGTATTTGGAATAATCTGTATCTCACAGAATTTACAGACTTCAGCTCTATGCTGGGCTGAACTGGATCTTTCCCAAATTTGATCAAAGATGATAACAGATTTAGGTTATTTGACTCACGAGAGAGACACACTCTTACAGACCCATGCAAAAGTTACCTGAGAAAACTGCCATAAAGACGTAGAAATATAAAATAATAAATATAGTTGGATGAAATATTATTCATAATAATTACAGCTTATATATTTATTATCTTTTAATGTACTACAATATATTTTTTAAAGAAATATCTTTTCCCAAAATTATTCATTGAGGCATTATTTTCAATTCAGTCAGAACACCCTGTAAGATACGCTTCTCCCATGACCCCATTAGAAATAAGACAAAAAGGTTTTGTTTGCTGAGAGATTTAGAAAAAAATGTATAGCTATATAAGCCAAGATCAACTTTTGATTCAGCTCTGCTGTGCAAATACCTTTGCTTCTGCTTGTTTTAGAACAGTGAATAGGAAATCAATAAGAATTTAGGGGTCTAAATAGAAGTTAAAAGCCCAGATAATTTCTTGAATCTTGGCCAAAAAGATTAAATGGCTTGTCAAAGATTGGCAGGAGAGTCAGGGACTAGATCCAGATCTTCTGGTACCATGCACTTTACTGCACATATAAGGCCATCAGTTTCCAGATGTTATTTCCATGATCCTTGTCTTTCCTAACGAAACAAAGCTGTGCTTAGATTCTTTACTGAATTTCATGCAGAGGTAAGCTGCACGCATTTGGGGATATGATTTGCTCTGGCACTGGCAACAGTATTTAAGATTGCCGTCAGAGCAAGTTACTATTTTTAATTGTTTGATTGTTCTTATTAAAGGGCTAACAAAGCTCTAGTTGTGTGTATCTTGGAAATGTATGGAAGCAATTTAAATAAGGAATGAAAACTCTTACATGGGGTGAACTTATTGAGAGGTTTTCAGACTAAAAGAAAGAGCATTCCCCAGAGATGTTTTTTTCAGATGATTTTATGGCAGTTGACATTAGTGAGGTGACTGTCAAGGCAAACGAGCAGTAACATTTGAACAATACCATAATAAAAAAAAATAAGGCAGTCACACAGCCCACTTGAAGTTCAGATGATAAAAGTGCTGAATTTAGAAGGAGGTTGTCTACCTGGTAGTACCTAATGTTACAGATTTCATTATTTTTAATTGTCATTGCTCTCTTTCTTCAAGTTACTATTTCAGATGGATCTTTAGACACACATGGTGTGACAGGCCTTGACCCAAAAGTTAAAATCCAGATATAAGAGAGAGGCAGTAGGGTGAAGGCTCTACCAACGATATTTTTTATGCCTATTTTAGTGGTCTTGTTCCAAATTTAGGGGATCATAGCATTTTGCAGCTGAAAAGAAATGCACAAAATGAAAAGGAGTAAAACCAAGCTTGCCTGGAGACTAAAGAACCCCCAGCATTCTTGGGGGGTTCAAAGTCTCCTCCTCCCCATATTTAAGTGAAAAACAGAGAAAGAAAAAGCTGCTACATTACCCACTATTGCAGAGGTATATAAATCCACCTATTTATTGGCCAGATGGTTTAGAACTACTTTTATTTTGTATCTCAACATTATTCATGAAATATTTGCTTTGACTGTTGGCTTTTTGTTATTTATGTAGTGTGCAGTCATACTCCCAGATCACAAAGTTATAGTTTTAGTCCCTGATTAGATTACTGAAACTTTTAAAACAGAAGGATAATGAATAAATAATGCAAATCATTCTACCTGGTATGAGATCTCAGGTGAATACCAGTTTGTGCTAAAATGCAGAAAAGTTTTGGGCATCACACACTTTTTCACTAATGCTCTGTGATCATTCAAATCCTCTTGGAGAACTCTGACTTCAGCAATCTGATGCCTTGATACACGTATACTCACAAAGCAGCATATTTTATTGTGATAGATTCCTCTTCTACCTATCCTTCAATATTCCTTCTACTTAGCATAAATGACTAGGAAAATTTCAAATTCCAAACTGAAACGAACCCAAGTTCCAAACCCAACCAGTTTGGATTATATTTAAGATTGAAGCTGGAATTCTAAAGATAATCATTAACTAAAGTAGACTTAGGAATTCCTTTTCAGCATGTTTACATTCAAGGCCACCATACAATAAAATTGTTGATGTCTGTATGACATGGAAGATATTTTCAATTATTTATTTATTTTTGCTTAAATAAAGGAATTAAATCCACTGAGTTTAAAAATATCTAGAAGTAACTTTTCCATCTGATTTCAAAATTATTTAGGCAGTGGAGATGCTAAGATACATATATATATATGTGTGTGTATATATATATATACACGCTGATGTTATATAAATAAGTTTTACATTTTAGCATGAGAAGCGACATAATTATTTATTATATATTGTTTAAGGATATTTTTTCCTATCCATAAAAATGCTTTTTACACTTTGTGGAAACTAAACCTATTCCAAACAAAACTGTTCATTAATGCTGACAGCTTAACCATAATTTTTGACCCATGTGTGTGGCTTAAGAAATTACAGTTGGATTTATTTATTGGGCCTCCACTTGCATAATTACTAGGAAACAGGTGACAGAAACAAGGGAAAAATAAACAAAATAATAACAACTTGAAATGATATGATTACTCTCCACTGAAAAGGCAACATCTGAAGTACAATTGCTTTCTAAAAGTACTGCTTTTGTGTTCTTTCTTAGGTGTATTTCTTTAAAAACAAAACAGCTGATATTCATAATTGTTCTCCATGACAGTATGAAATGTTCTATTTTTCCCTCTGAATTGCTGTAATTACCAACTCTGTTACTAACTGGGCCTCACATGTTGTTGAATTTCCATTTATTTTAGTAGGTTAGCTATACTTTTTAACTCCCCCCCTGCCCTGCCCTTTTCACTGCTTATTATCTACTTTGGCCTCTGTTAGGGGGAATATTCAAACTTACGGAGTTCCACTGGGAGTCATGCCTGCAATTAAGTACTTCACTGAATCATGAAGCTTTCCAGAATTTAGGTCTTTCTGCCCTGCCAATAAAATTTCTTAATGTACTATTCAATAGATTGGAGAAATGACAAACAGAACGGGAAGGAAAATTGATCTCTAGGCATACATAAGCACGACATATATCACAAGGAAAAAAAACGGGAAAAAAAAAAGTTGTCCTGAGAGACCATGGGAAGACTAAGTGAAGACCCTGAAAAAGATGGCCACAACTCAAATCAAGATTTCTAGTTATATGTTTGAAAAGAATATGGCTAGACTAAATTAAGAAAAATAAATGACTTTATTTTAAAGACAGGAAGAGAAAAAAGTAAAAAAAAATCATTTTCAACCTTTCATTGCAGCCTCTCCTTATTTGAAAGACCCAGGAATCAATTTATCTAAGTCATAGAAGTTCATCAGAAACTATTGAAAAGTCAGAGCTCGTTTCAGGAAAAAAAAAAAAAAAAGATGAACAGTCTCTGAAATGAAATTACTGTAAGACAGATGTGACTGCAGAAAAGGTTTGCATTATAGTCAGTTAAGTGAAGAAAATTCCATGAAAATTTTGTTCAGATGAAAACAAGTTTTTAAAAACATTCAGTAAGTTTTTGGCCTTTTCTGACAGTTTGCTTCTCCACATAACAAGAAAGAAGGAAAAATGGTCTCCAGACCCAAGCCAATTTGTACAGAGCAATCCTATTTGGTGTCACAAATGGGTATAGAAATATCTTGGCATGCTTTTTTAAACAAATGAGGAAAATAACTAAGCTTTAAGATCCTTAGAATTTATGAAAGTGAAAACTGAAATAGTTGTTTTCATCTACCCAAAAGAGTAATATAATAAAAATGCAATGTTTCAGGAGATCTAGGCAATTTCAGTAACATTTTCATGGGATAAATGAAAATGTATATGGAACTATCAGAAATGCATTATTTTATTCATTTAACTATACAAAAATATGTTTGTGTAGCATCTTGGTGTCATTACACCAACACAGTCAATACAGTAAAGTTATATTTTAATGAAGAGAGAGATAAGATGAACCAGAAGAGGAAATTGTACTAAAATGTGTTCTTTTTTAATATTTTTCATTTGTCAGGATTTTTTAAGTAGCTTTTTCTATATACAATAACAAATAAAAAATGTTAGAACTTGCCTGGAGACAGTAGATGGATTTCCCAATTAAAAAAAAAAAAAAAAAAAAAAAAGGTATTTATTGTTTGGAGGTGTGAGAAAAGGCTGTGATGATATACCTATTTAAATTTCTTATCTTTATTGGCACTTTTGGATATTAGGCTGCAAATACCTATTACTGTATGGAAGGAACTCCTGTAAAAATTACATAGGGCATTTTTTTTGTGTATGGCAAGATTTCCATCTGAAAACTCAGCTGCATTGTTTGAACCGAGAGGCGAAGAAGAATCTAGAACTGTAAGGAAGCCTGAAGAGTTAATTCATCCAAAGTGCAAATTGTTTAACAGATTTGATGAAGCTTATGTGAAAAGAAATTGTTAAATTTTAGTTTCCAGTTCCATGTGCTTATCTGCATTTTCTCCAGAATGTTCAAGGAAGTATAGCTCCATGACTAAATAGTTGTTTAGTAAAGGAGTTTAATAAGAAGCAACAACGGATCCATTCCTTGGGTCAGGAAATGCATGCTAATTTATGGAATGGTTTAATATTTTTTGAAGTTTTGTTTCAGTGTTATTTTCACTGATGTTATTTTGGTTTTAGATCCGTTTTTACAAGTGTACTGGACTCTGAAGCCTGCCCGCCTTTTTGAAGTTTTCAACTTTGTTTACTGATTAACAATGCCAGTAGCTGCAGTTGAAATTGCATGCAATTTAATTAGCTTTCTTCACCCACTGCACAAATGAAGTATGAGTTTATTTAATGCGACAGTGTGTGTACAGAGCCAGTGATTTGACTTTTGCTCTTTAATACATTCCTGCAAGTTGCTATAGTGGCTGATTCATTTGCATCAATAATTGAAAAGTCATCAATCTAATCTTGACTTGAGAGCCTTGCCATACTTGCTAATGATATGCATGATTGGTCATCACAGCAAGAACTTACCATATTTTTTTTAAGATAATTTATGTTCTGGGAATGAATCAATGTTTCAATGATTGAAATGATTGCCTTTTAAAAACAGTCTTTCTTAATCTATTGCAATTTAATTTGTTGTCCCCACTGGTGACTGTGTCTTCTCATTCCCTTCATTCTTAAGAATTCTTGCTTTTATTTGCAGTGACAAAAATAAGACAGAATGATGCCAAGATGCTTGATTAATCTTGCATTAATTTTGAATCTCAGTCTATGGAGTAGGGATCACAGTTAGACATAAGCTGCTTTATAAAAATAAAACACAGTAATAATGCTTTCATTTCTTTAATGCCCAGTATCCCAGAATCTCAAAATCTTTCAAAATATAATAACTGTAAGTAACTAATAATTAAATGCACACAATATTTGTACTGGTTAAGTGTTTAATACTATGTTTGTTTTATGAGTGAATAAACTAAAGGACAGAGGTGAATGATTTAACCAATTATGTCGAGGAATATATCACTTAAGCCTTGATTCCCATTGCCTCAAATAAAAGATGATGCTGCACCACAGTCTTTAAGGTCAGGAGTCGTTCTTGTGTCTTAAGCTACTAACTACCCTGTACTTAAGGTAATATCTGATTTGTTCACTTGTTCACACTCATTGTATGCAGTATTTTGCTAGAAGGATGGAATTATTGACAGGAAGGAAGGCTACTTGTCTACCTTATCCATTTGGCACTGGGCTACGGAGAAAGAATGGTGTCTGAGCGATACAGAGCAGGTAGAGTGCAGTCATTTGTTGTCCTTAACCAATGAGTTGTATTAACTAATAAGTTTTTTTGAAGTCATTTATATACTGCAGGAAAGCAAGGAGGCAAGACTAAGGCCACATCTCATTCCTTACAGGACACATTTCATCTCCCATGGGCTAAGTTTACCATTTGCTCTGGAAAGACAGCTCCAGTGAGGAGTGGGAACTGCTGTCCCTGTGTGCTGGTTGCAGAGTCATTCCAGACCTGGCCACAGGGCTGGAAACTAAACGTTGAGCTTCTCCACCTCCTCAGAATGGCCTCTTGCATCTCAGAACCCTCAATGAAAAGAAGATGACCAAACTGCTGATGAAAGCCACCATAACTAGCAGGGAGGAAAGGGAAAGATATTCCCTGTATACAAGCTGCGCTCTGTTGAATAGAGCTGAGACCATCAGGCCAAGAGCATGTTTTCTGTGGCCATGAAGAGGCACAAAAAACAACAATGGGACAGCAAGACTAAAGACTAAGAAGATTCTGAGAAGAAGACTTGCAATGGCTCATGCAAGCCCATAGGCACTTACAAAAGTAGATATTTTCTAGTTCCACTGGAGATTTTGTGGAATTTGCTGCAACCTAGAAAAGCAACAAAAACCAGAGAGGAAAACTGGAGGGAAAGACCCACCCTGAAAAAGCACAATCAGTATAGAGGAAACAGCTTAAAGTATATTTTGCCAAGTAGTTCTGAGTTTTCACTGTTTCAAAAAATTACCCTGTTGTAGGTTTGTGGAGTGCTTATTTAAGGAAAAGGTACAAGAAGATCCACTCAGAACTCTTGACAATTTTGGGTCTGTCACATGCCACTTCAGAAGTGCTGATGAGTGACCTTATGGCTGTCCTCAGCCAGCTGGAACCATGTTTCCCCATCCATGGCATGCATTAGAGTGTGCACCACAGCTGTTCTCCATCATAAGCTAAGAGCGATACTTTCAGAAAGCTGTCTGCAATTAATCGTCTCCCTTTCTGAATTTGTCTCTATTTATGGATTTTAAAGAGAATACAAGGCTGCAGAAAGAGGGAGTAAGAAGAAGAGAATCTGGGAACTTATGTTGATGTTCATGAGCTTAAGCAGGGTAAATTTCTTAAACTGAAGAGGAGGCAAGAACTTGGGTCAAGATTATATCCCAGTATTGAGTATAATTTTCTGTGACAGAATCCCACAGAACCACAGAATGGTTGCGGTTGGAAGGGACCTCTAGAGATCATCTAGTCCTACCCCCTGCTCCAGCAGGGACACCTGGAGCACGTGGCACAGGGTGGCATCCATGCGAGTTTGGAAGATCTCCAGAGAAGGAGACTCCACAACCTCTCTCTGGGCAGCCTGTGCCAGGGCTCTGTCACCCTCACAGGAAAGTTCTTCTTCCTCACATGGAGATGGAACTTCCTGTATTTTAGTTTATACCCATTACCCCTGTCCTATCACTGGCCACCACCAAGAAGAGTTTGATCTCATGATGGCCACCTACCTGAGGACTGTTCGTCATTTGGAAAGATGAACTTGCCCTGCTCTTGTGCGTCCCACAGATACTGCAAAACTGAGAGGAGACTTGTTGAGAAATGCTTCACCAGGCCCTCCCTCCTCCCCAGTGCATTCACACAGCAGCCCAAGCGCCCCCTGACGCTGCCTCATATGCACTTGGACCTCAAGACGACCTGCACCAGCAGACCTGTGCCTGCAACAGCTACATGGCCACCTTCTCCCCATGGTAACAGCGAGGTGACAGAAGGTGCCAGAAATCTCCATAGCCACCTGCTGTTCCATGTTTGATCCAATCACCAGAAAGGCCCTTTTCCAGAGAGGGTGTCAGTCAGTTTAGGTGTCAGTCACCTAAACACCTGTCCTGGATATTGTGTAGGGTCAGTAGACCCTACGGTAGGGTCTTATAAATTCTTAGTGGCAGTCCTCACAATAAGATATTGAAGTACATACTGCAGTTTCTGCTGTTGCTCATAATACCTAAAAAGTCCTTGCCAGAGGCAGAGAAGTAGCTCTCTACTTTTAAGCACTGATAGTGTTGAGTTGCTTGCACCTGTTAACCACTTAAAGTCAAACTGCTATCACAACCCTGGAGCACCTCTGCCTATTTTGTTTATGGAACTTCAGGTAGGAAAATATATTTAATTTCCCTTATAATTCAATATGGGGTAACTGTGTTTTCTGAGCAGTTAAGATGCTCATCTGAACTGTGGTAAACCTACCTTCAATTCCTTCCTCAGCTTGCCTGGGCTTGGACTCAAGAAGTCCATCTCCCAGGAGCATAACCTAACTGTTCACTGGGGAAGGCTGCATTTATTTAATCTCCCCCACTCAAGTTGATAATGATGCTGTACAAGTAATGAGCTATGCACTAAATAAAGTTTGGAAGTTACTTTTCTAACGCTGTGCAAGAATGACCTAAATTGAGCTCAACTCACACAACCTAACAGAGGATGTCTATAAGTTTTGCAAGTAAGAGCTTGTATGTCCTTCCCCTGTGCTGCTTCTCAGAGAAGGGATTATTAGTTTATGTGCCAGGAGAAGATTAATGGCTGTAAATGCAAGTGGAGATAGGTGCCTAAAGCTCCCCACTCATTGCAGAGGAATTTAGACACTTAATTTGGGACTGTAAATTCTGGTAATGGCAAGGTGCTACAAGACAACTCATTGCCATTCTGATCCCAACTCCTCTAGTACATCTATCCCTAAGAGCTCTTGCTGAGACTAATTCAATGTAGAGCTTATTTGTATGATCAGGAGAGGACATCTTTGGGCTCAGATACCCTCTTGTAAGACAGAATTAAAGTTGTCACAGACTTCAAATGCAGTGAATCAAGCTTGGGTAGATGGCTATGTTGATAAAATTGACACATTGCAGTGCTTACTCAACAGTAGATACTTTTTTAAAACATGCTATAGTATTTTTTTAATTAATATATTTGAGAAGGTTTCAAAGCTTATCCTTATCTGTCACACTAGTTCTGGTCACATTATCACAAAACTCTGTGTTTTAACTGAAGATATTTCATATGAAAGTGACAAAATCTTGGATGGGCTTCTTGTCGAAAAAAAAAAAAAAGAAAAAAGTGAATTGAATGATTTGTTTTCATTTAAGAAAGAGATGAGTAAGGGACACATTAGATGCTTACAGTGTGATAGAAGACACAGAGAAATTGAATTGAGTGCATCTGTTTACTCTTCCCGTGTCCTCCAAAGCACAGGGGCATGTACTGAAATTGAATGGCAAAAACCTTTTCATAGAATACCTATGATAATCCATAGTGATATGACATCAGTAGAATTAAAACCAAAACAGGCTATTAACAGAGAATTAAGAAAATATCTGCATAGTACATCAAATTTCTGACAAATAATATGCAATTGTCTAAATAAAATCCAATGAAAACCACTGTTCCTTTGAACAATAGTGTTGGAATAGCATGAAGGAGAGACAGTTATTACACACAAATTTCTTTATAGTTGCTCAGTACCTGCTACTCAGATGTTTCTCTGCAGCATATAGTCATTTCTAATAATGCCATTATTTACAGTAATGGCTATGCTAATCATAGGCTAATCATTATTTCTTGTGGCAGTTTCTGTGCTTTTGCAAAGATTGTTTGTCTGTTGTTATTTGACAAATGTAGCTGTTTTATGCTGACCTATAACAGGTGCATGCATAGGAAAGAATACAGGAAAAAGAGAATTTGTAAAATTACACTTATCCAGAAGACTTCCCACCAATCCCATGGAATGATAGATGCTGTATACATCATTGGACAAAAATATATCTAGATGCTGTATTGTTGTACTGTGGAATTGCCATTTTACATCAGCCTGTGAAATTAAGAAGGTGGTAAGAACTATATCCTTCTTACCAAATACTCCAAATTCACTCTATAAAACACTTCATAGCTACTGATGAGCAAAGACTTCTTTTCCATTGAAATGCAGAGATGGAAGAAGACAACTAGTCTTTTCATCCTCTCCTTCCAACTCTGGCAATGTAGAGGACAAGGTCCTCTATATGTCTTTATGTATATCTGTTCTTAAAAAAACTCTGATGACAGATTCAAAAGGATCACTGGCTTACCAGTTACAGTGCTTAACCGTGTTTACAGTAAAAAGGATTTTCTTAACATTTGTCCTCTGTCTTAGTTACAATGTAAACTGATTATTTATTGTTCTCTTCTCAGTGGATACAGACAGCAATCAACCAATACCCTATTTTATAACAGCTTTTTACATATGACATAATGTGAGCAGGAATTAACTGTGAGCAGTCCCTTGGTCTGGCATGTATCAAAAAAGAGCGGATGATCACCACAATCCCTTCTGGATTTATAATCTATAAATGTGTGAATCATACATTTCTCCTGAGCAAAAATATCAAGTGATTCTGCTTTCTTTTTGGAGGCGAATGCTGCAGTGTTTCATTTGACAGAAATATCCCATTCTCCTCTGCACTTATACATTCTGGGAACATTCCCATTATATTTGCAGAAAATTGCAAATTTGTTTTCAGTGTGAGTGACAAGTAATAAAATTAAAGTGTATTGTACTGTACTAGGTCACACACGGGAGACGGAGTTTGTTTATTACCAGTTCCTCTGTTTTTTTCCTTTCTTAGCAGATAGCTCATTATTTCCTACAAGATCGGTTATTTGAAATCTATAGTGTTGGCTTTAAGTGTATGCTGTTTACCATTCCACACATCAGTCCCTTTCCTCCCTTTCCAAATATATAATTACATTTTTTATAGATGTTCTGCGATGTTTTAAAAGCCATGCTTTTTTGTTGTTTGGAATATGAGACTCTTAGAAGCAAAGTGGGACACTTTGATATTCATTTGCATACCAATACTCAGAATAAGTGTGGTTTTGTTGTTGTGGGAGTTTTTGCTCTGTTTTCTGTTTTGTTTTGTTTTCTCTGCTTTCCCTTTTTTTGTTGTTGTTATTTTCTCAGCTCTGGAGAGAAATGGGAATTTTGAAATGGAGCCTCAGTGCTTCTGACTGTAATCCTTTTCTGTGGGTCCTCTAAAATTCCAGAAATTCAGACATATACGGAGGGGCCGTAGCACCTTTACCTTTTTTTTGGTCTTTGGGTGTTCTGTGATGGAAGATTGTTTTAAATCAAAAAAATAATGCAGTCAGTAAGACAGTTTTAAATATGTACTAAGACTAACAAGCAGCTTCCTTGCTGAGATGCACAGACACATCATAGTCCCATAAGGACTATGATGCAGAGGTTTGTATTCTAAATGATTTGCTTTTTTTTAAAAAAAAAAAAAAAAAAAAAAAAACTTGGATATCAGGGCTGACAGCAAAACATCACTTTTTCCAGATGAAGCACATAAAGAAGTTAATTATTCCAAAGTTCAGACCGCTTACAGCCACTGGCCTTGTGCAACCCACTAGCTTTGTTTATAGTGGGTCAACTAACATAAAACGAGGAGTTAATCTATGTTATACTAATATACCAATTTCAAACATCCCTTCTTATCCTGCACTTAAGCTGTCCTAGCACAAAAGGAGCTTAGATGATGCTTCCCTAGTGAAAATAAGCAATATTTGTAAGAAAAAACTTGTAAGTTTGTTTTATATGCAACTCCATCTGCAGTGGGTTTCTTGGTTGTGTCGAAATATTGTCAAACCTGACTTCTGTAATTATTGTAAATATATATATAGCTATATTTATATGTTAAATTAGAAACGCTGTTTTCTTTCTTTTTTATTTTTTAAGTCTTCCTTTTGTTTCTTTGATGCTTTATGGTTGTTTGGTTGCAGCTGATTTTTGCTCTTTTGTCTTCCCAAAAGCTGCTTTTCCTGAGTATTTACCAGCAACGTGGGTGTGATATGGACAGTTTCAGGGAGCAACTGTAGGGGAAATAGGGTAGAAGCTGTCTTGAATTCTTCCTAGAGTTTGGGGTTCTCTTCGGAGACAAGACTATACACATTTCAGAGGAGAGTGCTAACACATCAGTGCTGATAAACTCTGAGTTAAAAGTGTACTCAGTTGTCTAACAACTGAAACTGAAATCCTGTATCAACGTCAAAAAATGACATGACTGGGAAATGGACCAGTTAAAGGTATTTTCCATCTTTAGTGTGTGTATGACCTGTTTCATAAAGAACAGATATACAGAAAATTAATAAAAAGAAAAAAGAAAAAAAAAGGAAAAAAGAAAAGAAAAGAAAAAAAAGAAAGAAAAGATGAACTACTATCCTTTTCTCCTTCCAGAATATCAATTTAAAAGGCTTGCTCGGAGAAAGAAAAATATGGCAAGGATGACAAATATTCTCATAGGTACAGCTGAGTATTTGATTTTTCTCGTCTTCCAGGAATATTTCCTGATGTTGCTGAATGTTTCAAATGGTAAGGAGTGAAAAATTAGATTATAGCAGTAGCTACAGTGCTTCCAATTTGATTGAAAATCCGTGTACTTCAGAACTGGGCAGAGTAGGTCGCTCTTCTATAATTATTGAGGAAACCAAAACATTTTCTCCCTGCAAGGAAAAACAATTGTGAACTGCAATAAAATGGTTAATTATATTTTAACATAACTTTACCTTGAGGTGAGTTTTAAAGCTGCTACAGCAATATAATTTTCAATAAATAAATTTGGCTGGTAGCCATAGAAATGAAGTTATTAGGGCTAGCAGTAAACAGTATTGTTCCTAAACTCAATAAGTTTCCCATTACTTATTAAGAAACACTGATACAAATTTCCTGGGGAAAACCAATTAAAATACAGTATATGTTAAAGATAAAGCCTATCATAAGGTAACAGTCTTTTCTTATTTTCATCCATATTCTAGCTAATGACTATTGACCCACACAAATAAAGAGCCATATAGGGAGGAAATTTATGTAGACCTGTTCATTTGGAAATGGACTTTTGTGCATAGGTTTTTAAAAAAAAGTAGTCTTATTTTTATCTAACAAAAGTCATATCATTTGTAGAGTAGTATCCTAATAGAAATGCCCCCTAATGACTGACCTCTTATCCTGTCCGGTATGTGACCCCTTATTAAAAACAATTCATTAGTTATTGATGAATATTTCAACATCAGTTATGTAAAAGGCAAGAAAAGTGGGATCTTTATGAATGGCAATCCTGTAAGATAAAAATATTTAATTTTTAAAGAAAAAGTGCTGCTGTAGTGCCTAAGTCTTTAGATCATTGCCCTTTCTTTGTGTGGGTAGTTTTTCCGCTGGTCTCATTTCTCATGAGATTCCAGGCTTTAGAATCTTAAATGGATTGAAGGACTTTGCTAATAAGTTATGAAAAAGTAAAAAGCCTACCACGCTATTCTAACAGTCCTTTTCAACTAAAAGAAAATCTGGTCACCTTCCAGTCTGGAGCAGCTGAGACCCATCAAACAATGGAAAACAATTTGTTCAGAGCTGGAGCTGTCATACCCTGTTAATGTAAAAAAACAAATGAAGTGCTGCTTCTGACTTCGGCTCACCACTTCATGCAAGCACTCTCCCATTTCTCTTGACAGTTGTGGACACTGAAATAATACAAAACATAACCCAATCAACAGACTGTGAAGAATACGAAAGCTAAAGACAGATGTTCAAAAGCTATCATCACCTTTCAGCTTTAATTATATTGACGTGGAACAAACAAGTGATAAATCAACTATTTTATGGAGTAATAAGCCCATTTTACCTGTTAACCTAATGTCTCCTTGGGTGGTGTATTCCAGGTTTACAGAAGGCCATGGGGTATTCTGAATGCAAGGTCACAGGAAGTAATCTTGTATTAAAATGAAACAGAAATGTTTCTGGTTTTTATGGTGAACAGTACATCTGAGAGTATTTTGGAGGATTTTCCTTCTACCCTTTAGGCACCTCCTATGTAATTCACACCAAGGCCTAAAGTCATTTGTAGTACCCTGAGGAGAAAAAAAAATGAATGAAGATTTGTATATTATTTACTTTAGTTTTCAGTGTTCCTGGCAATGATTGACAATTATCCAACGTGATTTATGACAGTCCATTAAGCTCTAATAAAATGTAGACAAAAATGAAAGAAAAGGTATAGAATTATTGCACAAAATGGAACTCAGAGATCAGCACCATTTAAATGAAATTTTTGATATATCTTGAGTTTATGGACCTATTTTTTTCTTTAATACCAGAAAAGACTTTTTAGTACTTTGCCAACCATATGAAACCGAGTTGCTTAATTTCATTATGATTTATAATGTCACAATTTCCCCATGGGATCAAATATAAGGATCAGTTGAAGGATTCACTGTAGACATAATGAAGATTGCATATGGTTTCTCAGCTACCTCCATACTCTGGTGGCCCGACTTAAAGTTCAGTCAAAATAAAAGAGGGAGATTTCAAGGGCATTGCTCATCTCCAAGTTCCTGTAAAGCTAAGGAATCTGTTAAATAACATTTCCTGAGAATCCTAGGAAGAGAAACATGTTATGCACTGTAGAAGACAACGTCTTAATGGATGCCATGGATATGAGAAGAAAATTCTCTGTTAATTCTGACCTGACGGTTACTTCAACCTTCATGATGGAATTAGAAACAGGCTCCAAATTTGAGGTATTGTCACTGTGAGCATCAATGCACCCTTATGTCTCTAGCACTACAGCCCCGTGCTTAAGGAAAGGTTTAAATAAATAATGTTTATTCAGTTTGCTCACAGCCTCTGGGCAGCACTCTGTGGTCAGACTAGTACACAGCAATTTCAGATTTTTGTTTGCTTTATAATCAGCTTACTATGAAATGTCAGCAACTGCAAGATATACATACACAGCAGATTCACACTAACTTTTAATGTTGTGTTTGTAGACTTAGACTTCTATGACAGTGCTGCTCTGTTTGGATTGTTGCGCTGGTTTGGGGACTTCTGAATATTTAATGATGTTTTAATTGTTGTTGTTTGTTCTTGTTATACTTAATCCATGTGGCACCTACAGTGTCCTGACGGGGGCGTTTTATAAATGAGAATGTTCCTTTTACTGTAAAATACTGAATCACTTGAATAGTTGTTTTCTTAGACAATACTACAAAGCAATAGCCTCCATCACATGGCTTTTTCTCAACTGAATAGACTGTGTTTGGAAAACCGACAGCTTTTGGGAGACAGGCATAGAGCTGATTTTTGACGCTGTTAACCTAGAGCGAGCTTTTTACTCCATGTATGAAGCCAGAGGTGGATTTCTGCCTTATCGCGTACCTCCTCAGTCATGTTGACAGTAATAATGTTGTCTTGGCTTTGAGGGTTGAAGGTGCTACACTAATACCCAAGTAATTGCTGCAGCACTACCTTTCAGTCCAACTCCAGCATCTTTAAACTTGTTTACCAGGTGTCGATGGTTTAGATATGTTGAATCTAATGCACCATACTCAGGACTCTCAGGCTTAACAAACATCTCCATCTGCCCCATTAGAGCAGATTTTCAGTTGCTTTGTGTTATAAAAATTTGGCCTCATCCATATATAATTGCATTTCAGGGTGATTAAATATTAGCACATATACCCTTGCATCTAGGTTCATTATGCAGTAATATGACAGTTAAACCACTCCAGAACTTGATAAATGATCTTTCCCTATTTTCTGCCAAACAATGTTGAGATTGAGACAATACTGAATTTCTGAATCAATGTCAAATTTCATGCTCTTAATAGACATTTCCCTCTATAAAAAGAAAAATCCCTGCAGAAATCTGTCTTCTTAAAGATATACTTCCTGATGCTGTAAAATGCTGGACTGATGGAGCTGTTAATCAACAGGATCACCTTATCCTCTGACCAGGTGTTATAGCAATAAGTCAGTCCATACTTTAATTTGTCCTGCTCATATGCCTTGAGGCTGACCTAGAGCAAATGCAGCCTAGAAGGAATAGGCATTGATCATTTCCTAAATCCAGTGGTCTGAAATACTTCTCCTGAGAGCTAAATGAGCTGAGAAAGCCACTATGTGGTCAATGTACAGCTGCCCCTGGTTTTAAATAAAGACATGTAAGTGAAAAGCTCAGTGCTAAAGAGGTCACGATTTTTTGATGAAATGATATTTAGTCAAACCTGAGCGTTTCTGATGTGTTTCATCAAATCTTGACAGCTCCATCAGAAAGAGAGAGGAAAAACATACTACATCCTACTCAGTAGCCTCATATCTGGGTCACTTTTCTGGGCTATTTGCAGTTTCATATTGAAGTCCTTGCAGAGTGATGATTCTCTTAGTCCAGTTAAGCATGACCTTGCATTAGATGCCTTGCATTTTAGTCTAATTATCTAGCCAAGAATCCTCCAGCCGCAAAGAGTTATTTGCTAAGATTTGTTTCCTTCCATTATGAAATGAAAACATGTCCTTAATTGCTTTAAAAAGTATCTTCTCATGCAGTATTTGGAAGACCTAAATTCTCAGTTAGTATAAAATATTGTAGTGACATTGACTGCTACTGCAGCACAAAATGCTTGTAGTTGTCATTTAAAAGCCTACTGCTGCCATGCAACGACAAGTTTCTTCCTCCTCCTCTTTTTCTCCTTTTACATATACAATTGCAAAGTGTATACTTTAGTACAATATGTCTGCTCTTCTGATGTGTAGCAAAGAGAATTGCAGATAGCTGCATTTCTGCATTTGTGAACAGAAGTATGTGAAACAGGCAGATCATAATGATGGCTTTAGATTGTTATTACTATTATGATATTGTAACTTGCATCTATCTAAAATAATTTTTGTTTCATTGCTCTCTCTGGTCAAAATAAAAGTAATAATTTTGCTAGGTAGCTTTCTCGGTTGTTTTTATTCTGAAGAAAACCAAAGCGTATTCCCTAAGATACTTTTAAAAGGTAGGAGTAACAAAATCATAAAAAATAAAAATGCTATTAAATAGGTTGTAAATTTCAAAGTGATGCATGAATGCAATAACCCAACTGGAGAGTTAGGGAAATAATGAAAACAGCATGTTATAGTACTGACAATGCAAAGACCACAAAAATCAATAAAGGAATTTAGGAATCTGAGAAGACATAAGGTATCTGCTGAAGCACACTAGAAATTCAGAAAAGAAAGTATAGAGAGCTTACAATCATCAGGATTTTAAGGAAAGGAAAATTTTTCTAAATTGATTTTTTTCTTTAATTATTTGAGACATTTATTTTTGCTTCAAATGAAGATGAAATAATGATTTAGGAATTTGTGAACCTTGTCATTATAAACTGAATCTACTAGTACTTGGTTCCTGGTATTTACTACAGAGCTACAGTGGAGATGTAAATGTAGTGGTACAAAACCTATGCAAGTAATTAAATCAAACAGTAAGACTAGTTCAACTGTTAAGAAAAAGTAAAGCTGTCTTTATGACAAAGAACTGTGCATTTATAAAACCATAAAATCACTCACTTAAATCATTAGTGTATTTAACTGATTCAATAATAGACAATGGAGTACATTTCCATGCGTGCTCAGCAATCAGTTATCTCTTAGGACTTTGCATATGTGACACCTACTCTGTTCCCAGGTTCTGCCAATTTTAGTTTAAAAGCAAAAATCCTAAAGATCTGTGAACAAAGAATAATTTACTTGCCATGCTATTTTTCCTCCTTTATCATAATTGCTCCATAAGGTTGTGATTTCTAGTATTTTTGCCAGTCAATCTGTTTGATGATTCTTCTCCCATACGAAAGGACTCAAAATTTAAACACGTTAATCCAATATTTGTGTCTTGTTCATCATCTGATGGTTGAGATGAGGAGCCAGGAAACAACAGGTATGTGACAGGACACTCAAGTAACATGGCATTATAACTACTAACATTTTCTAACAGAAGGACCTCTTGGTGGTTCCTGGGAACTTGGTTTTGTCAGAATGAAGGATGACAAAGGAAGCACATTAGAGAAAGCTAATTGTCTAAAGAATACTGAAATGCGAATATATCATAGTCTTGTGAGAATATATCATAGTCTTGTTTGCAGGGAAAGGACATTCTGTTAAAATTGTCTGTGTAAATTTAAATTTAAAACGGGTGGAATCTCAGACAGAGAGAGAAAGAATATGTAAAAGAAGGGAGGAGAGAGAATCTAGATATGCTTTCGAAGTTATGGCATTAATAGGAAATAATTACTTGCAAATGCTTTGCTCACTTGCAAAAGCTGGGGTTTGATAGGGAAGCTGACATGGAAGAAGAATAGAAATTAGGGAAAAAAAGTGTGAAGCTGCCTTTGATGAGGCAGAACAGTAGTGAACTGAACCTGAGTTTCCCATATCCTAGGAAATCCAGTCCTTGTCTTCCAGTAGCTCATATGCTTATGTCAGTGTGGGCTTAGCATGTGGACATAAGAGCCACCGTATCAGGTTATGCTACTGATCCTTCTGTTCGATATTGCTTTGAGAGGATCTAGCAATAGATATTCAAAGTAACATAGTGAAACTAATATAGAGATATACTTTATATTTTCATGTTTCTGTCATTATATGCCTTAATAACTTCTGGACCAAAGGTTGTATTTTTTTTTTCTGTTTGCTTACATCCTTATCCCTAAGATTCCCTATTTACTTACGTCCATCTGTCATTTAGAATGTCCAGCTATCAGAGAGTCATTGTGTATTATCATGATAAATTCTATAGTAAGTTATTTTGGTAATAAAGGTGACATAAGACGGCATATTACTTAACGCCCTATACATTGCTAGGTGGAAAAAAAAAAAAAAAAAAAGCTCCACGTTTGCCAACTAGTCCTGCCCTCTAAGGCATCAAGGCATCAATATATACAGTAAATAAAAAAGAAGCAAAAATTGCCATTAAATAAGCCTTCATATAAAACATTACTTTCCTCTTTTCTATAGGTTCCCACTGGACACTAGATAACTTGTAGTTCAATATTTATCCTTTTTTAAAGGCTCTTCTTACATATAACATGGGATTCGTGAGGACTAGGAAGCAACTATAAAGGTGTTTTCCTAAAATGATTCTCATTGGGTGGTGGAAAAAACCTGAATGCATCAAAATAAAAATAATCCCCAAATAAACTATGGTCTGAGCATGTTCTCAGTACTTCTCTTAAAATAGCCTTCTTCATGTAAAAGTATAAATGCACTACTTTAAACATCTATCCAAAAATTACCACTTAGGTGTAATTCTAAATAAAATTATTTAATTATGTAATGGTGAGCTCAATAATTTGACAGTTCCCTTTCTTATGCTTTGATAAAATTACAGCCACATATAGTTGAATAAACTCAAGTCTGCATTCATCTAAACACCCTATGGTGTTCAAAGCCTGAGTTTTATCTAAAGCAAAAGGATGAAAGTAAAATCAGTGTAAAGGGTTGTATCTAACCAGTGTATGAGCTCCAGCCAAAGCAAAAGCATGCATTAGTTGCTTGAGAACACAACAAAGAACTGCAAATATCTACTTTGGCACTGCCATAACTTAGGGCATCTCTGTTCTAGCAGGTGTACTAGCTTGTGTGCAGCATCATTAAAATATAAAATTAAATTTAGGTTTACTTTAGGTGGCAGAACTAGGTGTTTCTTCACTAGAAACAGGTATGGATATACCTGTATACTTATATGTGATTAGTTTCCAGCTTTCTTCAACTTAGCCATAGGAAAATGCAGAAACAAACTTTACTGTAACAGGATACTTGATACAGAATAAAAATTTGCTCAAAGTGCTGTAAAATATATTTTATTAGAGAATAGAAAAGTAATAAAAATCTCTATAAAACTTCTTTCACCAGAACAGGGCTAGGCAAATGAAATCTAGGGTAGACATATTATCTCCATAGAAATAGTTTATTGTACAGAACATAAAGGTGTCTGTTGTGTATATTAGAGTTTTGTTTCAGATCAGGGTGTTCTGAAATGCCTTTCCAGTGAGGTGGATTAGGAACTGGCTGGATGGCAGGGCCCAGAGAGTGGTGATCAGCGGTACAGAGTCTAGTTGGAGGCCTGTAGCTAGCGGGGTCCCCCAGGGGTCAGTCCTTGGTCCAGTCCTGTTCAATTTATTCATCAATGACCTGAATGAAGGCACAGAGTGCCCCCTCAGCAAGTTTGCTGATGACACGAAACTGG